>JAWLRI010000001.1:5752087-5785409 GCA_034781795.1 Crypturellus tataupa | reverse complement strand
GGGAAGGGAAGGGAAGGGAAGGGAAGGGAAGGGAAGAGAAGGGGAAGGAGAAGGGGAAGGGGATGGGGAAGGGGAAGGGGAAGGGGAAAGGGAAAGAAGTAGCCTGAACAAAAGCATTTAAACGGCTTCCCAAGAGTCAGCATGAACATGTCACCAGTGCTAAACAGAATGTCCTGTATGGAGAACAGAGCACTCTTGGTAGAGATAAAGCAATTGCGATACAGGGTACAACAGATTGGTCTGCTCTGTCTGCTAACCGCACACGGAATACAGGTGAGCTTGTAGCTGCTTGTCCTTCTAGCAGATTCCCAGATACCCTGTTGAATCTTCTGAAGGAGACGCCGAACTGCTGACCTGAATGTGTCTAAGAATCAGAAAATGAGCTGAAGGGAAGATAAGCTCAAATGGGGTGAGGACCCATATCCACTGCATCCACATCCCAGCACTACACTCAGTTAGGAGACATTGGGGCAGAAATCCTTCCTTAAAGTATTAAACTATCTGGAATAAGAAACTTGTTCTGCACTACATTGCTTGAGGAAACTTGTTCTGCACTACCTTGCTTGAGGAGGAGCAAAACCAAGAGCAAAAAACATCACTACTTCTCTTACGTAATGGAGCTAAAAATCCTCAGGAAAAAAATTATACTCCCCAAAGCTAACAGTGCTACTTTATCTGATCAAATTTTCCCTGAAATTCCTTAATTTCTGGTCTGAAGGCAGCTCTTCTGACAAAAAGTGCTAAAATTTATTGACCCAATCCAACTCTTCTATGGGGAAAGTTTCTGCTGAGCTCAAGTGTAGTTACTTTCTTATTGTCTACTAAAATGAGTCTTGTCTGCTACTAACTATACAAACTGCAAATATTCAAGAGGTTTCTAAAATCACCTTTTAAGGATCACTTCTACCACAGCTCTCTTCTTTGGAATTGAATTTTCAATGTGTCACACAAGATCAGGGACTTCTTTGTGTGAGCACTACTCACAGACATTAACATGAATTAAATGGAAATATTAATTTAAAGATGAATGTGATTATATCCTTCACTGGACATTCTTATTCAAGATTAAAGTGGTCCTCAATTTGCTTTCACTTTATTTAATCTTGGAAGTGAATTAAACTACACATGTGAGTTTAATACACTTTAACTTACCCAAGTTCACATTTGCTTCTCCAGTACCTGTGTGCCAACAAACTGCAGCTCAGGGGAATGAAATAGCAACCATGTGATTTTTCAAATGAAAGAAAGAATTACTAAATCAAATAGTTATTTTTAAAAAGTCTTGATCCAGCCTCTATCCTTCCATGCCTCAGGTTTTAGCCTAGTTTTGAGTAGCTTAACCTTTTTATTTTGTTTCATTCCCTATAGTGTCTCAGAAACAGAAGAAAAGAGCCTTGCTGAATCCCTACTATTTAAAATGAGCTAACTACCGAGAAGCTCTATGAGGTTCTTTAGTCTTTTCAAGGGCTATTCCTATTTAAAGAATACCATAACTCAAACATAGCATTATATATTTTCCTTCAAAGTGATGCATTTCTCTCTATGCCGAACTGTAAAATGTTGCCCTTAGATATGCCATGAAATTCAGCACAGATAAATATCTCATAATTTTAGTGGGCCAAAAATGTTCATGGAGGATTGTTTTCTGTTCTCTGCTGAAGCAGACAGGACAAGCTGAAATGAATTTGAATGTGATATGAGCTCTTGGCTTCATGAAAGAAAATGAAATGAGAAGTTAAGATTGTTCCCTCATGATTTTCTGGGTGTCATGTGTGGGTTATTAAAGCTCACAGGCCTGAGTTTTTATGGCATTCGTGAATTTATGATTATGTCAGCAAAGAGACAGAAAGATTTCTTGGTTCTGAGAAAAAGGGTGTGCAGTTTCACAGATTCCTCTAACCATCCACCTCTCCAACCCCTGGAAGAAGACAGACCATTGCTTGACCTGCACTGTGCAGCCTGATGCTTTAATCAAAGGGGCACTTTATTTTATTTTGGTCATATACAGGGCTGAAATTTTTATTTCTTAGTTTGATACAGGTGGTACATATTTCAGTTCCACTTAGGAGACCTTGAAAAGCAACAGGACGCTACGCAAGCAACTCTTGGAGAGCACTTCCCTTCTCTATATTTTAACAGGCTTTCTCAAAGAAAAGATTTTATGCTCTCTGTAGCTTATGAACAAAAATGTGCAGTATGCTTAGGAAGAATACAGATGGTTTCTGAAGAGTAGGGCTGTGTCTGTGTTATCTTTCCAAAGAGCATCTAACAGACACTGAGATTCAAAGTCCTTTGGCTCCATCTTGGAGTCTACAGTCTGCATGGTGCTTGGGATGGGCTCAATTTCATGACATGAGTCATGTGGACTGTATGAAATACCACCCCAAACACTTAAGGAAGTAATAGAAGTGATTAAGGATGAGATTTTTTAAAGGTCTCATCAGGAAACAAGTGTCAAATTCTATCTGCTCTTAACCTGTTCAATCACCTCAGCAATGTAAAACATTACAAGAAATCCCCAAAAGAGTGAGACTATGTTGATCACAAATTGTTGAAAAAAGTACAGTGAAATATATAGTCCAGCTGCACCTTCTATACCTGCATGATAGCACATATATAAAGTAGAAACTGGGCTTGATGACATAAAGACAAAAAGAGATCAAGAGGTGAAGTGACTGTCTTCTTAGAATTAAGGGAGTAATAACAGTGATTGGCAGGAATTAACGAGGAGGTCTAACTCCATCATTAGTCAGTGTCTGCTACTCCAGAACTATAAGGATGGTTATCTTGCACCTTACCAGTTAATCAGTGCAGCTTCTATCTTATTCCTTTGTGCAAATATTGGGGACCAGAGGGAAGCTGCTCCTACACACACCCAATAAACATGTACAGCAGACATGCCTCTGTCACATGAAGATCAAATGCCCCCTATTTCCCATCTGCTCTTTGCACAGCCTTGGGGAGAGAGCCAAAAGTAGAATCCTTTTTTTTTTTTGCTCAGTCCCTGTTCTGCTTCATTGTAATAACTGAGGTGGAGAATGTCCCACTGAGTACATAATTTGTGTGACAAGATTTTATCCCCTGTCTGCTGTAGTTAGAATAGAGAAAGAAAAGATCAAAGACCAGTGAAGAGTACGTTGCTGTAATTTTGAATTCAAGGCACAAATAACAATGTATCATAAACCTAATTACTAATTTTTAATTAAAACACAGGAGAAATGTTTGCCCCAAATAAACTGATTCCTAGAGCTTTATCCTGCTTGGAGGCTGAAGTTTATGATGGCTCTAAAGAAAACAATTTGCCAAAGATCAATTTGAATAGTACAATGTATCGTGCTGTAATTACAACATCTGTGCAGACATATTGTGGTGTGCGAAAATACATCATTTGTGTTTCCAGAAGCAGAACAGAACAGTCTTTGAAATGCTTATATATATGTACCTTGCCAGCCTTAAAAAGACCATTCCGTTCTACCCCAAACTGAGAATAAGGGAAGGCAAAAGAAAGGCTCAGAAAAGCTTAAGGGAATCCTGTTTTACAACACAGAGAAAAGAAAGATAGTGGAGGGTTAAAATTTTATGATAGAATGTATGGTCTCTAAAACATTATTATTTCAGTGAAAGAGATAGATTCTAATGCCACCGAAAGATGTTTTCTGCCAGAAATGTAAAACCAAATCAGAAAAAGCTACCCTTTTACCATAACTCTATCTGTCCTAGGAAGAAGTTTTACCATATAAAATATATCAGAGTAATTCACCAAAAAAATATTTTAGCATCAGACAGACTCATAATGAAAATAAAGGTAGAGATACACTTGAGCATGTGTTTATATGACCTTCTGCCTAATAGATAAGTCTGGACAGTTATGAACTCCATCACCTGTGTTCGGAGGTAGCTGGACAAGAGCTATTTCCAAGCTGAAGAGATACATTAGTGTGGCATTATCCCAAGGTAGCTTCTCTTGTCACCACGGCTAAATGCCTTTTATGCCAAGTTGACTTGCATCTAGCCATGAGCAAAATTTTCCCTATATGAGTGCATCTCACCACATAAGCATCTCACTGTCATTCATTCATGTGTGTCCACGGCTGAAGCAGTGATGCTGATGCTTCAGTGTGTCCACTGAAGCATCGTCATTCTTTTTCATCTGTGTGATAGACAACTATATTATACACAGACAGCTTTTGACCACTGTAACTAATACATGGAGTTTATGGCCAAAGTAAGAATATAGATCTGTTCTTTCTATGCCAAATCCTCTGCTGCTGCCCAAACCCTTTTTTCCTCCCTCAGGTTCTTGTACCATACTAAAACACAGCTGTGCTGCTTTGTGAGGCTGTGTGAAATGCATTTATGCCATACATGTCCTGTCCCTACAGAGTATTTCACAGCACCACGCTGCCATCTTCCATGAGTTCAAGAAATACTGTGCAAATTTAATCTAAAAACATTACAAAAAATCCATGTGGTTTGCATAACTGCTAATGACATTCATTTGAGTTCTGGTGACAGAGCTCTTTGTATGTGACAGGGAAAAAATTGGCTAAAGATCTGTGACAGCTGCTTGTGAACTCATTCAAACTGACAAAGCTCTTGAAGTGACTGCCTGCCTGCATTGTGGTGAAGAGATTAACCGAGAAAGCAATCACTTTTAATTGTAAGAATTTTGGTGCCTCATGATTTCATTTGCATCAAGTCAGATTTCTTTAAATCAGAGACACATCACAGTTCAGGTATTTCAAATCTATACTGTTTTTTTCAGCCAAAATATCTTTGGAAAGATGTTTTTTCTGTTGTCAATATATTTTTTTTTAACATTTAAGCAAAAAAAATCTATGTAAGGACTGTAGAGAGATTTTCTCTCTCTTTTTACTCAGTCCAGCTGCCTAGGCCTTGATATTAGAATTTTCCCAAGTATCTAAGATGTCGGGGTGCTCATATCTCTGAATTTTAATGGAAACTAAGTACCTAAGTGTATTTTTACATTAATTTAATTTTATACATCAAATTTTTCATTTGCTGTCATCAGGACTGAGGGTAATGTTTCAGCATTATGCCTTTCTGCTTACCCAGAGTACTAGATGGATTTTGCAGTTTGAACTTCATGTCCACACACTACTTGACCTAGCTGAATCTGAGTTTGTTGCAGTTCATCTATGGGATTGGTAGTCATATTTTTGAGTTTATTGTTGGTAATGCTGAAGTTTTTGAGATGTGTTTCAGCAAGTTGGATGTGGATTTAATTATTGGTAATAGATTGTAAAATCTTGGTCATCTTCAGAAACTTTTAATTTGGGATCTCTGGAACAAATGCATGAAATAATAGTATAACTTTGGACTGTTTTTGTTGATATTAGCACAGAACTGAAGTATTTGTAAATCTGGTACTGCAGTGGAGTTTGTAACAGATGCTCTATATTTATGTAAATGATTAAACATGGAAAAAGTGGTAGTGACTTTAGGAAAAACACAGACGGACACTAAAGAAATAATGGATGGAAAATTTGTTGGGAACACTAGTGACTCACATAAACCACAAAGAGCAATAACCAGGAAGAAGTCAAATGAAATGATGGGATGTAGCCAACTGAACTTAAAGGTACTAGTTACTCTTCAAGATTCTGGAGAAAATGCATCTAAAATATTATAGATGTTTCTGGTTGTGTTTTAAGAAGTTGCAATTGAATGAGAAACATCACAGCTACTTGGTTGATCACTAGAAGAGAGAGACTTTTTATAAAAAAATTGTTTGCTGAAAAAGCTTTGCTTGTTTATTCTGTCAGATGAAGTCTCAGTAATGAAATGACTGCTGTATAAAGATTCTTGATGGGTGAGCATCAGGAAAGGAAAAACTATTTATGGTAAAGGACAGTGCTGACACAAGAATAAATGCATATAAACCAGCTATGAATGCAATTAGGATGGATATGAGGAGATTTTTAACCATGAGAGAGGCAGAATTCTGGAACAGACTTGCAATTAGAGAAGAAAGAGTTTAAAACCTTACTGACTTTAAGACAGAGCCATATTGGTTTATGAAGAGTGTAATATAATATGTGATATCAAAGACTAGACTTTAGGAGCCAGTCTTGTGTTCCCTTATTGTTATGCATAGGCATGTGTGTGGTTTACAAACTGTGCAGAGTACTAATCTTTCTTTCTGCATTTAAAAAAAATTCAAAGTCATTATCCATATGTAATTATATTCCATTACTGTTATGCTTGTACAGTACCTTTCAAACTGAGTGGGATTCATTTTGACACAATAAAAGTGATTAGTCATCAAAATAGTTTTATAAAATAAGTAACCAAATGGGATGATGTGACTAGCACATTATCACCTTCCGTTTGAAAGTCAAATCTTCCCTGTCACAACAAAGGAAACTGTGAAATGCAGAGGCAGAAAGATTTAAGCTATAGAACATCATCACTTGACCAATGTTATTGTGAAAGATTAGTTATTCATATTGATTTAACATATTGATTATTTTGGATGCTAAAAAGAGCATAGCAAGCTTGTAAAGAATGATAATTTTATGAATATACATCTGGACAAGTAAATCAATGCTATAGCAAATTTTCAAGAAATCTGTGATACTTATCTAGATAGCTAAGGATGCAGGGAAGTTGAGTCTATGTTTAATGAATGACTGAATGTGCTTTTTTATCCACAAGGGCATCAACTATGATGTGCATATTTGACCTTACAGAAATTGGTCTTCATGTTTCTGTTTATTATGTACTGAAAGCTACGATGAATTAAGCATTCTATCTTTAAACCTTATAGCTTATGTTTAATTTTGCTGTGGGGTAAACTGCTGAGTTAAAAAAAAGCTTCCATGTCTTTGTCTGCATTGTTCCTCCTTTGATTCTCACCTCTGTAACCTTGCTGTATTACAGAAAATAAGAAGTCATTATGGAAACTTAAGGGGAGTTCATGTCTAACTATATAGTTGAAAAAATTACATAAGTCTGCAATTATTTTGATTTAAATTACAATAAAAATATCAATACAAAAACTCCAGGGGGTTTAACTTAATAGACCTGTAATTACAGTTGTTGTATAAACAGAAACAAACAAACACACAAAAAACCTCCATGTACAAATAAAGGCATCAGTCATCTAGCCAATAAAGAAAACAACAAAAGAAACTCTGGTTAGCCTCCATCTCCAAACTTAACTGCAAACATTTCCCCAGAGCTGGGAGATCAATAACTTTTCTGTGTGTGGGAAGATCTCACGGCACTTCTGCAGACCGACAGTTTCAGGATTTGTGGAAAATACCCTTCTGGTGATGTCTTTGTCCTGAAAATCAGCTAAGTTTCTTATCTAATGCTATCTGTAAGCACGCAAGGAAACAAAAGTGTTCATCAAATAGGTGTGTTCTAGACTACTGAGAAATGCATGGCTGGGAGGTCCACAACTTGAAAAGATAAATTTGGTATGCCAAGGCATGCAGAACTGAAGTTGAAAGCCCTACTGCGTTTTTTCCCAGCATTATGGCAAAGTGGTGAAGCCTCATGTTGTTCTTAGTTTCAATAGTTTCATTTTAAGGTGACCATGTGAGATAAAGATAGCAAGGTCATTGCCTGTTACCTGCATTGAAGAAGCAAAAAGGCATCTCCCAAAGGTCTAAGACCATGCTAGGGATGGTTTTAGACTTCTTTTTAAGGAGAGTCACAAGTTTTAAGTCAAAGAGACTCTGATTGCATCCTTTTTGCAATCTTTCACTGCCTATCCCAAGATACTTGGTGAGCTTCCTATACTCAGGTGAGTCCTAGCTTATGTTTTTGCCCATTTTTTTGAACAGATATTGGCTGAGGCCTCACTGACATTATCTATATGGGGTGGAATATGCAATTTTATTGAACATGGACTTTGTAGCAGGTGCTACACCCTAGGCTTGGTCATGTATTGGCCATGACAAGTACAGGAGCCGCAGAGCCTGGCTTCGCTTCTCCTTGTTTGGTGAGACAGTAGTTTGAAACCTTAGTGGGTTCTGTGATTGTGCATTCACAAGTTTATTGAAAGAGGGAAGCGATGACTAACAGTTTTTTACAGAAATTGTGGTTTCATAATGCTGTAGTGCTTTGAATACATTATTGCATTTTCCATATTATTAGCTAATTTCCTCTTCTTTCCTGCAAATTGCTTGATAATATCTAAGGAGTACTGATAACAACCTCTATTGCATGAAAGCCTAAAAGAACAACACATTATATTTTAATCGTTGTCTTAGTGGAGGATTTAGTGATACTGATTTCTGTAAGTGGAATTTGTACATAGCAACATCTCATATATTCTTGGGTTATGAATGTGATTTTTCTTTTAAATCAAAGTAGACTTTTAATCAATGCTAATTTATTGATGGAATTAAAGACTCAGAAAAGCTAGCTGTGTACTAGCATCATGGAGATGGATACAATAAAATTAAAGCTGATTATATAAATGATTTAATCAAGATGGGATCAATTTTAAGCCATTTTTAATGTTAGCTTTACACAGATGAAAGCTTCACTGATTGAATTAAAGTTGCTTTCGACATATGTGGTGTCAGAACAGATGGAGTCACAAATAAAACAGTTTTCTCCATCAAAAAAACATATTTCATGTAATATTCAGGAATCATTCATTATACATTTCCTTTCAGTTCCTCTCTGAAGTCCTCCACTAAAGACAGCCAACACAATCAACATCACACAATCTCCAAAGCATTTTCTTCCTAAATGCACACTGAATGATTGTGTCCCAAATAATGAGCACATTACTTTTATTTATTGACATATCCCAAAGCTGTGTAAAATTTTGAATGATGTCAAAGATTGCTGACTTGAGGGAAGGTAGCAACTCACTGACATTCTACAAACCCTAGATTCAAAATAGCTATGTTTTCTTGACATGCCTTAAATTGAATTCTGTTCTATAATTTCAGTCTTGAGGAATTTAGGGGATTGAAGCAAAGTAGGTGCCAATGTATAACATTGTATGCAGAGATTTATATCAACAGAAGAGCCCTTTTTCTATTGTATAAAAGTGCCATGTGTTTCTGCTTCCCTGGAGAAGATGTTGCTCATACATCAGTATGGCGAGCATTTATATTATGGACTTTCTTCCAATGCTTTGTGCAGAAAAATCGAAAGCAGATGAAACTCAAAGTACTCCTAGCTGCCTCTGATTAAACAGATTTGAGATTTCTCAGCACTTTGTAGGACCAAGAACACGAGCAAGTGACTCCAACACAAGAAGTCAGAAATGGCCACACTGTAAGAAATTGTAGTAGTTTTTTATATGTCAAGACCCTTCTGGAACCTGTAATGGTTTGAATCTGCTAAGTGAGAGAAGCGTGAGATTGAATCATTACTTTATTTTGCTGTATGTCAAGGACTTCTTGTCTGTTTGCTATTAAAGTGTATAGCTAGCTGATCTCCAGCATGTTGTAGATAAAATACACCCCTCTTGTCTCGAAAAATAACATCAGTTACAGTATTGATTTTCATCCAGCACTGTTTTATTGACAAAACACAGTGTTTCCAAACAAACTCTGCTATGCTCTAATTGGTGTATGGAACCAAATTTTTGAATTAATGTTCATTAAAGCCAGTCAATTGTTTCTGTACTGAAATCATGACAGCTTATTTTTGAGAAGACCATCTACCCTTCTGTCTCAAACTGAGCTGGGCAGCCTCCACTTATTGAGCACAAGCATAATAAGAATGACTTTATTAATAAGCACCAGATTATCTCTACTAATGCTCAGAATTCTTGTGAATTCATGCTGCGATTTTCCTGCAGCTCTGGATAAGGATCACCCCCTTTATAGATTTCAGCATGGTAGACTGAAATTTCCAGCTGATTTCCATGTATCACCTACTTTAGTCTCATTTTGGATGTATATCTATGAAACTGACTATTGATAAGTTGGGGTATGTAATCACTTCAGCAGTGATTGTAGGTTTGTTTTTTGTTGTTGTTTTTTGTTTGTTTGGTTATTTTTTCCTGAAAATGTTTTCATGCTGATTTGCTTTGGAATCAAAACTGTCACCAAGTAAATCTTTGGTAACAGAGCAATATAACCCTTGTTCGAGTGTTCTTTGTGTTAGTGATGAACTTATGAGAGTAATTCAGTTGTAAATGAAGACATTTAAATCCAAGAGCTTGCATGTGGGTATCCACATGACAGCTATGGTATCAAAGTAACCCTTGTAGCCATTACAGAACTGTTCAATTTTATGATGAGAGTTGATAGAGGAAATCATGTTAGATCGATTGCGATAGCAGCTTGATTCTGTTGTCCAAACACAGGCAGAAGGGTGCAAGGTTGCTGTGGTCTGCAACTCTAGAAGGATGTCTCAGATATCCCAGGGTATCTTATCACTTGGCATCTATGTTTGGGCAACCACTGTGGACCACTGAATACCACTGAGATTAGCTGTTTTGCTGTTATAACCTTCCTGGTCAAGAAACAATTTCATGAGAATAGGAACTGTCCAAGAAAACTGTTCAGTGATGGAGTTTCTATAAATCTCAAGGAAGATACCTATGAAAAGTTATTACTCAACTATATCATTCTGATATAGAATCTGCCATATTATTCAACTGAATTGTGCCTTGGAAAATAAAAGATATCCTCATATCTTCTTAAGGGCAAAAACTCATTTAAATCCTTCCGATTGAAGAAAGGAAGAAAGAGATAGAGAAG
The DNA here is from genome assembly GCA_034781795.1 of Crypturellus tataupa. Lineage (NCBI taxonomy): Eukaryota > Metazoa > Chordata > Aves > Tinamiformes > Tinamidae > Crypturellus > Crypturellus tataupa. The sequence continues at coordinate 5,774,706 of JAWLRI010000001.1, read as the reverse complement.
AAAATGGAGGAGGTGGAATGAGAAGGAAGAAAAAAAATAAAAAATAGGACAAAAGTGACTAAAATTACATGAGAATGAAGCTGTTATTCCTCTGGTCTTGTTTTTTAGACAGGTTGTGATGGTTGCTTGTTAAATATTTTAGCTAGAAATGATTGTTCCCCTGTACTCGAAGCTGGTGGGGCTGCACCTTGAATACTATGCTCAGTTTTGGGTCTCTCACTGCAAGACATACATGGAGGGGCTGGATCATGTCCAAAGAAGGACAACGAAGCTGGCGAAGCTGCTGGAGCACAGACTTTATGAGGAGCGGCTGAGGGAGCTGGCGTTATTTAGACTGGAGAAGAGGAGGCTCGGGGGAAACCTTATCGCTTTGTACAACCACCTGAAAGGAGGCTGTAGTGAGGCAGGGATGATCCCTTCTCCAGAATAACTACAGATAGGACAAGAGGAAATGGCCTCAAATTGTGCCAGGGGAGCTTCAGGTTAGACATTAGGAAGAATTTCTACATGGAAAGGGTGGTGAAGCGCTGGAACAGGCTGCCCAGGGAAGCGGTGGAGTCACTGCCCCAGCAGTGTTCAAGAAATGTGTGGATGAGACTCTTAGGGACATGGTTTAGCAGGCATGGTGTTGAAGGGTTGGATTCAATGACCTTAAGGTTCTTTTCCAACCATAATGATTCTATGATTATATGTATTCCACTAGAATTAATGTTTGGATTGTTCCTGCTCTTCCAGATCTAACTTGGCGTTGTGGAAATACTGCTAAGAGATATAAGATCTTTTTCTAATGGTCAAATATACAATGTGTGTTATGAGCAGTCAGGGTCACATTTTTCCAAGGACAATCAATTTCTGCTGTACTTTTTTGCAAATCTAGTCACTTATTTTGTTGCACACACAAGAGCCAAGCTCTGAGTAGAGAGTCTGACCTTAAGTGCAATATCCTGATCCCAAGGCAATCAATTGTGAATCTCCCTTGGATTTCACTGGGAACAGGATTTGACCTTGAGAAAACTGTCCTGTATAAGAAATGTCCATCACTTATCACAGTGTTCTGGGATATTTTACTTGAAAAATATGTGCTGTGTTCATACCCCCAAAAAGCAAAGCAAACATATTTTGCTTGGCATAGTGCTTCAGATGCATGCCTTAATGGAAAAAGCACTTAGGAGCTGTGATAACATTTTGAATCAGAACTTTTCAAAAGTAGGGAGGCTAAGCCTTCCTGAACCTGCTGCGAGCGCTTCTCATGTTTCTGTAAAGTGTAATCGGTTGTGGCACCGTCAGCATGAGAGCCGGATGCTGGTGCTCGCCAAGGCGTTCCTTACAACTGGCTAAGCATCGGAAGGGCAAAAGGAATCTTTCACTTTAAATATCAAGCAGTTATTTTGAACATTACACCTGGAAGCTGCTCTTCTGGGAAAGGTATTAAAACTAGCAGAAACATGCTTTATGGTCTGTCACTGGGGATCCACGTTACTTTCCTCCAGTATGGTACATTCAAGATAAATAGGAACACTTTACTATTTTAGTCCTTTGTAAAGCTACTTTTTAGGGCCATCAGTTACCTTGGTGACATTTTGTTTGTGCTGTCTGTGGGAAGCTTTGCATGAAATACTGAGTGGCCAAAGGCGAACCACAAAGAGAAACAAAGAGACTGGGGGAGATAGGATTTTTGAAGACAGATCTAGAAAGTGAAATCTGTATGGTTTAGTTAAGAAGTGATGAAACATTAATCCCATCTATAAACATTTGATGGGAGTAGACTTTCAGGGTGGGGAAAGTGTGCTCAGGACAGCACTCAGCAGAACAGTGTAGAGTTATGCAGAGAAGGAAAGAGGGAGGTACAAAAATAAACCAAAAAAATCTAACAAACTTCTTATGCAGTTGAACTCTTTCTTAACACTGCTTTATAATGCAGTAGTGAGTACAGACTCTCATTCTTTTACACTAACCCATGAACCAAGTGAAAACAAAATATGCAGTGAGGCAATCCACTGCCTTGAAAATCTTATGAGATTGATACAGCAGATAAAGAATAAGAAAGAAAATAAAGGTCATTAGTATTTCCCTGTGCTTGATGCTAAATCTGAATATTGTATTTTCTCCTTGTAATTTAGAGCTGGTAAATATATTTCCTTCACTGTTTTCTTTTGCTGAAAATGCTTGAAATTAGAGTTCAGAGAAAAGTCCTTCTGGTGAGGATTGCATCACTCCAATAAAGACATTGCAATAATCTCTAGTTTTACATAGATTATCAGTCCTTTAATAAGCTCAGATTTACTTGGGAAGCTTTTATGATACTTTTTTTTTTTTGTAGGCTTAGGAAACCTTTATTGTCCTGTAGCTTCTCATGTTGTTGCAGAGACAAATGCTTTGTTTGCAGGGATGCCATGTTTGTGAAGCAGAACTCCTAGAAAAGAGATTTACATGGTGATTCCGGACTCTGAGAGAAAAAATATTTGTGTCAACAAGGGTATTTTACCACATACCAGCAAATGCTACAGCTGTTCCTAGTATTGTTTTAATGATAAAAGGCTGGATCACAACCTTAGCAGTACCTAATAAATCCCATAAACACAGTTTTTACATTAGATAATACACCTCACATATTGCTAATGTTAATGCACTCATTTTTGAATCGAGAATGAGCTTGCACAGAGGAGAAATGAAGTGCTAGTAGCCTTCTGTAGTCCTCTGGCAGAATAGTGAAATAGCAGGACATATTTCTATTTGTGAAAATATTGTGTCTTTTTTAATTACTATTTTTCAGGGAAAATTATTACATGTATGCTTAATTGATCTCATTGGGGTTGGTTTTCATTTCCTTTTCTGGGTACTCTGTCCCTCCCCCCCAAAAAATTTAATCTATCTTTTCAGTCCTTTCTAAGCATACTTGTTCCCTCTCTGTCCCTTCTGTCTTTTATGGCTTATCTTCATTAGTTTTTTCTCAGTCCTGAGAAAAGGAAATCTGCACAACAGTGAATCAATGAGTTTTGAATGAAGCAGGATGCAGGTGTGGCATTCATCACACTTGCACGCCTAAGAGACACTTCTACAAAAATAAACTTAAAAATCTTTGTTCCATGAAATCTCCTTTCAGGTTTTAAGGCAGTTAAAGATACACAGGAAAGGCATTAGATGAGTTAAACCCTTAAGCATAGATGACTTATCATTCAATGGGATTCATTTATTGGGTATGTAAGATGCCCTTCCAGTCACTCGCGCTTTACTTTTCTCACTGTTCCCCTCCCACATTATCATTTGCTTCTGAGCAGCTCCTAAAATATGCTAGGCTCTGTACGAACAGGTTCTGTTTCAAGGTATATTCAAGCTAAATATGTGTGAGAGAGAAGTGGCACTTGAAGTAAACTCTCAGTGGTATTTTCTTTCTTCTCCTTGCAGTGTTTTGTTCCTAACTGTCCCTTCTCTTTCATACCTAGACAGGACTTACCCGCCGTTCATTTCCTGCACCTCCCGCCCTGCTTCCCACCTTTGCCACCACATCCATTAGGGAATGGATCATTCTCCTGACTCACACAACACCTGCTGGTCTGCTGTTTCCCTCCCACTTCCCTCCTTTTTGTAGCCCTCACACTGAAATGAAGCCATTTTGTTTTCTCTTTGATTTTTCTAGCTGCAGCCTCCTGCGATGCTGGTGAATCCTGCAGCACTTTTTCTCAGAGCAGACAGGGATTTGGTGCAATAGGACACTAGCATCCCTGCAGTTTAGCAGCTGGCAGCAACCCCGGAGTGTGCTTTCTGCCTGTTTGCTCCAGTTCTGATTTGGGGCTACATTCACTAGTGATGAATTTTTAATAATTGTAATTCAGCCCCTAAAATTATATGACATTAATAATCATAAAGGTTGGCTTTCTTTTTTTTTTTTTCCCTTCCAGCACCCCAGTTTTCACATTTTCTAGCTCTCTGTCCTAAACAAGAAATATTCACTCTATGAAAAATTTAAAGTCACATAAGAACTGGGACTTTAGGAAAATCACCAAACTGCAAAGCCACATGATAAGATGCAAGGAGTGAGCAAAACAGAGCAGAGCGCAGAAGAACCCGCAGCCAAGACTGCAGCTCCAGCTGGATGCACTTGAGAGCTGGAGTCTTGGGAGATGAATCCCTCGTGAGAAACACATGCCCCTTATACCTCCCATAAGTGGCTGCCTCTAATAAGAGATATTGTCATCTCTGAAAAGGCAGCAAACGTACAGCAAATAAGTTAAAGAGCACTCACATGGCTGCGCATAAGTGGTGCAGCTGATGTGCCTGCAGTAGCTTAGGTCCAGCTGGCTTAGATATCAATAGCAGAGTTCTCACAGCAGCACAGTCTTTGCCAAACAGTTATATAGCTGCGCTGAAGCCTGAGGCATCATTGCTCTTGGTACCTGAGACAGCGAACTTCAAGCTAATTATCCGTCTCTCTGCAACAGTCACACTCTGTCTGAGCAAAGTCATCTATCAGGGGTGCTGGCTATGTGACATGAATGTTCAGTGGCCTACGCATAATGCCACCTGCTCTCCTGACGGGCACCTGCTCTTCCCACTGCTCCAAACAAGGATGCTCGGGACCAGGGAGGCTCAGCTGGGACAGGTTCATTGTGGCGAGGATGGAAATTCAGCTTTGCTCTGGTACCCTGGGTGGTTCAGCAATGTGCAACCCTGCAGGAGGATGCTCGGCGTCCCCCTCGGGCATCCTCTGCACCACGACTGTGCAGAGACTCTGCTTTCCCTGCTGTTATCCAAAATGCAGAAAACCTGTAAAATGTGCTGCTGTCTCAGGGTTATTTATGTGAAAGCTGAGGGGGAATGTGAGGAGCTCCATTGGGAAAGAGCAAAACTAGATAGACAGGCAACGCTGCTGGAGGTGAAATTGAACTTTGACAAATGTATGCACACTGAAAGGAATGATTTAAGTCCTAAATACACACAGATGGTCCCTGAATTAGCTGCAGCCTCATGTAATAAAGAATTGGGTATTGCTACAAACAGCTCCAGGTCTGCTCTGAGAATGAGGAAGGAAGCCTGCTTAGGTGTATTAGGGAAGAAAGAAAATGATGTGTTCAAAATCAGAGGATCGTACGTATGTGTAGACATAGGTAATGATTTCCAAAGTGGTTAAATAACCTAGGCCTGTAGGCAGACTGTTCTTCTGCAGTGCTTAAAGCAAGCTTAGGAAGCCTCTCGGTAGGTGAGCTGGTAGGGATGGTCCAGGATGCGGTTGCTGATGTCTAAGCACTGCTGGACCTGCTGCTCAGCCCTCGTGGGCTGGAGGTGCCCAGGAGACCAGCTCTCACTTTTACGGGTTGCAGCGATGCTCCTGCTGCAGATTTGAGAAAATGACCTGACCTCTGGGTGCCCAGAGCACAGCCCTGGGCCTGGGATGTGTCAGGGCTGCCACTCCGTTCCTGGACTTCCTTCTGGCAGGTTCAGGACAGCTCCTGGCTCGGTGTGAGAGGCTGCACAGCCCTATTGGACATCTGTGCTTTATAGCGATAATAAAGGGAGACAGGTGCCATCCTAAAGCTGTCAGAATTTCCTTCAGAGAGGCATTTCCCTGTGTCAGGGTAGGGATCGTGATATTTAAGGCAGGTGCAATGAATCAGCCTTTTGGACCAAATTCCTGCAGTCTGTAGGTCTGCAGAGCTGATCAGAACAGCAGGGAGTCTATGAGCTACTAAATCAGCAAAGGGGGAGCAGCTGAGTGTCCCTGAAGGTTTCAAGCTGGTAAAAAGCCTGAGTCATGGGCTACACACTACCATTTAGCTAACAAGTTTTTAAGACGGAAATTCTTCTCAAGTAAATTCTCATCAATTGATCAGAGCTGCTCTGAAGGCAGAAAAGATGCGGTCAGTGCATGACTGCAATTAGGAGTCCTTGGTGTAGCTGGAGTATGAACTGGAGACTATCATGGTTCAAATACAGCCTTTTAAAGCTGAGAGATCAGCTTTAAGCCAAAAAAATAATAATTGGAAATAAAATTGCAGTAGAGGACACACAAAATCATTTGATACATCACATGTTTAACCAAAGGTGTCTACTCCCCTCTCCAAATCACATGTTTATATTAAACAGTATTTAAAATCTGCAAGGGCAATCTGCAGCAAAGTGTGACCAATACCCTACAAACAGGAATAATTAGACAAAATGATAGGAAGTTGCACCACTGGCCATTATTTGAAAAATAAATTTAAAAAGCAGCATCGTCTAAATTCCCTCACTATTGCATTTACTAGCCAGTAATTCTCAAGTAAGCTGAGTTAATGTTCCAATAAAACATCCAGGCTCGGGGGAGCTGAAACGCACACACAGCACAAAGCATTTTTTAAATAGTCAAAAATAGTCTCGCATGCAATTAAAAAAGTGAGATGTAATTTAACCGTAAATATAGGTATCTGATAGCAGAAACTTACTCTGTCCATTGGACGCCAGGGCAGGGGCAGGAAGCCCTCAATGACACCATTTGTCACAGGGCTCTGTCCTACTACTCATGACTTTTGTTGGCAATGTGATTTTATGCCTTTTCAGGAACCTGGCATTTTCATGGCATCATGATGTTATTTCTCAAGAGCATCAGTGAACTTGCTTTGATGTTTTAACAAGATTATATACAGGATAGCTTCTGTTTATCTAGAAATAACTGTATATGTTGTGTTTTGCCCATCACAATAGTACCTCCATCCCTTTGCATTTGCAATAAAACTTCTTCGCAGTGTTATCTCAAGGAACAGTGATTTTATATTAACTTAAATGGAGTTTGCTAACAGTATGAGAGTACTGTTCTGCCTTCCCAGGACTGTGTGTTAATGGCATCATGACTGCAAATATATCTCAAGAGATGAAAATATAAAACTATATGTTGTAAAAACAGATAAGGAGAAAAACACTGTTATCCTTTTCTTACATGCTTCATGCTGTATAACAGCTGGCAAAAGTTGCATAAATCATATCCAAGCTGAAAATAATATAAGCCTGATTTTTTCATTAAATTTTTAATTAATTCTCATACACATCTTAAAAAAAAAAAAAAAAAGAAAAGAAAAAAGAGAGCATATTCCAAAAACTTTAAAATCTATGATAGCAAACTAAAATCACATAGAAAATATACCAGGACATAGTAAAAGTTCAACACAATACAGTCTCCTGCCTGCAAGCTCAGCAATTCAGGAACTCAAATATATCAATCCTTATGATTCCCTCTCCTATTTAAAATGCCACAGAAAAGAAAATGAGCTTTGTAGTCCTGCAGGTCACCAGGTTCAAGCTGAGCCAAAGAAGAGAGTGAATTGGTGAGAGATGGGGCTCCTACAGGGAATGTTCCAGCAGCCGCTTCTCATACGTGCCAGGAAAATGGTAAATACAGGCCAGGCTTGGCTGTTAATGCAAAAACACAGGTAACCATGTTTATGTCCAGTTTTATGTGTCCCTAAGTGTTCTTGTACCAGTGGTAGCACAAAGGTAGGGGTTGCTACGTGTTATTCCCAATCAACAGTCAGCAGATCTCAGTTTGACTTTTGTGGAGAGCATACAAAATAAACCCCTAGTTTCCTGCAGAAGCAAGGTTTGGCAGCACTGTGTTTCCACGTGCATCTTGGCATTTATGTTAAAAATACAGACTCTCCTCTGAAATGCCTTTGCAGGTTGAAGACGTTTTCCTGCAGCTGTGGGAGGCCACAGCCTGCCCCCTTCTGAACTCGAGTCACCAGCTCCGGTGTCAGTCTGCAGTTCGGTTTCCTGGTTCGCAGCCATGGTTTGTGGTTACCCTAGTCCCTCCTAGGGAGAAAGTGGAGTCAGAGATGAACCACATGGTGCCTTTGCAATGGCAGTGCCACAGACAAGAGTGTGCCTGCACTCCTGGGCTAGGGCAAAGCACCTCTTTGTTCCAGAGGTTAATTCTGTTTGTTAAATGAGGTGTTGCAAAAGAGCAAAATATATTATCTGACATGGCAAAAAATAAAATCAGCCTATTCCAAAGTTAAATTATGTATACTGAGGGCTATATGCATTAAATATACAGATGGTTCTGTGAAGAACTGCAGGACAGAGATTTCTGATGACCTGTATAAATGCGTCAATCTAGAAATTACAATCCATGATTGCATGTAGTTGTCTGAGCGTGAAGCCTCAGTAGCATCACTTGCAATAGCCCTTAAAGGCAAATGTATGTAAATTGGAATAGGAGACTCTAGCAAAAAAATGAAACCCAAAACAAATCAACACAATGTCGATATAAATACAAATTAGTCTGTGTTTTAGACAAATAAACAGCAATCTATAAACTATATCCCAAGAGCAAACCATCTAAAGCAAATGAATCATTCAAAGTAATGTTACAATTAAAGTACGTTTCTAGTCTTTAAAATCATAGAATAACAAATAAACACACTTCATGAGGTGTGGAATATGCAAATTTTATCCTTAATCATGTTTAAAGAATCTACATCAAGATTAATGTTTAAAAAAGATTTTAAGAGAACCCACTTGATGTGATTAGTTTGGCTGAATTCCATGTCAGGAAAATATTGCATGCAGTTCAGAGTTGGCCACTGATATGTAGCTGAGACCCCTTATTGTTTCTTTGAAACATCCTTATAAATATACATTGACAATTTTGTTCCATTTACTGTACTGTGTAAGTCCTCCAAAAAAAAAGAATTAAAAAATAAAAGATTGTTTTGAACAGTAAATAAGACATCTCCGTCTCCTTGTATGGTAAAAGAAAAAATAGCATTTTCTGCTTCAGTTGACAACCCCAAATTTTGTTCTCTGGATGCCCTCATGTTATTGCCAGATGTCATTTAAAACACCCTGGATACCAGCAGATCTTTGTTCTTTACATGCCAAGTCAAATAAATTCAACTACTATGCCCAAAAAGATAAAACCACTTGTACATTTGTCATCAAATAGCACTTCTGGGATCCATTAATACAAAATATGATTTTCTCCATTAATGGTGAAGAGCTTAATAGAAATTATACTCAAGCAGTTGCAGAGACTGTGCTTTTCCTTGGGAGAAAAAAAAAAAAAAAGGAAGACTCTTATTAAGATCTTCACATTAGAAGCTAAAAGTATTTGCAATACACTTATAGCTCACTCTCACATAAAGTTATCCTAAAATGCTGACACAGGAAATCTCATCCAGGATGGTGACTTACCCAATCGATAAATAAAATAATATTCACTGTCTTTCCCAAAGCAGATGACGAAGATGAGTTTTCACTTTAGAATTTCATTCGTAAGCTGGTATAATGTACGTTTTGAGCTTTTTACATTCTTACAAATAAAAAATAGGTTTGCTTAAGTTACACTAAGTGTGGTCTGTGATTTGAATTATTTGAAGATAAAAATTTATCTTTTTTTTGGAAAAGTTTCTTAGGGAAAAGAGTCGATCTATCAATGTTAGGAGACAAAGAATTATTGAGCACATTAGAAAAGGTGACATTAAGTATTGTATTAGCCTAAGTATTGTTTTAAAGAGAAAACTGTCAGATAATTTCAGGATTTAGTTTTACTGCTAAAAAGTCCACACAGACAAAAATGCAAAGTCATAGCCTCGGGACTGATTTTAACATTTATATTATTTTTGGAATCTAATCAAAAATTTCTGAACAGAAAAGGGGGAAGAAAACTTTAGAATTTTACAGGCAGTTCATCAAAATACTGAGACAAAAAACTCCAATGCTATTATATGTGACATACAATAAAGATAGTGAAGCAGAACAATTGATATGCACTCATAAAAATGAGAGGACATTTAATAAAAGTTACAGAAGTCTCACAAAGAATAGAGAGTGAACTTGCATAATAATATATAATGATGATACATACCAAACAAATCCAGGACGGTAATCAAATAGAGCAGTGGCTTTTAAAGGTAATATCATTTATGAATTTAGCTGAATGGCCTGGAGTTGAATAAGCTGCATTACTGGTGTTAGTTGAACTCAGTTTCTAGGGATTACTCTAGATCTGACTGGTAGATATAGGAAAAGCAATATTTATCCTGTCAAATGAAATTAGCCACATGATTGACTTAACAGCAAAACTCTGTCGTAGAGATCGAGTTAAAAATCCATGTAGAGATGCCTTGATGGGGCTCTTGCTAGCTTTGTGAAGTTATAATATGCTTCAGTTTTATGTCATTCAAAATAATAAGCACAATATTCGCACAGGATAATTTTGAGATAAGAATTTTAATACTGAAATATGTATTTTGTACAGGGTAAAAAAGGTAAGCATGTAGAATAAGAATATTTATAGTTATTAGATGTTTGTCATTGCTACAGTAATATTTGAGCTGTGAGATATTAAATAAGAGATTTCACAATTAAAATTTCATGAACTATGATCTTAGTCGTTATCTTTAAAACTGCAAAAGAACAAAATCAAAGTAGTATTGAGCATTTACTTTAGCTTCACCTCTTGGAAAAAGAAAGGATCACATAAGAAAACTGTGTTTTCGCAGAACATCACCAAACAAGTAGCAGCCAAGCACAACTTTATCAACAAAAACCATGTCAGGTCACAAATGCTTTGTGGGATTCTGGTCACTCCATCTCAGAAGGGATTTAGTAGAACAGAAAGGCTGATCAAACGTTTAAAATCACTTTCATAAAAGAAGAAGATTAACAGACCAGAACAATTAGATTGAAAAAGAGATGATTTAGGCAGTTTAGATAAAAGTCTATAAATTCCTGAAGTGAATAGGGATTGATTATTCACTGTTTCTCACAATCCAGCAGTGGTGGAGCAGCCAAGAAAATAATGTGTAATAGGTTTAAAATGATAAAAGGAAAGCCTTTTTCAGACTGTAGTACATCACTGAACTGGGGAACATATCGACACTGTAGAAGCCAAAGTGGATCTGCTAAATTCACAAAGGATGGTCCTACTGGTGACTGTTAAACATTGTGACTAATAAGGGATGTTATAGAGAGCTTTAGAGGGAGGTAATATGGCCAGTGATCTTGAAAACCTGACCTAAAAAGAGATTAAAAGGATAAGTATTGTTCACAATTCTATTCACGTTCTTATGTTCTACAGGAGGGAAGCCTGAGCAGAGATATGATTATCACAAATAGCCTGCTTTATATGCTATTTTTAAAACAGTTTCTCTGACCCTCTTCTAGTTTTCTGAGAAGTACTATAAACAGTATTGGACTCAGTGCAAACTCACAGTGAATATGCTATGAACTTTTAAAAATCTTTCTATTCGTTTTGTTTCTTATTCAGCTCTTCATTCATGAAGAACCTTTGCCCCTTCTTAGTGCAAAGATATTTTTGGTATTAGTTTAATTTAAATTAATTTAAATATATTGTTGATTCTTCTTTATCCAATACCTAGTCTGCTGCATTTTCTTTTCCTTTTTGCAACATTCATAGCTTATCAGTTAACAGTTTGTGAGTTAGAAAGAGCATGTAACTGCTGAGGCTGTATCACATACACACACCCTCCAGCTCCCTCAGCTCTTCAAACCCGCTGCAGAAAGTAGCCCATGTGTGAGATAGATAATCAGGTAAGCAATCATAGATCCAGGAAATGTCCAGCCGCAAAGAAACGCTAAACAGGATGGAGTTGATTAGTCTAATGAAGAAACAATGGAGACGCAGAAAAAGATGAAAGGGATCTGGTAACATTCTTTAAATATGGGAAATTTAAATATATGATATTTTCTCAAAGATGAAAGGAATAAGATGTTCCCCTTGTTCCTAAAGGATAAGAATAAACTGCAGGCTGGAATAGTTTTTCTTTTTTTTTTTTCTAGCCTCCTAGTTATCCCCTTTCTAGAGGAAAGAGGAGATACCGGTGTGGGATCACATAGGTCATGGCACGTTTTCTATGCTCGTTTTCTACATGTTCTATACATGTATATACGTTTTCTATGGGTCATGGCTCTTCTTCTATTACAGTTAATGGGATTTTTTGTCTCCTAAGAGGGACCTGGACCAGAAAAAGAAATAGCAAGTTTTGAACACACATCCTGTGGAAGAGTTGCTTGAAAAGGGGAAACTTAGAAAAAAACTAGAGCCTAACAGAAGATTTGGCATTACGGAATCTTGCTTGGGGTGAAGCACAGTTGCCGCTTCCAGGATGGCTGGTACGGACTCTGCTCCCCCACGGTTCCCTGGGCAGCACAACCTGCCCCGCAGCAGCTGCACGGAGAGGCTGGAGCGGAGTGAAGGCACCGCGGCCGCACTCTGCTGCACTCCCTGTGCGGGACCGCTGAGCATCCGCACAGCAGCTGCCCAACGGCAGATGTACGACAAGTCCAGTGCTGAGCCAGCAAGGGTGGCAAATCACTCCTTTTTGACGAACTTTGCTCATAATAAGCCCATTATAATGCCAACGCACACCTCCATCCCCGAAGTTACCCCCCTCCAAGGTACGACCCCTCCTCACTGAGCACGCGCTCTCGATTTTCGATTGACTATGCCTTTAAATGAAAGTGAGAAACTTTTTCACCAATTAATAACAACATTAAGTATGATTCTAGTCACTCAAACTACACCTGAATGTAAATCAGATTCAAATCAAATACATTTCCCTTGATCTTTCTGCTGCTGGTCCTTCTGTTGCATTGCCTCAGAGTTCTTGGAAAATAGGAATAAGGATTCAGGGTTACTTTTAGCTGTAAGACGGGCACTTTCCAACTGGATCAACCTCAGACTCTGGGCAACAGCCATTGAGTTAAGAGAGCAGTAGATGCTGCTGACCAGCATGCTGTTTTTTGCATTCATTAGACACAGAAATTTAAAACTTTGTCTATTGATTGAGGCTTCAGAAGAACTCATTAATCATAAACATTGGGTTTTTTTCCATTAATTATAATCACTCTTTTCTTTTTCTGACTCTAAGTTTATATAATGCTTTTAATAATGTGTAATCAGGAATTAATTACTGTCCAAACATATTTATTATTAATAACTAAAAGGGTGATTTTTCTAACAGTGGACTTATCATATTACTTGACGTACATTTCCAAAATGGTCTTGTCAGAAGCAACATGCTGTCATACAGACCTTTCCTAACTCTTGGTCATGAAGATACATTTAAGGTAACTTTTTTAAAAAATAAGTAATACTGTATAATAATTCACAGCGATTTAGAGCTTTTTCTGAGGAGAGAGCAGCAGAATCCTTTTGCTGCAACAAACAGAGAAGCAAACTACTGTAAGCTACATGCCGATATATCATAAGGCACAGTCAGCATTCAAGCCCTGTCATTCATTTGAAGTTGATGCTATAGTGAATACCTATAGTGAATTGGAAACCCACTTCATTACATCGTTAGAAAAACCCCAAGCACAAACGTATTTTTACATAGACAGAAGCTGTTAAACTGGTCGATCTTTGCAGGACTCATTTCCTCTCCTCTAGGCACCTGCAAACATTAACCTTCAGAAGCATCTAGACAGTCACATACGTTTCTGTTATTACTAAGGGAGAGAAATAGGCCGACTAGTCCTTTGTGTGTTTGCACCCAAGTGTGTTTAACTCTCTTGAGTCAATTGAATCTGCCCTTAGTGATGTCCAGCAATGGAACATCCACAACCTCCTTGAAGAGGAGTGCTTTGCTTATTTTGGCTTGAAACATTCTTATTATGTCTAGCCTCAGTATCCCTTAATTCATGTTAACCCCATCTTTTCTTGTGAGACATAATTTATTTTGGGGCTAATGGATCTTAAACAAAAATACATAGCAGAGCAATGAAGTGGGAACCCCAGCAAGGGGGAAGTGATATGCATGCCAACCCTACCCAAAAGTTCGAATTGTGTGATAAATATTCCCAATCTGCTTCTTTTATGTGTGTGTATGCATATAAGCACTGTTTCCTTAACTCTCCAAGGCAGAACAAAGGCACTGGCTATGGATGGTCAAAGGAATTTATAAGATTTGGGCTGATGGATACAAACCTCAGTCTGGTGATACACTAAACCATGTGTCCCTATCTTACTCATGCTGCTTGGTAATACTGCTGGGTTCTTACTCACACAGCATCAATATCTTTGTCATCTATGTCTGCTGTGCTCCTTTTGCTTTCTATTTGCATACAGTGATTTTATTGCTGCAATATTAAGATAAAAACAAATGATTCTGTGGTTATAATGAATCACTCATAGCCAAGCATCTTTACAGGAACAGATTATCAAAGTAAAAAGCATTATTAAAACATGATGATAACAAGAAGTAACTAACAAGCAGTAGAATTATCTGCAATATATTTACTCCATTTTGTCAGGAAATATATGGCTCAAGCCAAAAGATGTGTTACTTCTCACTAGAAGTTGTGGTTTTCATTATATTTGCATCTCAAACAATGACCTTTATCAATAAGAAGGATAATTATCCTGGGAAAGTATGCAAAGTGATAGTCAGGCAAGGCAGTTCTCTTACTGCCTCAGTAAGCTCAAATTCAAACCCTATGAAACTGCTCTCAGCTCTAGCTTCACTAGACCCCAGAAGAACGACTGCAGATGAAATGGTTCTACAGTCATCCAGGTAACTCCAAACTAGAGGCACTAATATAGGAAAGCTGCTTACTCAACTAATGGTCACATTTAAAGGTCCAGCTTTGAAATTCTGTCTGGTAACACAAACTGTTAAAAAGTCCTTAAAACTGAAAAGCAACGACCCACTGCAACTACTCACAGCAGTATCTGAGGTTCTCTGCTGGTTCATTTTTAAATATAATGTATGAGTTGGAGAAATTCAAAAAATGAGGAGAAAATGCTAACTCTGAGAGATGAACAAATCTCTGCAACCGTATGGAAACAGTAATGAATAGTAAAGATATGAAAAAAGCTACCCTCAGTATTAGTTCAACTCCGCAAAGGTCTGCACATTTTCCAATCTATCAAAAAAATGTGAGGTAGAGGCAGGACACTGCCACCTCTGTTGTTTCTATCCTACCTGTGTAGGGCAGTTGAGTGAAGAAAGAATTCCCTCACGCTGCATGTTTTCCACTGCTGGAAGCTTATGGTACAGAAGCAATCGCTCCATTAGCGAGTACCAGTGTGTGTGTTTGAAACCACTTCCGAATTCTTTGTTGGATAAATTGTTGAAAGACTAATTGTTTCAAAGATAATAAATATATGATAAAATCACATCTGTGGTGAAGACAGCCAGCTTTTTGTGAATTCCTGTGGAGATGTTAATTGGAAGGCAGAGGGTGAGGTGGTGTTATAAAGCTAATAGTGATTGCATGAGTGTAACAGTGGGCACAAGCTGAATCTTAATCAATACAGCACGTTTCCTGATAGCAGGCCGTATCTTCAGCTGGTATTGACTGATGTGATGTCAACTGACTTCAGTGGAACTAGGCCAGTTTATCTCAGCTAAGTATTTAGCTGAGAGGTGATTTTCAGCATTGCTCTTTATTTCAGCAATGGATATTTGGTTTTGCTCTAAGAATTCTTTGGGACCAGATGCATGGCATCAACGTGCATCATGCCACTCACCTCCAGGTAAGGCTGAGGTGTAACTGGTGACTGGTGTCACCTTTTAACATTACTCCAGTTCTCCAGGACAGGAACAGTAGCCAACCATATGGCCCTGTGAAACACCAGCTCTATCCCCTGAATATGGCAATACAGATTACATTTTACTCTTCAACTTTTCCACATATTTAGTGGGAATGAAAAAGATGCCCAATCATAGATAAAAGAAAAATAATTTATGACTGAACACATACTTATTCCTGGTAATAATGTTGCATTTATTTTAAAAACCAGGGGACCCATTTATATTTAGTTTAATTTCATAGAACCACAGGACTGAGTCAGCCTTCATTAAAATCAGTTGAAGTCTTTCTATTAAATTCACCAGAGGCTCAAGCAGTCTATTAGGTGGTATATATGTTGCTACTGGAAGAGTAAGGAAGAAAAAGGTTCAAATTCCTTTACTGTATGGTCTTAAAAATAATACAAGAGGCCAATGTATTAAAGTGTTTTGGTGAATGTGTGAACAACTGGAGTTTAAAGATTGCAGAGTATTAGCAGAGTTCAGTGAAAAAGACTGACTGCAGTAACCCTTCTGGTATTGATTTGGTAAGAATACTCACATGTCATATCTTAGTTCTTATGTAAACTTACTCGGTGTTGGTAATGCTGTTCCTCATCTCCACTATATTAGCTGGGAAACATCGTCAGCAGTAGCTAATAATTTATTTCAGAGTTATAAAGTTTAAAGTTGGCAGAAGGTTATGAAGATTTGTACAGGAATATTTCATCCTACAAAAATACTTTGCACTTAGCTATGCTGATTTATTCCATCAGTCCTTAACATGTGGATACTTGGATCAGGGTCAGAAAAGTCAACTGTCCATAAAGCTGTCACACCACCCTACCAGCATTGAAAATCCACGTCTAGGCTGATGCTCAGAATTCCCCTAAGCCTCCTTTTACCTCTACCTGGTATTTGTTCACTGAAATTACCAGTGTTAAAAATATCATATACAAAAACCTTTTCTTAAGAGATTTTCAGATGGGAAGGGTTTAGAAAAATAAATGTTTCTAGGTCATGATTCATTCCTTCCTAAAGTACCTGTCCCAGATAGCCATTCAAAACACCCATTTCTCACCATTGACTAGTTAGGGAGCTGGGTCTGAATTTCAATATTTAAGTAAGAAAGATGAACCTACACCTTTCTACAGCTATTTCTTTTTTAAAACTTATCTTCACTGAAACTGTACACTAGACAAATAAGACCCCTCTTTACATTAAACACAAATAGTTCAAGAAATGGAAGCTTCATTGTCACTGAGTGCAACAAAGAATGGTGTATTTATGCCTTAACACTTATTCCTTTTGCTTTGTACATAACAGCCAATGCCCTCACCTGGAGTTATATAGAACTGCACTGGGCTCATTCTGCTCCTTCCATATGTATTTGTTATAGTTGTCTGAGACCCTTCTGATAAACCTCGGAGAATGGTGCAGCTGCTAATATCTGAAATATTGCAGTTTTCTTCTCCTGTTCCTGTTTTTATTGCTAAATTTTTATTTAAAAAAATTGACTCATTGTCCAAAGATGTCAAAATCCTATGAGTTAAAAAAAAAGGAGGTGAAAGGAAATAATATCAACAGATGTTCTTGGAACCATATTAGAGATTGTCACATCTAAATTTGGAAGAATAATTTGCTCTCCTTACTTCATTTCACAAGGCACTGTAGTAAAAAGCCGTTCTTATGTCTTCCAGGTACATCTTCCTACATTTTAGCAATTTTGACAATAAATTCTCAAATAAGCACACATACACCCACTCACACTTATACTATGTGAGAAACTGCTGGCACCAGCATTTGGTGTTGCCTCTTTTGCTGCAGTGGCTGAGCCAGCAGCTCAGAGCTGTGGTTCTCCTTCAGTCTGTACTTTATTACTATTCTCAATTACAACACGTTGTAATCATTCAAGTTTAGGCTCGTAACATCTTGATGGGGGAGTGCGATTTCTGGAAAGTGAAAGCTCTTGTAATGCTTAATTGCTTGACCTCTAGGTTGCCTCTCACAAAAAGTTCATATCCTAAGAAATAATCCCTAAAGAAATAATCAATAGGAAATACTAAGGTTTTGAAAGTGGAATTCTGAAATTGAATAGTATGTTTTAGGTATTACATGTATGTGATATAGTTCAATCTAATATGGCCTTTGGGACAGGAAAGGTTAAGAAAAAAGTAGAGCAAAGTTGTGGCCCAGAAAGCAAGTGCATGTCAAGACAGATCATTAAAGGAAAGTTAGATCAAACTGTTATATTCCTCCTCCTGAATCTTTATCTCTCATACTCCCCTCCATTGGGTCAGTCCTTTTACATGGTTATAAAGGAGTATAAAGGAGTATTAGCCAAGTTGACTAATAATTAAGCCGTTAGTTAATTTGTCCTTATTTTTCTGCATTTGTTATTTTTGTTTGCTCTACATCAGCAAATATCTTAGAACATCAGATAATAATTTAAAGCTCTAAATCAAAATTCCTTTTGTTTTCTGTCTCTTCATTTCCTTTGGAAGAGGCAGAACAGAAAGAGATTTTCCATAGGAAAAAAAAAAAGGCTGTATATGACTGCAGGCAGACTACAATGTGAGATATTTTTCATACCTAAATATCTCTTTTGCAATAAAAATGTCATTAAAGTCACATGCAACTGAGCCGCATCCAGTAGATTTTAAATTCCTTGGCTGGGAGTTAGGAGATTTTCTGTTCTAATTCTAGCTCTGTCCCTACCCTTGACTGTTTGACTACCTCTATTTGTCAGTCACTTCACTAACTTGCCTGCTTAGACTGAAAGCTCTTCCTACTAAAGTCAGTTTTTACTGTCTGTTTTAATAAGTTGCCAGTCAGGACCCACGTATAGAACATGCAACAGGACTTGTTGGGTAAGTATTATGTGCTATGTAATGATGACCATAATTTTGCTTGTCCTAGTTTGATATAGATTACCACTGAATAAAGAAAAAGAATTTCTAGCAGAACCAGTGGTTATTGATTGTGCTTCTGCTACTGACTATTGCTTGTGTGATTTCATATCTATCCTTTTTCAGGGCTACTACTACACTGTTTCTTCATCAAAGGATATCCCTTTTCCAAGATGATAAAAACCCACTGGTTTTCTCAGGAAACTTTCGTTTTCCTAAATCTCAATGAAATGATAAAGCAAAGATGCACCTGAATATTTGCATGGATAAGCAAAAGCTGAGTTCAGATTTTGCTGGAGTTATAAAAATCTTTCCAGCAAATTTGGCAAGTTTAAGGAAAGGAGAATTAAGTGAAAAATCAGGAATTTAGTAAGTGTGTTACGTAAATTAATCAACTAAATTCTCTGGGAATGGTGGGAGGATGTCTAATAATCAAGCTTCATTTTACTACTTTGCCATGATTTTTCATTTCCAGTATTTATGTCAAGAAAATTGTTAGTTTCACATTGCAATCATCCGTATTGATTTGACTCTTAATAATGGCCTATTTCTCCACAGCCAAAAACACAGCAAACATTTTAGTAATCATTTACTGAACATGTCACATGGCAAAAGAACAAGACATGAAAATTCCCAAGAATAAGTAGCTAAATGGCCAATTACCCTTTTGTGTTCAGGGAGTGAGAAGGAAATGGAGTGCAGAAAAGTCTTTTTGTGTGTGTGTGTGTGGTACCTCAGTGAGACAGATGTTTTCACTGCTGTTCTGTGTCTTTCCAGTGTGTCAATGTGTTTTTGCTATATTTACTAAAGATGACAAATGTAAAAAATTGAATGTGATAGGCTGCAAGAGAAAAATAATTTAACTTATGAATGCTAAGGTTGTATAGGGTTGCCCGGAAACACCTTCATTTAATCTTTCATTCCTATGTTCTGTAGATCAAAATATTTAAACTAGTTGGCTTGCCTTATTTTTTTCCTCAAGAATATTTTGGCTCCTGAAGCATATGTGTGATTTAGGAATTAGGGATTAGGAATTTTCAAGTAAATGAAAATATATGGATTTCTTGATGTTTTGTTCAACTATATTATTGTTGTTTTTTGCAAAACTAACAAATTAGAGAGACATAGAAAAGAGAAAAAAATCCATTTGCCATTTATGCCCAGAACCAATGTGCAAGAATAATGCACTTCAACTTTCTATCTTCTCTGGACTGCAGGTTTTTTTTGCCAGTCATGCAGAGTATGAGCTGTTTTGCTCTAGTTTGCTCTCTTTCTTGTCAGTAAAGTCTGTTTCCAGGGTCTAAGTCACCAGAACGTTTATAGAGATGTTGGAATTTTAAGTGATTTATGAGTGGTCACGTTAGGAATCCGCTCAAAAACGATAAGAGGAAAAACAGGGAAAATGAGACAGGATGAAATGATAAGCCTCAGGGAAGTTAAGCACTAGGATCTTAAAAAAAGAATCCAGAGGCTGTTAGAACCCACTGAGCCACAGAAGTTGACTAAAATTATCTGCTTTTTCTGCTCATTCTATCAGCTTGTGATATAGTTGTGGTCCAAAGTTTTAGAGCATGTCCCTAAATTTGAAAGTGAAGTTATTGTAGCTCAAAAGATGAAATGGATTGTGAAGGTCTGAGCTCTTAAGGGAACTGACCTTTCCTGTTCTAAAATATAAGCATGTAGCTGTCTCACTAAAATGTTTAGTACTGATATACCAGATTTAAACATTTCTTCCCCATTTAAGAAATCCCTTGTCCATTACTGTACAAATCTGAAACTGTAAAAATATTTCGGAGTTCAGCTTCTGAGGGCTTTTTTTTGTTCCTGTCATTTTACATATATAAGAAACAGTAGGTTTTCAGGCAGAAGATGCATCTTTGAATGTGTTTGTATAGCCCAAAGCGTAAGAAATAGGAATCTTCAGAGAAACTTTCAGTTAGTTAGTAGTGCTATAGCATTAAGCAGACATAACAGCACAAGACATGAAAAAAGATGTTTGTGGGTTGCATTTCTTATAAGATTCCCAGTGCTACTCGTGAAGTATTTAATAATACTCCTCAAACTATAATTTCGCTTTCCAAAATTGTTAGCTTTGAGTAGAACAGAGGGGCAAAGGAGGACAAAAAAATAATTCTCATAATTTTATCTATATGGATGAGACCAATGTATTTGAAAATGTTTCATAAACAAAATAAAACAAAACAACTTAAAAGCCCAGAAAGTGTCCAACATGCCCAGCAGGAAGAAGGGCACCCAGCTTGGTGCTCTTTGTAGCTGCTTGAGATGTCTCAGGTTTCCGGTTCCTCCCTGCTCTTTCCCCACTACTGAGACTACTGTTGAACCACAAAATTATTCTGAGGTTGGACTCTTTTTGTGTAGCTGATAAAAAGTTCCAGGGTGAAATGAAATATCTTTTCCCTAAGAAAGCCATGTCGAAAATATAATCGTTCTTTGAAAAGCTTTTTGGAAAATCAGGACCAGCTCAATACTACAGATGCATCCCACGATTGACATTCATGTGCCTGTAATTCCATTAAAAAGAATATTGAAACCAAAGAATCCATTTTCTTCATTCCACCGTATTCTGCTTATGTAATAGAGAGTGTGGTTTAGTCCGAGTCTCCGAGTCTTATCTACTCTTATATTAATAGATTAGTTTGCACTGGGAAACCTTCCTAAGAATTACACTAAAGCTATAGAAAGCCCCAAAGAATAGAGGTAACATCTAATCAGTCGCACATAAAGAACATAGGAAACCTTTTAAAATCAGAAACTAAGCTAAAAAAAGTGATATAATCTTTTATTAAAAATCCTAGCAGAATATAAATACTCTTTCAGATGTAAAATGAGCATGTCCCAGGTAATTGATATATTAATAATCTTCAGAGAACAACAAGAATTCTTTTGTTGTATGAATATTTTACACATCATTCTGTAACAACTGTAGAGCTCTCTTAAGGGATAACCTCTAGGTTATATAGCACGTATATCTAAAAGAGTATATAACTGCTGACAGCATTGGGTGCTTTTAATGTACACAATTTCTTTAAATAATTGCAGTTGAGAAGTCAATGGTAGAACTGATCAGTTTCCAAATACTTCATAAGTATAATGGCATACATTTTTTCTCCTGTAGATTTGCTCAGTTTGCCCTAGATGGATATGTGATTATTCCTGTTGACAAACTGCAGTATAAGCAATGCTGAATATAAACTGGACTCAGTGATTCTACTGCCTACAATAAAAGTGAAGATTAATTTGCCAGTATATTTGTGTGTGTTTTCTTGTGTGTTTGTTTTTCTTTAATTTTACAGTCCAAGGTAGAGCTCTTACATACAAAGATTTAGAACAAAATGCAAACATAAACCATATGTGAGGAATGGTTTCAACCATATTGAAAGGAGTTTTCAGTTGAATTATTCTGAAAACATTCTTACAATATATAAGATAAAGAAAAATGAAATGTTAGCTTTATAATTAAACTTAAAAATCCTTAATTATAAAATTGATTCATTGTTATGTCTATCAAAACTCATGCGTTCTTGTATATTGTGGTTAACAACCCTATGACTGACAAGTCTTGTCAAAGGAGAAGTGACTCAGCAGACCCACCAGTTAGTTAGACATCTTGGGACCGTGGAGCCATGGACATACCTGCTAATGGCAACGTTTTTACCCTAGTCCAGGGCTGTGAGCGAAGCGCAAGGTCACTCGCTGGCATTGACCAGAACCGTGTGGCCTTGGTATGCCTGTGGGCTGGCTTTGTTCTGAGCATAGAGAAAGCCAAATAACCCTGTCATGGACCTGGACCCACCACCAGCTGGCTTTCAGTGGAGATGCCCCTGATGTCAACAGGATGGTGAGGAGAAACCAGGGAAAACTATACCAGAAGGATGGTCCTCAAGGAAAGAGTAAGAGCCACCCTTTTATCGTGCACCCTCTGCTTAACTGTAGAGCTCTGATATATTTATATATAATCAGTTCTGTTATATATCTAGCTTTACTAGCTTTGTTATAACTTCTTTAATAAATTATCACACTTGACAAATGATGAATTGTTGAGCAACTACAGTTGCTACTAGTTGGGCAACTAACCCCAACATACAAAAGAATCCTGAATGCCCCTTAGGGAAATCATGCTTGACTAACCTGATAGCCTTCTATGATGGGATAACCAACTGGATAGATGAGGGGAGAGCGGTGG
>JAWLRI010000001.1:5712787-5751987 GCA_034781795.1 Crypturellus tataupa | reverse complement strand
TGCAGGGGGGTTGGACTAGATGACCTCTAGAGGTCCCTTCCAACCTTAGACATTCTATGATTCTATGATTCTATGATTCTAGTGGTGTGTCACAGCCTGTTCCATCTATTTTTCATAAAACCTGTAAGAACTTAACAAGTCATGGAAGTTACAATAATTTTTTATCATTATCTGAAGTTGGCCTAGTGGGCAGAGGAACAAATACACTTCAGAGCATTGTAACTCATTTCTGCAGGAAATCCGGGCAACAAAGCAATCAAATGGACTTTTCAGGATGGTGATTCTGCTCTTCCCTCCTTCGCTTTCTTCAAGGATTTGATATCTAAAATATTCCACCAGCTCTAAACAAGTGGCAGCAGTCTGCCTGATTGCCCTGTGAACCATCAAAATGGGACCTAGGTCAGCAGGTCGCAGTTCTGTAACCTGCTCTCTGCTCTTTGCCAGTCCTATGGCCATAATGGGTTAATTTTGTGTGATTTATAATCATCTGTCCTGAGTGTTGAGCTTTGTCATCATGCATATGGGAGAAGGCTAGTGTCTCAACCTGTTACTCTCTTTAGGGAATTATAATCTACTGCAGCAACATGGTTGTGGGCCCAATCATGATTTTTCTGTTTGATCTCCTATTAATGGCAGCAGTATAATGAATTCCATAGTAGTGTAGTGAGATGTGAAGTATACTGCAATGTGTTCTGGTTTTGGAATTTCTTCAGTTGCTTTACCTATATTTTAAATAACAGTACTAATGAGAGAGAAAAATCAATTTATAATTAATCATGCCTTCTAAATGACTACATGACCACTTTTGTTAAATGGCTTGTCTCCGCTGCTCATTCTACTTGTGTGCTATTTCATCCCTCAAGATATTCAGTCATTTTGCTAGCAAAATAAAAATGTTCAATAAATTCCTTTGAATCTAACATGCCTTTTATCCCCCCAGACTGTGAATGTGGAAGGGCAGTAATCATCTGGATGTCCCTATAGGTAGATTTCTCTTTTACAGGCATTTTATGGCTGCAGTGGATAAAGTATTGATTAATTTTTTAGCATGGAATGAGTAGGAAGTCCTTTATTTTCCCCTTTTTTCATGTTCACAACTCTACTTCATGTATTTTCTTATTACAGACTGCACCAGTAAAT
This sequence comes from Crypturellus tataupa, assembly GCA_034781795.1. Taxonomy (NCBI): domain Eukaryota; kingdom Metazoa; phylum Chordata; class Aves; order Tinamiformes; family Tinamidae; genus Crypturellus; species Crypturellus tataupa. The sequence goes on along the minus strand of JAWLRI010000001.1, from coordinate 5,750,847 downwards.
AATTAATATGTCATTTTAATAATTCAATATAGAAAATTCAATATAAATGTTTAGAATTAATACAGTTGTTTTTCAATACAACATGCACTTTATGCATTGCAGCATATTAGGAAAACTTAATATTCTGGTGTTTACTGAAGGAAGGACTTTTCATATTTTAATTTTGTTAAAGCAGAGTAAAGTAGAAAAATATAAGATGTTGTAAATGTTGAACAGAAGGAATCCTAATGTTATCATATTACATCGGGAGGGTTGGAAGCACTTGGTTAGTTATAATTAGCAAATGGAAGAAGTACCTAAATCAGAAGAGAACAGGAAAAAGATGTTACTGAACTGTGGTTATAGATAGAATGTGATATTATTTTTTCAGATGATAGTTTAGTTAGACCCACGTAAAGAAATGAAAATGTAAATGTCCTGCAGTGGATGTACCAACAAGGCATTTTGCACCTTTTGGGTAGGATTTTATGCAGTAACTACTGTGATGTAGATACCAGGACAGATCTACATCCAGTTTATGTTAGCCTGGGAGCCACTGGTGAGCAGCCAGGAAAGCTGTCATGTTCTTCCTCATAACTTCTTTTATGCCAAATACTACAGTACTGGGCCAAGAATGTTCTCCCCAGCAACTGTGGAGGTCAGGAATGAATTCCAAGAATGCCAGAATGAGGGGGGCTGAGCTGCTTTTCTGCCTTCATCATGGAAAAATGAACCCAGAGGGCTACGTGCTTGTATGACCGGGTGCAACGTCTTTAAAACACTTCTATGTACACATACCTCTTGTATGTGCTTGTCTAACAGGAGCAGAAGTGCTCAGAAAGAGAATATAGAGGAGCAGGTGGGTGGGCAGGTATATATGTGATTATGAATTAGGTGTGAGATTATGAATAAAATAGCTGGAAGATCAGTCCAACTGTTGTTCTTTATCAGTGTATTCAAATTAAAAAGCTTCAGTCTAGTTAAAATATTTTATATGTAATTGGAGAGCACAAGGAATAATGTCATTTGCAATAACCATAATAAAGCTTCACTTTATCCATTACAAAAATTGGAATTAATGAAACCCTAATCTTAATAGGTTGAGTGGCTACTCCAAATATGTAATGACTATAGCAATTGAATGAGACTTAATTGTTCACTTTAATTCTGTTATAGCTCTCATATTTATCTCACGCAGAAAGCCTTAAGATCTTAGGAGTAGTGAATGGAGCTATGAAAAACATGAACATATTTGATTTTTTTCCAACTCCAAAATAGTTCTTACTTTCTTCAAAATTCGATTCCCACCTTTTATATATGCATATAAAATATCACTTTATTTATTACTTTTTAAGACTTTAGTATAAGTTTTAAAGCTGAGATCTTCTAGCACCTCCCGTTATGTGTTTGTACAGCACTCAGAAAGGTCATGGTGCTGCAATATACCATTTTGGTAATTAACAGAATAGCACTTTTCCTTTTCAGCTGGCACTGATAATAAACCATAAAACAGGGTACCATTGAAGTAGAAGTATCATCTTTTAGATCTCTCACAAAACATAAATCTTGGCTTTATGATTATTAAGGAGAGGAAATTCTTTCATGATTTGCAAAACTCTGTTAGAGCTCAGCTTCTGAAAGTCTGTTAGGCTTCTCTCTTTTTTTAATCTTCAGTCATTTCAATGCATCCCCTGGGGTTTCCTCTTGCTCCTTGACCCCTTTTTTCTTTCTCAATAAATTTTCAGTTACCTTCACTACAATTATTTCACCTTCTTACCAACCGTTTGAATTTCAAGTTTCTTTCAATATTGACAGCCATCATAACCTTGCATTTTAATTGAGATGATGAGCAAAGGCCTAGGAGATTTTAGAGGAGACCTAAGGCAGGAAGTGGGTTCTTCAGAACTTCGAGGTTTGCAGGCAATACAGTTTTGACTACTTTATTGCCTGAGGAATATGGGTAATAGGCTGCATATAATAAGAAAAACCGTACCAGTGGCAACATTCATCACTTAGTATCCCTAAGATAAAATCAATAGCCAAAACAAAAGATAGAAAACTCTGAAGATTCTGATAGAATGGAAAAATCTAGATATGAGAGAAAAAGGATATTCCATATATAGTAAAATAAAGCTTACTCCAAATGAACATGTTATCTGAAGGAGATAAGACACACCAAAGATATATAGAAAAGTAAAAAGATCAGCTTATCATCAAAACTCTGGAGGAAATCATGCAGACAACAGCTCCATTTTGTTGTGTTTCACTCTCAAGAAGCTTCACACTACCAAATCTATTGCTTTCTCATAAAAAAAAAAATTGGAACTACATGCTCAGTGAAAATCTAATGATTAGAGAAAATTGGTGTGATAGTATTGAAATAATTAAAAGAAGGAAGTGAATATGTTTTGTACATGTGGTTAGACATGAAGGAAACTGTCTAAACAAAGCAATTGAAAAAATGAGAGCCCATCTTGGAAGAAAATGGAGAAGAGACAAAGAAGAATTAATAGAATGGAAGTTTTGGGATTCATTTAAAAACTTAATGATAAATAGGAAAATGTTGAGTTGAATCAACTTTGGAATCAAAGATAGAAAATCTGTATATTAATACAAGTTATTAACAATGTTCAGTCAGTATTGGAATTTTATATAATTTCTTATTTAATCTGCATAAGGATTTTTTTTCCTATCTGTTGCAAAAATGCCATAAGAAGAAAGCACCATAATATATGCCCTCATTCTATGTCTCTTGTAATCAGAAACATATCTAGCATTGTGCCTTCAACCTTTACAAATATTTTCACTAAAACAGACCTTATATGAAAATCCCAACTATATGTTATGGAAACCTCATCTCCAGTTTCACCTCACCATCTCAAATATCTTTGCAAAGTTGATGAAAGAGAAAATGTTTTCTTTAGACAAGGATTTGGAAAATTGTCACAGATAGAAGATGTTACTTACTTCTGTGATATATTAAAACATTTAAACATTTAAATGACCACTTGATAATAACTTTGTTCTTCAATTTTCTTTTCAGGTACAAAGATATGTGAGTCTGGACTGGAGTTATTTCATAGTCGTGACCTCACCATGTACTCAGAGTAAATCATGGGAAAGTTTCTTGGAATGTAAATGATGTCCAGCTGCCCTAACATCTCACTCAGCCATCCTTTTTGGTCTAATTCCTTACTAGGTTTTGACTGTATTTTGTGCAAAATGGCATCCTTCTCATGCTATTTCCTCCCTAGACAGGAAGCTGAAATCTTTTTTGTGTTGTCATTAACAACATTCTAATTTTTATCAACAATATCATTAATTCACACATAATGCAAAGATACTAGACATTGTGCAGATATTTGTGCACAATAACATTTTACACATGAAAAAAAAAATTGTAAACTCTCACTACCTTTAACCTCAAGGTTTTGGAGGCCTTTTATGGTCCAGTGAAAAGCCTAAATCATCACCTTAAGCATATTATTTCCTTTGTTCTAGACCTGCAAAAAAAGGATTTCTTGGCTGCTAGACATATATAGAAGGGTTCAGCAAGAGCTCATTGTTCTCCATACACCTCATGTCGAGGCTTATTTGCCCCTTTCACAGTTTGGGTACAACTGTGGAGAGGGATTGTGAGTGTCATTGCTCTCATATGTCACTATTGTGATGTCTATTACCAATACCTGTTAGGAGACTAAAAGCAAATTTTTATCTACTGCCAGACTGTAGAGTGTGGGGTTTTCTTCTGTTTGCTCTCAACCACCTGGAGACCTCAGCGAGTGTTTTGGTGTGCAGTGCCCTCCAGCATTTTGGAGAAGGTTCAAAGAGAGATGATCCAATTAGACTAACATATAAACAATGCAAAGAAGCCCTAGGAACATACTGGACATAAAATGTTTGGAGCTAACGTTTATGATCATTTTTTCACCACTTATGTACTACCCTAAACTGTAGACCATGCAGCACAGCATCATTCACACAGAAGATCCTGAAAAGATTAAAATCATAAAGCTTTACTCATTTCTAAGTGCTCTGAGAAAATGACATACCATCCAGAAGCAGGTGACAGCACATATATATAAAAGAGTCCCCTGCACTCATGGCTCCGTGCTACCAGACACAAAGGAACAGGAATAACTGCAGATTTATATCAGGGATTGATATGAATTACTTCAGCCAGTATTAGTTCATCATTTTTTTGTCCAGGTCCTGGTTCATATTAAGTTTGTAGTTAAAGTTTTCTTTGCTTGCTCATCTCATTTAATTATTGTAGGTTTTATTCACCCCTTTGTTGATTTCTGTAGGAAAAATAAAGCAGTGACAGCCCTGGGTTTCAGTCCTTGTATTTAGAAGGCTTCCAGAGAAGTTAGTTCCCATTGAGTATGAACATTTTTTCTCCACTTGACATGTCCTTTCTTTTACTGGTCTACTTCTGTATCATGGACTAGACTGTCAGTTTGGATAAATTGGTGTAGCTCCATTCACTTCAACTGAGTTACATTAATTTACATACGCTACAGAACTGATCCCAGGCTGGGATTTCCTGACCTTGTGCAAAATCTCTTTCTTTTCTTTTGAGAATATGACCTCATTTTTCATATCTTCTGGAGCTTTCTTGTTCAGTGTTAGATGCTGCTGATCTATTATAGCATTCTTGTATGAGCATGTCTCTTACGGTAAATACGCTATTTGATCACTCAGCTTTGTTTTTTCCATGCATTGATCTCATTATGAAGAAGACAAGATACTGCTTCATGATGACATTATTAAATGAGAACATAATGGCAAGAGTAGTTAGTCATGTCGCAATGTAAAGAGAGAGCTAGAAGAAAAGTTGCATTTGGCAGTGATAATGAATGATTATTTATAGTATTGTGAAGAACAATACAACATTTCTGGTGCTTGGACTTACTGTTTGATTAAAAGGACTATATTATTTCTGTGATATATTGAACTTCCATTTCTTTTGTTCTAATCTGGTGAGAAACAAGTTTATTTGAAAAGAATAATACTTATTGTTGAAAAGAAAATGCCAAGAATTCAGATTATACTGAATTGATGTAGCTTGAGCCAAAACATCAGAGCACTACTGGTCTTGGAGTACATTAAAAAAACATGATATGTAGCTAATTTTGAAAGGAAAGTTGTAAGACATCTAAAATATGAAGCAAGTCCATGAAAAGTGAAATATGTATGCATTGTACATTATTATTTTTTAAAAAAATTTAGAAACCAAAACTTTTTGAAAGGGTTTAAAGTATTTTAAGTTGATTATCTACCAATGCAAATGTAGGCATGACTCTAACTACATCCTTTGATGTATGAAGAACAACTGATAGTGCATTGCCACAGAGAATTTCCAAATTATACAGCACAAACTGCTCTTTGAACAGACTTTAGCCTTCTGAATAGTGATCACTTCTTTTAATATATTCCGATTCTAATGACCTTTCTTGCGGTTTCGAACCAGGATGTGCTGCAGGGTGCACTGATCAGACTGGCGCTGCTGTGCCGAGCAGCGACCTGGCTGTGTTGGCCGTGCTGCAGCCATGCATGCTCTGAGCAGGTATCCCTGGTGGTGCCAGTACCCACAAGAGCCTTTTGGCACGCTAATGGCCAACAGAACCTCAGCAGGAGCTTGAGAATTTTTTTTTTTAAACACAAGCCTTCCAGCAATATGCCATCTTAGCCATATGCTGCAAATTATGCACTTTACAGCACAAATACTAGCAGCAGCAATGTTGCAGGAGACTGAGCACCCGGCACTTGCCGCTGCAGGAGTAACGTTTATTTCTGCTGTAATAGCCCTGCAGACACGGTGCAGCCTTTCCTGGATGACAAGCAGAAGAGCAGCCATCTCAAGCAGAGCCAAAGGACTCTGAGCAGACCAGTGAGGACATTGTCTGCATTAAAGGCAGGTCCCTTTCCCTTATGTGTGTCTCGTGGTTGTAACCTTAAGTAATGGTCACCCAATAGCAAAAAATCTTTTGTGCTATTCTCAACATTCAAATATTTTTTATGCCTCTTTTTTTTTAAATCTCCTTTGTCCTCCTTTAAACTCATTACTTCTTGCCCTGCTGACAGCAGACATATAGAGCAGTTTATTCCCTTCCTCTCTTTGTAATTTTTAGATATTTGAAGACTGTTATCTTATATCTAGACCTCTTCTCTAGATTAATAACTGTAGTTCATTATTTTCACGCACTGGTTACATTTTAAAAACTGTCATCAATCCTGTAGTTCTCCTCCAACCTTTCTCCAAGGAGCCTATACTTGCATATGCCTCAAATTAAGCACAGGACTCCAATGATTGCCATATCAGGGCTGAACAAATGTGAAATCTACTTTGTGTGACACTGCTGTTTCAGCTCCAAGTGGGATGTTGGACATCTTTTGCAAGAATTAAAGTAATAAAATTTCTCTCCAGGCAATGATTCATTATTACACCCTGACTTATACTGCTGAACTTCTGTAATTTGATTAAAAACTTCACATTCAGTAGTTCTGCTCTTGCTTCATCTTCTTGAAGTATACAACTTTGTGTTTGTCATTACTGCATTGCACCTTGAGTTTCCAAGCCATTTCTCCAATTTGCCCAAGCCATTTGCACTATAACCCTGCCTTGCTACACACTTGCAGCCCTTCTAAACTGAATGACATTTTAAAATTTAATAAATGCACTCTCTGTTTCATCAGCCAAGTCATTAATGAAAATATCGAATAGTGCTGGACCTATTACCAATGCCTGTGGAATGTTGCTTGATATATTTTCCATTTTGAGAGCACATTGATAATTATTCTCCCAGTGCTGCTATCCAACTCATTGGCATTTGCCTTCCTTGTATTAGTTTCTTCTCGGCGGTACATTCCTCTCTTGGTAAGTGGAGGTGTGTGACAAGATCTCTAAAATCTTCTGCCTCGTTCTAAGTAAATTGAAAAATAATTAGTTGTGTCTGTAACAGGCAGTCTTCTTCAGGCAGGAATATGGAGAATACATACACTTAGTAAAGTCTGCTCTGTGGCCTGATAACAAAAAATGCAGCCTACTGCATACCTTGTTCTGTGATGCAGGATTAAGATACTATTGTTACTGAAGGGTTAAGGAAACTGGAGGCATCACAGAGGTTTTCAGCATCACCATTACAAATTATTCTGACTCAACATGTAGGACAAGGTGTCAAGCACGCCACAAGTCTTGTGCACCCTGAAGTGCTCCTCAGACATGAACAATTTGCCTTTTTCAAATATGCTGCAATCTGGAAGAATCTGTTCCTGTACATAAAGGACTGAAAATGGCTACTGCCATGGGATCAGGCAGAAGTTCTTCAACGACTTATCTGAGATCTAGTAGTTCCTCTCCTTTTGAATTCATCTTTTACTGTCAGTAAACCCATTGCAAACCAGGGCAACAAGGAGAGGGTAATAAGTCCAAGGGAAAGAAAGAAACCTTTTTTATTCACACACATACAAATTATATTGCTATAGGCATTTAACATTATTCTCTTCAATTTTAATTTTCACACTGGAATATTGAGGTAGAGTTAACATTTTTTTTAAAAAAAAGAAAAATATTTTTAAAAGAAAAAAATAAAAAAAATGTGGACTGACTTTCAGAAGTTTAAACATGTCATGGAGAAGATCATAACAGACACCCAACAAGGCTTGTTGTAACTCTTCATGTAGAGAAGCCTTAACATTAGTTTTTCTTTATATGATGCTGCTTTTGCCATATTTAGATCATATGGAGTGTTTGAATTTGTAGGAATTCAAAGTTATAAAACCAAGAGCAGAAATTCAGGTCATCCTTCATCCAGTGAGCATGTATAACCTCCAAATAAGAGTATAAGTGACAGTTGTTGTAGGATGTCAAAACAATGATCTGAACCTTTCCTGCAGTAAAAATACCACTAGACAGACATGCATACTTTTGAGTCTAAGTTTGAAAGACAGTACTAGCTAATACCAAAATTTCACTACTTCAATTTTGCTCATTGAAGCTTTAAAAATGATTGCCCAACAGAGCACAGAATTCCCTTGTCATAAACAAAGTGACAGAAAATAAGAAGGTTTATCTATAAAGACTGCAGTCATTTTTTTCAAGTCTCTTATTTCCTTCTTATTAAGGTGGCAATGGAGCTAAACATAGATTTAGAACATTACATCCAAGAATTCTTCAATGTCAACAGGACTGGGAAACACACACACAAAAATGAATAGACTGGAGAGCTAGAGAATTTACTCTCAAGTAGAGGTTTTCCATTCCTTTTTTTTCAGGACCAGTGCTGAAACAGTGATTGTGACTTGTGATAGAAACCATGGTTTAATACAGTTCAGCTTCAAAACACTAGGATGCAGTGAGTATAAGGCATTCAATTCAGCCACAACTCAGACAGGTGCTGAGTTAAGATACAATTAATAAACAGCTTACAATGCAATGATATATAATTTTGTTAAATAAATTTGCTATTGTTCCTTAAATGTCTATTTCTGTTTTAAAAGAACAATGGTTTTGAAAACTTAGACTTCCATGAGGTATTTAAATTCAGAATGAGAATTATGTTCAATAACAAATCAGAATTTAGATAGAAATAGCATGGTTTAAAACAACCATGTCTTAACTATGCCACTGTATCTGGGGGCCAACCATTATAATTATTTTTTAGGATGGATTCTTGGCTTTACATATGTTAAACTGTTTACCACTAATCTGGAAGAAAATCTAAAATTGCTGCATGAAAAAGTTCACGCAAGACACAGAGGATGAGAACGGTGAGTAATGTTAAGTATAGGCTACAGAAATAAACCGATCATAATAAGTACTTGATAAATTCAGCTGTAAGCAGTTAATTTAGACTTCAGTAAAATCATTTCTAAAGTTGCCTACAAAAAAAGTAGGAATTATAAAAGTTACTTGTAGTATGGGAAAATCTATTATGATTAAGAAGAACTTTGGAAAAAGCATACTGAGACTACAGTGGATAATCGACTGTACATTGACTACAATACACTTCTCTGACAAAAACACTAAATAAAACTTCTTTATGTATATAGGAGTTTATCCAAAAGAAAGTTATAAGCAATGATGCAAAAGAAGCCTAGTCAATAGGTAGAGCACACACTGTTAGCAGCAACAGTCATTAATCATTGGCACAGGTTAGCAAGAGCTATAGCTTTTCTATCACTGGGAATTTTAAAATCACAGTAGATTGCCCTAGCTTCTAGTACAAGCAGAGGTTAATAGGGAGACTCATATTTCTTGTTTTATGGCAGTATTCAGATTTTAGTGATCTTTTCTGCCTTTGCTATCTACAAATACATTACACAATTTTACAGCTATAGGAGTGTGCGACATGTTTCATCATTGTGTTCTAGACCTTCATTTCTGTACTAGAATTTCAGAGCTCTGTATTCTGCTGCATGAAGATCCAACAATTTTACTTTCAACTTACACAGCTGAATATAAGCTAAATATTTTATTTCGATTTTGTCCTGTTTTGATGTTCTCTCATAATACAAATAGGTTTCTGACTGAAGCTATCTCTGTTCTTAATTAATATAAAATGTATCTTCTTATTGAAATGCTAAGTCCTATGGCCTTTGCTGCTAAATTTATACATAAATGTACAAATATGATACAAGGTATTCATAAGGAGCCTTTGAAAATGTACATTCTGATGCTTCAGTTGTGACTGTGGACAAGAACATAAGTTTTTTTTTATATGCAAAAGGAATGCAACTGGTAGATACAGAGTGTGTGATCTCATTGGGCTGAGATCACTTATTAATACTAATTCTGCGTTAAACCAGTGAATCCATGCAGGACATGAGCTTACCTTATCAGCTAGCTAGTTACCTGTGCTAGCAATCTATAACAATATATATATTTCATCTGGGTCAAGAATGAGGGTTGAGATAAACAAATTGGAAGAATTGCACTGCCAGCCACACCACCCACTCATAAGCATGTTTTTGGCAGCTCTTAAAAATTTGTCTCTTGTTCTCTCAGAAAGCTCTTGTGGAAGGTAGGTTGATTTCTAACTTGTCTCACCGAGTATTGCAGAGAAGAGCTGCTAATGTGAAGCCATGCGAAGGACCGAACCCATATGATGGACCTTTCTTTCAAAGCTCATGATGTCAGAAACCTCAGTGGAAAACTCTTTTCAAGGGAAAGCAATTTTCGTCATTCAGTAATTACTTTCTGCTAATTATAGTTCAAGACAAAACAAGCCAAAGAGGTGGTAAAACTTGATTGCCTGGTCCTGCCTTATGAATACAGATAGCTATCATCCAAGGCAGGTATCAAGTAAATATCCAGTCTATCACTGACTTTAATACAGTACCTGTGGCATCACTTGAAATATGCAGCTTATTCTAGACTGCAGAAGTTAATTTTGGAGCCTATCATTCCCAATTAATACTAGGAGATACTTTTTAGTAATTCAAATGTTTCTAAGACCTTTTCATTAAGGAAGAAAGAGCCAACTTTTATGCCATCAGATAAATACCTGCCCAATGTGCCAGAAGATGCCGGAATATATGCAAATATATGATAATTAGCCAGTATTCATGTTACATTTTCAAGAGGTAGTAGGGCATTTTTTCATCTGATTAAGCAGTGAATATGCAATAGTGAAAGGTCAAGTCAAGGTGAGTCCATCCTCTGCCAATTTAAGAGAGCAGGTATCATTTAAAGCAGAAACTCATTTTCTCAGTCATCATTTTCCATAATGTCTCACAACACAAGAGACATATTCAGGGAGTAAAAGGAAAGGTAAGACATGACTTCCAGGCAGTTTTCATTTCAGACATAGTGAAATACTTAGTACAGTCTGCTCAGACAGTTTCAATCTCCCCTGTTCCGACAGCGTGAGTGACCTTGGAAGGAATAGTGCAGGGCAAAGTCTGTGTAACAAAGGAGTATTTCATAAAACGCACCTGCCTTTGAGTTTGTGTTTAGTACCTACATATTATTACTTTCATTGTGTGTGAGAAGCTTGGGCAAGCAAATGACATGGCTACCCGATACCTTACACAGTGAAAACACTTCTAAATATCTGTCTTAGACAGTAGTTGTCTCATCTCTTGCTCTCACCCATCATTTATTTGTAAAATGCAGAGAATGTGCCTTTATTTTCCCTGCCTGAAAGAGGTTACAGAGCAGATAGTTGGAGCTTAAAACAAAGGGCCTGGGGATCCTTAGTCTTACCCTTAAATTAAGCTCTCCTATCATTCTTTTCAAGGTAGCAGTTCCTGCTGATCAACATTAACATCTTCATACTTTAATTTCAGTTAGCGTTACATGAGATTCCATCACTTTATTTTCTGTTTGCTTCTCCATCTCACTTCCCCCTTGCTACTACTCAACCTCTTTCCCCACCTTTTTGCTGGGGCAAATACTGCAGCTTGTTCTGGGACTGGCTCCAAGAGCACTGGAAAGTCCTGCTGCACATTTTCCGGAGTTGCACTCCAGGGAATACTTGTCCTGCCTATGCTAATGCTGTCCCTATGGCTATCAGTTCCTTTGCAGTTCATGTATGCTATTTAACTTCCAGCCAGACAGCTCCTACTAATGAAGCTCGGTTGTCTGATATTGGAAAGTTCATTGTTCATATCAGCAGTTCTTGCAGGGATGGGCTTAAACATGCAACTTTTGTCTTTTCTGCAATCAGAGTGTTAGTAAAAAGAAAGCGTGCTTTACACATCACACTCAGATGGGATAGAGAGAGTTACAGGGAAGAGTGGTGCAGTTGGCTACACTGTTAAGCAGTGCTCTGGGTATATGTGCAATGCAGTAGTGCAATTTTAATGAGAAACTCGCTGAAAGTTATTACCAAGAAGCTATTGCTGTGCAATTTTATTGCCAGATCATAGAATTCATCTTCTGTCCCTTAGCCTGAGCTAGGCATACAGTAAAAGCTGCCAAAGCTTCCCTCTCGTTCCAGAAATGTCTTTGAAATGTTTTTTTTTTTCTTTAACTTAATGTTTGTTGCTTTAATTCTTTTGCTTTATTTCCGTATCTATTGGGTGGCACGTGTGCATGGATCTGTCTCACCTGTATTGGATTTTCTTTCTTCCGTGCTTCTCCCAAGACAGCAGCATGCTGGCCAGTTGCCAGCTCTTTTAGCTGATTCGGTCTCTGCAGTATGTGATTTGCATTGGCAATTCTGGAGTCCAAAGAAAATTTAAGAGCAGAGCAGCAGCACTCAGATAACTGCAGGGGCAGTCATGGCTTTTGCTCCAGCAATTCAGAATGAACGGCCCAGGTTTTGTTTCTTGAAACAAAGTCACACAACAAAAATCCCTGCCACTGTCTGTGGCGGCAACTGAATGAGCGGGGTGGCTGACAGGAGAGGCAGGAGAGGCTGATGTGAAGCTGTGGATGAGGAAAAAAAATATGACAAAATTGATAAGGAAGAAAGGATGCAGATGCTGCTGCTTTGATTAATGGAGTAAAAGCTGTTAGATGCTCAAGTCAAAGATGTGCTGCACAATCTTCAACAAATAATACATCTAGCAATCTATCAGGTCTGGTGTGAGTGTGACAGGTAGAGCTTCTCCTGTGCCTGCTACAGAAAAGAAAGATAAAAGATGTGCAAGATAAAGTGGCAATAGCCAGTGTTGCTCTGCTCAGGATACTGGTCTCTGACTTTGATCTATACCCAGATTCTGCACCTAGAGATAGGATTTCACAGACTCTCAGCATCTCTAAGAACAGTCTGACAGCGTAAATTATTTGCAAGTAGAGGATCCACAATAATGTCACTTTTCATAGCCAAAGGTAGCAGTCCAATCTACTCAGCTCTCATGAGGTCACTCCTGGAGTATTGGGTGCAGTTCTGGGCTCCCCAAGACAAGAGGGATGGGAAGCTTCTAGAGAGTGTAGAGTGTAGAGTCTACTCAGTGTAGAGTGACAAAGATGATTACAGGACTGGAGCATCTATCGTATGAGGAAAGACTAAGGAAGCTGGACCTGTTTAGGCTGGAGAAGAAAAGATTGAGAGGGATTTTTATCAATATGTACAAATACCTGAGCGGAGAGTATAAAGAGGATGAGGCCAAATTCTTCTCAGTGGTGGCCAGGGACAAGACAAGGAGTAATGGGTACAAATTAAAAAAAGAGAGAGCTTCACCTCCATGTGAGGAAGACCTTCTTTGCTGTGAGGGTGACATAACCCTGGCACAGGCTGCCCAGAGAGGCTGTGGAGTCTCCTTCTCTGGAGATCTTCCAAACCCGCCTGGATGCCACCCTGTGTCATGTGCTCTGGGTGTCCCTGCTGGAGCAGGGGAGTTGGACTAGATGATCTCTAGAGGTCCCTTCCAACCTCAACCATACTGGGATTCTGTGTTTTAGAATCCAACCTCTTCCAGGACAGAAATACTAGCTTATTCTGGAGGAAAGGACAGACAGAACTTCATCTAAGCCAATGAATACATTCCATCAATTGATTGATAGAGGTTATGAAGAAACTTCATAATAATGTATTTTTTAATTTCTGTAATACTTGCATTTATATGTGATGCTGCTGCTTTTACTGCTACAAGTTGCACATACACAACTTAGCAAGCTAACTCTGTTGCATCAATTAAATAGATTTTGCATCGTACCCCCTGTTATTCTCTTTGTCAAGAGACAGTGATGCTACTGATGCTCTACTTTATAGAGTTATTCAGTGTTTTTCTAACAGAACTTGTCCCTTCAAATAATTATCAAATATCATGCTAGTCCCTCTAGTGCAGAGCACACAGCCCTGGGATATGCTGCAAATCGACTGCTGTAGCACACTGCAGCACGGCCCAAACACAGCTCCAGGTTCTATGAAACGTCTGCTAAAGAAGGTTAGATTGTAGGAGCTTATGGGACTGAGTGAGATCGAGCCCAGTGGAGCCCTTGCCACCTACTGAGTCATGGCTAGCATGTTCTGGATGAGGTAGCCGAGAGCAGTGTAGCTATGAGAAGTTCTGTGTTACTTAACTAGGATAGCTTCTAGGTGAAAATACTTTTAGCAAGCAATAAACAAAGTCAGTTCTCTGTAACTGACTAACTGTAGTAACTGAACTAACAAGTTCACTGCCTTTAGAATAATGCCCAACTGTGAGTCTGAAAGCAGGTGGGATGATGAAGGTGTGAAGAGTTACATGACGCATGAGGTCAGAGTTATCTTGCCAGTATTGATGCAGCTAAATGCAGTTTCAGAGGTGGAGGTTCCCCCACCACAGGCAAGAGCTTGTGTAAAGCTAGTGTAAAGCCAAGAAGACCTGATTCCTCAACACGTTCCTCAGGAGCTTAGTGCTGCCACCCAGCACTGGGTGCAGTCATGGAATGGGAGGACTCTGGTGTCTCTTGCTTTGTGGACCAGAAGGTTGGAGCCAGAAAAAGAAAACCGATCATACAAGCATGAGGAGCACCCTGATGCTCCCCTTCCTGTGCTCTGCCAAGCCAAAATCCACCCAGGCAGGCAGCCTTACTTGGCAGTTGTAAGAGGATGTTATTCTGGCCCTCGAGTTTGTCCATCTGAAACTTGTACTATAGGCAGAGGAAGTTTGAGCACATGGAAAAGCTGCAACATATGGGTCCAAGGCTACATATACATATTTATTATCCATCCAAGATTTATAATTGAAGTGGACATTTTGGTAACATGATGATGATCTGATTAAAATATTTTATCATTCTTTCTCAGAATATCCGGAAGGCCTCCAAAAGTAAATTTATCTCCTCCCTCCACCTTCCGTTGCAAAGTCTGCCAAGGCATGTAAGCCTCTGCCTGCCATTTCTGAGGACTGGTTCTAGGAAGCTTTCATGTTATCTCTGGCTCGTGCCTGGGCCAAGAGATTTGCTGGCTATTAGCCTAAGACAGACTCAGTGACTGCCAGATTTCTCAGAGCTTGCCAGGTACTGATTTAATGTCTGCAGCAGCCTTGTAAACTATCAAAACTTGCCTAAGGGCTACAGATAATTTCTTTCTCTGTGAAAAATGAAAGTACAACTCTTTAACTTAAAGTACAACATTTTAACCATATGTTCTAGGTTATCAGTGCTGTTATACGTCATGAGACAAAAGGGAATTAAAATACAAAACATGTAATGGTTTTGTCCAGTCATAGAGGGCTATAAATATAACATATTGACGTTGACTGTGTTGCTATTAGATATCTTGGATTGGTTAATGTGCTGTTTCACCTGATACCTAATCTCCATTTTTGGTGGAAAAAGTAACTGCGATTCCTCAGACTGTTTTTTAAAGCTTTGTCTATCTATCATATGGAGTATCTGCATATAGAAGAATATGGTTATACTTCAGTTGTTATCTGAACAGTGGAAACGTATTTGTTGTTCCCATCTACCAAATAGGAAAATGGAGGCAAAAAAAAAGCACGCAAATGACCTTAAAATATCTAGGGCACAATTAGGAGGGGATCTTAGAATTTTATACCCTTTATTTTTAATCACAAGCTCAGCATATTTTAAATTTAAAATTATGTTTTCCTTTCTTATCTGATTAAGTAAACTCAAATATATAGAAAAGAACAGTTATTTTAGATAGAACTGAAATTCTATGCTCCTTTTTTTTTTTTTTATCAGCACATTGCCATAGGGAAGACCAAATACCAGATAATCCATTTTTCTCTTACTGTAAATTTTTTGATGACAGGGACATTTACATCTTTCTGTGTCGAGTGAACAGCTTTTGCTCTTATCTGTCTCTTATCTTAATGGAAGGTCATAGCACTTCATGGGGCAGGGATGTGGAGATTCCACCCCTGGGGTCCTCACAAGCTCTGTTGCTGGTCACTGCAGACAGATACCTGGCATCACAAGTGAAATATTTTCAGTTTGTACAGCAAGCTTGGTCAGTACAGCTCCCAGCTTTTCCTTAACTAAGCCCTGCCAGTTGTTCTGCATAAATGCACTATATTAGTTCCAGATCCAAGTTTGCATATTTGCATATTACACACTCAGCTGGTACTAGCTTCAATCTGTGTTATCTTAGATCTCTGCACCAGTGCCCTGCTGCATGAAATGGTTTCAGAATGTTGAAATTCTTTTGATGTATCTCAGATTATTTGCCTCTAAAATTGGGTTTTTACAGATTTGCTTAAGAGGTTTGAGTCAATGCACAAATGTCTATGGGACTACTGTTGTAATGAACTGCTGTACTAACAGCTGCATTCACACCTTTGTGACTTCCCAATCTACTTAGGTACTAAAATTTTGTATTCCTGGGATCATCCCTTGAAAATTCACATTTTGGAAAGTGTGAAGATAACAGAATTTACATTCAAAAAAAAAAAAAAAAAAAAAAAAAAAAAAAAAAAAAAACTTTTGGAAATAAGAAATCCCTTCTGGGAAGGACTAGTAGCAGCGTGCCTCAATAATGTGTAGGCTGGAATATTCAGTACTCGGTCTTGAGTAGCTTAATCTTACACATGAGGCTCCAGACTCAGACACCTAAGTCTGGGTGTCTACAGATTTGGTATCTGTGTCTCATAGTTGTCTGTCCTTCCTGCACAGACAGAAGAAATCTGATCAATATTGTCAGTGAGTCCAGAGAGCTTTTCAGGTTTTCAGTGCAGGTATCTATTCTAGGAGGAGAAAAACACATCTAGTGTCCACCATATAGGTGTCCAGTATCTAGTGCTTTGGACTTTCTGCTGCTGCTCTAAAAAGGCACGAATCTCCCATTAGTGCTGGATACTATGTCAGCACTATGTAGATTTGTTGCACCTTTTACAGCATCTCTAATGACATTAGATATCCACATCTAGGCAACAGAGTCCAGTCTCATTGATAGCACTCATGAGATTTTCATTAGCTGGATTGGAGGCTTACAAATCTGACTTGTCTACAGACTTCTATATTGGTTGTGCCAAGATTTAGGCGGAGTGTATTACCATTTTGGTTTCAAAACAACTTCTGATGTGTGTGTGTCTGCTAGAGGCAAAACAGACTGGTAATCTGAAATCTTACTGAATCCAACATTTGTCTAGCCACAGCAACAGTAGTCTATGTTGGTACACCCACCTGAATTATTCACTTTCATTTTTATTAAATCAAATAGAGACCAGCGAAGATGAGTGGTATTTCAGCAAGGATTTCTCTAATTCTGTGTACAGAGCAACGACTTTTTTAAGGCTTACTTTGTTGTGGGTTTTTTAAACAGCACAACTGAAATCTGAACTGCTTCTTGGAAAGATTAATTAGCCTAACTGCAGCACTGCCAAAGACAGCTATGCTGCTCCCAGTTCTGAATGATGTTACGCATGCCTTTCTGGGTGGATGGCCCTACATGTCTTTGCATCCAAGGACTACATTAGACACTACATCACACCGAGAACATATGTCTTATTGAAAATCTGCTTTTTTTTTTCTGATTCACGGCTTTCTAAAATTCGACCCTTCCTCTTGCAATGGTGGTCGAAATGTGAATTTTCAGGTGAACATATCTTATGAATGAATTAATTTGGTTCTAGAGAATTGCCCTGACATTGTTTATCAGTTTCCCATGTAGTGACATTAAGGGCATAGCTGGATTAAAATCTAAAATACTAACATCACTTCCAGAAGCATATGGGTTTTCTTTGGAGATCTGTCTTCCATTTCTTTACCAGGCATGGCTCTGCTTAACTTATGAAAACTGACAAGAGCTCTGAGTTGAGAAGACTGATTCTTGCTTCTTTACTTTTTAATTAACCTATCCTCTGCTGCACTGTCTAGTTAATATTAATGTGCTCTCCTTGAGCTCCACTACCTACCCAGTGTGCTACGTGCTCTTCTGTTGCCAAACAATTGAAAATCTCTCTTTCTTCTCTTTTGCTTTTAATTAACTTATTGACTACATTTTATGAGATGGAGTTATACTTTACAAAATGTAAGCATTCAAGTTTATAGATACAGTGAAAATGAGCAAATATTTGGAATGCAATAAATTTCTACAGTGGTTTACATTAAAAAAAATTGCTTAGCAATTGGATAGTTTGCCTTCTGCTACTCACGCTAAATGATTCTAACATAAGAGTAAAAATTTCAGAAAAAAAATACATTATTTAAAACTGACAGTTTGTGGAAAAATAGTCAACTTAATCAAAATTATTGTCTAAGAATGTCTTGTCTAAAAAGTTTTTCTATATTTTTCTAAAAAGACTAACAACTACTACAACAATTAAAACTAAGACTAACACTTCAATCTGTATTGAGTATTACCAAAAGTAGATAAATTTTTCAAAAACGTATTACAGAAATTTGAGAAAGAACAAAAATAAGTCAAACAAATTCAAAAATGATGTTTCAAACTTTTAGATTTCTATGCTCAAAGAAGCTCTCTGTTAAAGGTAAGACAGAATATTTTTTATTGCTTTCTATGTCCCTCTACATTTAAAAGAAAGTGTTGATTTATGGTAAATGAATGAAACCTCCATGTACGTCATGAAACTGAATATATTTGACCATCTACTTAGGTTGAAAAAATCAAGCTTTAGGAGAAATGTATTTTGAATGTTTTGAGGTATAAATGCAAAAAGAATAAAGAAAATGAATGATCAAACACTTCTCTGTACAAAACACATTAGTGAAGACATTCTTAGTTTGAATATCATGCTCCACTCCTACTGAATACAGACAGACCATAGAGATGACACAGAATAATACTTTTTCTTAGCAGATATTGGGGTTATGTCAATTTTATGTCCTGTAAATAAATAAATTGATCCAAAGAATTAGTCTTGTGAAACAAGATATTAAATCAAAATGTGAATTAATTACATATCATGATATATTACCACTTTAGACAACAGAGGATAGAGATAGAACAAGGCAAAATCTAGCAGGCACCAACAAGTTGATAAACTGACTCAGATCTGTGGAACAGTTCCCTGTCTGTCACCCATAGAAACTGCTGCCACAGCGTAGGTGATGAAATGCTGGCAATCTGAAAAGACATGTATGTAATAGCACGTTCAATATCTGTTATTATTTTAACGTCAGACTCTTTAACGTCATTACTCTCTTCAGGCACTTGGAAACACACTTTACCTGAGCTCTAAGCCTTAGGGAAATGACTTGAATAACTGAGTAACTTGTTCTGACTATATTGAGTTAGAAACACTGATGACATGCGTTGGGAGGACTTAAACAAAGTTCAGCCAGGAATGACCCTGAATTTACTTCATTTTAACCATGGTGTATAGCAAAACCAGCTGCTTTACAACAGAGATTCAGTAGAAAGGTGATTTCAGAACTTCACATGTCATTTACTGGTAAGCAGAAACTGAGGAGGAAACAGAGCTATTCACTTGGGATTTAGCAATACCAGGTCTCTGGCATTGCTAGTTAAAGTTACCACCGCTATGACTTGTAAACTGATTGATTAGGAATGACAACATCTCACTTACCTTGTAGCTAATTTTTTATCTTTGCTGTCTCAGCATATCGGAACATTTTACCCTTTGTATATCATGCCAACTTGGTGCATGAGACTGAAGAGAAGAAATAAAAGTTTAAAATGTTTTACATTTATAGTTCTTTAAAATCAGGTTCCTTAATTTTTTATCTGTTTTTTTAAAAGTGATGTTACAGGTATTATAAATTATTCCTGACATGGGTGAGCATATGCAAAAAATGTCAAGTCAAAAGTTAAAAGACTTTTTCCCTCTTTTTTTTTTTTTTTTTAATGAATATCTTTTTCAGGCTCCTCTTTGATCTATTTCAGTGATAACAGGTTGAGTTGATTTCTACTTGAAATACCCTGTAATCACTGGTAACCTTATCACAAGGGAAATTATATAGCCAACCTGAATTCAAACGACCAAAAAAATACAGGCAAAAGATGACATAATAAGCACCTTGTGCTGACAATTAATTGTCAGCATACTATAGTCCATAAAAGATCTGTGAGACTGAGTGTTACAGCTTGGATCACCTATTATGTTGGTAGTGGAAAGGAAAAGACAGCAAATGTTTGATTAAAAGACACTATAACTGCTTATTATCATCATGACTGATTCACGTAAGTAACTACAGAAAGCAATTAAATGGTAAAATAAAACGTGAAGTGTGATTTTGGATGAACTTTTAATGGAGGCTGGAAATGTCTTAAATCTGAACAATGTTCTCGGATGATTTGTACCCTCTCATTTCCCTCTCAAGTCATTGCTTCTGAATGACTCACTGTGTGTTATTTGGGATGGAAGTCTGTCATTTTCCCACATTCTCAAAATACAGGACATTGCTTTGGAGTTTTCACCAAAGACACTTGGTGACATTGCTCCTTCGCGATTTCCAGCAGCTGTTAACCAGTATGCGACAGCACTGGCAAAGGCAGACTTTTGAAACAAGGTGTGACTTATTTATTTGAATCGGAAAGGAGAAAAATGAAGACATCAGAAAATATAATTATTTCCCATTGCTTGAAAATTTCTGAAACCTCCCCTTAGACCCAGTAAATTCCTCTGGGATTTTAGGCAGGGCATAATAGCTACATTCTTCCTACTCAGACTAATCCTCAGCAGGTGACCATGTATTGCTCAGCATAATTTGTTGAGGGGTCTTTTTATAGGATTGATGTTTTGCATTGAGGCTATTGTAAAGCAATTGACTTTTCAGATGCTAACTCTTAAATATGAAACAATTTGGGATACAAGTTTAAAATAAATTACCTTATTGTTTTAAAAGGGGACTTTGGGTCATTAATATATTTTCATACATAATCAGAGACTTCAGGGCTTACCAGTGCTGTCTAACTACAACAGCAGAAGAAAGTCAAAAGGCAAAAACATGTAGAAATGAGAATAAATTTATTCATAGTCTTAAACAGGCCAGTAGGCTTATATACCAGATGTTACCATCAATGTAAATAGACTGATTGGATTGTTTAGCTTTAATAGGGGAGGCATTTTAAGTACCTCAGGTATACTTGCACAGTTCAGTTTGAAATATTATTTTAACAGTTGATCTTGTGAGAGTTGTTTTGTCCTTATAACTCTTTTGTGGAGACAAGTCAGCAAGTTGTAGAGACAAGTCTGATACTTTTAAAATATTTTTGATATGAGATTCCTTCTGCTCCTTCCAACCATCCCTGTCCATCCTAATGTTATGCAAGCTTTATACTTGTGCTGTCTGGAGACTTTGGGAAGAGTCTTACAAGCCATAACAAATGACACTTCAAGCAAAGCGGCAGCAGCAAAGATTTGTTTGTTTACGAAGAGGAGAGAAATACACTTCTTTTGAGTGAGTTCTGTATCTCCAAATATTTCACAACTACTATTAAAGATCTTAATTTTATTGTTTATGTCTGTCCATGTACTTTTTTCAACACAGCCTTGAAGCTGATGTAGTCTGTGTGTCTTCTTTTTTGCAGTTTGTTTTTAAACCTTCTCCAAACATTTACTAGTCTCTATGCCGGTGCAATTGATTTTTTTGCAATTTGAAAACTGGCTTTAAAAGTATTATCTGACTGTAGAGAAACGACTTGCCAAATCACAGAGGCTGGATCCTAAAATGGTATCTCTGAGCTTGGAATGCATTTCTCATTAGATGTGAAATATTGGGTCAGACCGTCGTAAATGGACTGAATGCAGGCTGCAGCTTTAATCACTGATAGTCATGAGAAAAGCCACAGAGCAGGATAACGTTGTTTCTGGTAAATTCTCCATGCAGTGGGTAAATGTTCCCCGTATGAAATTGTCTCCCCATCAAATCAGCTTTTGCCTGGAACCGGGGAGATATCGTACACATCCATCTACCAACTTAACGTATCATCTTATGAACAGTGTAATGTTATAGGCATCATTTGCATTAAGCAGTTCTTTGCAACTCATTTCCCCTCCCAAAATGGTGTTGATGTCATCTGCACAGAGCTGTGCAGTTCAGGATCCATTTCTTCTCCCCTCTAAGGAATCTGCAGGTATTGGTCGTGTTTCCCCTAACAGATCAGAGACAACTTGTGCTTTAATCTCTTGGAACCGACTGAGGTGCTGCCCTGGCATCAGAGCCATGCTTTGTGGCTGATGTATGTGTGTGGATGTGTTGCTCCGGAATTATATCTCCTTTAGCTCTTTTTGAAGAGCTATTTTGTCAGCAGATATAAGGGGAACATAAGGGGAAATGACAGTGAGTGCAGGCTATGCTGAAGTGCTCTGTGTAGTAGCAGGCAGCAGATACCAATTTAAGAGAGAAAAGTATAGAACTCGTTTGTAAAAAATACCCATGCTACATATCTCTCACATTTTCCTCACAGACATTTAGTTAAGATCTAGTTAGGATAGATAAGGCAAAATAAATAAGATATAATTTTGTTGTGCTTACCTTGAAGCCTAGGAAGATTTCAAGTGTGGCTTGTGAAGAAAAGTGGGGATATTAGGACAGAATCCCTGTCCTGAGGCATCTTATGAACTATTGGAGTTGAACTACATTATGCAGATCTCTAAGTACCAAGTTCAGGAGTTCATCCTCCAAGAATTTCAAGAAAATTCTGAAAGGGACATTGTAGAGTTTTTTTTTTTTTTTTTAATGTTTTGAGATCATAAAAAAAGAGAAATTTGGAGAGCTGCTTATCATGAAATTAAGTAGGACCAAAGTGCAAGCTTGTGTAAACCGATATCAAACCAATGGTCCATTGCTACATGTGACAGTGAGATGCTTTCAGAGAAAAACTTAAAACTCTCTGCAACTAATTCTGAAATAATATGCATTACTAGAAAATATCTTCTCAGCCCACCTTGTCTGAGAATCTAGCATCACACTGTGGGCTCTCTCTATAACGTTCCTCATGTTCCTCTGGAGCAGACCAGGAACTTGACTCTCATGTTCCTGCCTGGGATTTCTGTGACTCAAATGCAGGCACACAACTCACATGGACAACTGGAAATCCTGAAGGCCACTGAAAGTGGCCTAAATCTTGCTTCTGATTTAAACAATATTTCCAGGGCAAGAAGGGCTGCCTTAGGAAAAGGGGTGCTACTAATCCCATCCAGCAGCCAGAAGTTAACTCAGCTATCAGGTCACTCTGCTTCCACTCTGGTATGAAAATAGCAGTTCTACATCTCTTCTGAGGCAGGTTGGCATCTCCTTCCCCAGCTGTAATCAGGTAGACAAGATCACGATGGCATGTGGTGGACATTTTATTTAACTCCTAACCCCTTCTTAGTTTCTCAAACGATGTGACAGGTCTTTGATGATTACTATCCCCAGTAAACCTGCATGAGTAGCTGCACACAGTGCAGCATTTATACAGCTGCATTCCTTTGGAAAGCACTTAGTATGGGCTTCAGCGATTAGACTGAATTTTAGTAACAAAATATTCACATCTCTTCTATTTCAGTCCTGCAGTACATATAATCCAAGTGATATTCTTTATTTTCCATTCACTAGGTAGTTGCCTGTTTAATCATTTAAGGTCCTGAAGACCCAGTATGTCAAATGTAAACCATCTTAAGTGTAAGATGGTTTACAGTGTAAAAAGAAGTTAGAGTATTTGAATTCAATTTATTTTGATAATTTTTGATATTACGGATCAATAAATGTCTGAAAATCATAATTATCTTATAAATCATTGTTTAATCAGTCTTTAGACTCCTTGAAGGAAAGTAGTTCAATCCCCAAACCAGCACGTGAAAAAATCACAGCTGAAGAAAGTGGGGAAAAGTACTGGTCTTTTAAAGCCTATACTGATCAATTTAATGATCCATATAATCTGATCTGCTCAATATACTGAACCAGATAATTTTCTGTTTAAATTATTAACTAAAGGATAATTGATTTATGTTGCATATTATCCTTTAATAAAAAAGTATGCTAATGGTCTGCCAGGTGTCATATTCCTCTCTTTGACATTATTAATGAGTTAATACTTACTTAAGGAGTTACTTGGTATCCTTTGCATCTTGTTTTCAGATATTATTTTTGTAGCTAAGGAAGAGCATCTCTAAAATTGAGATTCCAACTCTGAGATGTTGCACAAATTTCTTTGAAAAAGTAGGTATTGTCTACTTGAACTTAAGAATAAAATTTAGATGGCTAAAGGCAATTTGGGGCAGTTATTTCCTAGCACATATTCTACTGAAAATTTTAGCTGATTTCCAGCTATATTTCGCCTACTGGAGGTACCTGAACTGACTGATGTGGACTTCCCCACCCCCATCATTATATTCCCGATCCTTTGTCCAGGTAATGACACACGGTTATGACAAAAGTCTTTGATGAAAATCTATCTTGTCATAATCATAAGGCTTTCATATGAATTGCATAACTTAGCAGCAGTGTCAAAGAGATTTCGGGAGGATTTGAGACAACTAGAGATTTTGTATATAATTGTCAAACTTTGTTGTCTGAATATACATGGCTTCATTTTCAAAGAAATTGATAGAACTACCTTGAAATCTCCTTTGAAAATTCCCCACCTCTGCATTACACGTGGAATTTAGGTAGTTATCTCTGACAATTCTGATCCAAATCTTTTTTGGCATCCTGGCTATGGCCACAGAATACCTTCCTTAACGCAGACAAATGATGGCAGATCCAACCAGCTTCACATCAAAACTTACCTATCTTTCCCCAATGACATTAATGATAAATTGTGTATCCCCTCCTGCTTGCACATCTCATTACAAAACTGAATGTGTGGCACTAATTCCTGCCAGTGGAGGAGAAGGGAGAGTATTTTTGTGATTCCCTCTGGTCCCGGCCACTTCCCAACCATATGAGCTCTATCTGAACATGAAGGTGACTGGTGTAGCATAGCTATTCTCTACCTAGTGATTATATTTCAGGTAGGGTGACTCTATCTCTCTTTTAAACCCAAAGGAATTGCGATGACATAAATTGCTTTGCACAACACTTAGAAACCTCTTCATACTGATCAATCTAAGTACAATTTATGCTCAAGAACCATGAAATTAAGCTAAGTTACCCTGGCACCTAATAAATGAATGAGATGACTGTCTCTCCTGAATAAAATCCACAATTGTTAATTACAGAGCATTTCATGCATTTTGGCTGACCATAATGGGTTTTCTTGTTCTCACTTAGATTAAATTTCCAGCTTACTCCTTCGTTTTGAACCATTTGCAAAGACTTACACAACGGACCTGCCAGCACAAGCATGTCTCAGTTACCTTTCCAAAAGCACAGGGAAAACAGCACAAGTTTCCATTCAAGGGTAAGGGATGGCACTGCTGACCAAAAGGAGAGTAAATTATTTCCATCATTTGTAATACCACATGCCTTTCTAATCTTGGTTGCTAGATTTTTGTTGAAGTGTCTCTGTGAGGTTGTTAGTATTCCTGCTTATTTTTCCAAAAATCTTTAGATGCAAAGAATAGCCCTGGTCTTGAAAAACAGGCCCTAAATTTTCTAGGTAGTTTACAGGTCTGCAGGTTACCTTGATATTTCCAGAAACTCTGCATAAGGCAAAAAGATCCACCGTATCAGGTTTTCTACTACCCATGACATCACCAATTAATGAATTTTCTTACTTGTGTCTATTAAAGTTCTCTCCTCATCAGGCTGTCAGTGTCACACCAGCCATTTCCCTCTGTTGACAAACCACTTCCCATGTACCACAAGAGCCAAAGAACAAATCAAAACAATCAGAAAATGTGACAATGATATCACACTGTTAAAATGCAGATGGGAGGGCATAACTGAGCTGCTATATTTTGCTCACTGGGATAATAACATGTGTATTTGTTGACAAGAGGAGTTTTGCATTAGGCAGAAAACATACTCATTATTGTAGATCCAGCTATATTGCTGCATGAAATGGTGCAAAATAAATACGCTAAAATCTTTAATAATTGACGCACTGACTTAAGAGCAGAAGTTTGCTATGGTTATAACAACCTTTTGTTTTTTTTCCTTTTTGCACTAAAGTATGCTTATTAATGGAAAATACCTGGCTTCTCATCAGAAATATTGGCTCATTTTTTATTCCTTTATTGAAGATGATAACATTTTACACAGAAACAGTTTAGAAAAGAAGTAAATCTTACGTTGGGTTTTTGCATAGGCTTAATTACTGGATTAAAAATAAATGAAAACTTTCAGAGTCCTATTTAAGGTCTGCTCTCAATAAAATATATGGGAATCCACATTGGCAAATTTTGTTAATACTAATAGAAGTTATTAGCTATGTTTTCTCCCAGCATAAGTGAGAGAATTTTCAGCTCATTTACCAAGGAGGTGTAAGCTTCTGCAAATGTGGTATGGTTATGACCCTTATGAAGGCAAATTATATAGACTATTTTCAGAGGATGTGGAAAGATGGTAGAAGTTAGAAAATCAATGGATGTGGCAGAGTACTAAATAAAAATGTGACCTTGTGTGATATTTGTGTTGAAACAGATGTTGTCTTTGATAAACAACTCTTGTAAATTGGGGGTAATATCGTGCCATCCCATCTGAGATGCAAAGTTTAAGCAGTCAATGTGAACTTTATAAATGCCAGCAAGCAGTTGTGCTTTGGGGCTATTAGCATTCGTACACTTTATTATACAACTGAAACACAAAATAAATTGACAGAACTTCTAATACCTAGTGAGGAGGGCCAGCCTCCATTGCTTGCTGAGGGAAGATACATGTCTGACAGATCATTAATAAGAACAAGCTTAAATAAATTGCACACAAAGCCACAGAGGATTTTTTCAGATAATTTTGTGGGGTTTTTTTTATGTAGAGATGGGTAAAGGATTTGTGCACAGCTGTTCAGAAAGTTTTATTCCCAATTTTGTCATGGGTTTTCAAGCTCTAGATTAGTGTTTTAGGAATATTTCTATGCACAATTTTATTCATTTTACTATACTGGAAAAGGATGCATGTATTTCCGCTATGATGCAATTTGTCATCTCATGCAGGTTGCATTATGTTTATGTCTTGACCACTGAATATTGTTGTGGAAAAGAATAGCAGCGTATCTGGACATTTGCTTCCTCAGAGACTACCCTGTATTTCAGAATCTGATAAACCCAAATGACATTTAAATTCTTGCTTGTTTACTTATAGTCAGGAAATATCCAAAATATCGAAACCAAATATTTATATATAAATATATATATATGCATTCATATTTATTTCTATGTATAATGATAGAATCATGGTTTAAATCTTCTGTTGTTTACTGGAGAAATTTATGTTTGTCCTGTACAAGTATAACAGGAAACTTCTATCTTAAGGAGGAACTGGAAACAATTTCAAAAATTAGAATTTCAAAGCATCTGATATTCTGTGGAATAAATGTGGCTAAAGGAATTGTTTAACCATGATGATAATGTAAGCTGCTCTGTGACTTTAAAGCTCTTTTTTAGACAACAAAAGACAATAAATAATTTCACAATCGTCTTGCTACTAATTGTCCCATCATGAGAGAGCATTTTTGTGATATCGATTCTCCTGACAGATATATCACAAAAGCAATTTGCTTTGATATCTTCTATATATTCTATCCATTTTTGTTGGAAGTATTCCATCTCTGGACTATTTGCAACAATGACTTTTAGACTCCTTAACAAAAATGAAAACAGAATCTATTTTTCAGAAGATTCTATCCTTTTTGCTCATATCTTACAGACTATTTTCTTGCTGGTTTAATTTTCACTGATAATGTTCATTAAGATTAAAACCTTTATGTACAGACTTTCTCTGAACAAGAACTTTTTAAACAAAGTTCTGATTTGGAAAGCTGTCAGGATTTTCCATTTCAGAGTCACCTTATTTTCCACCTGAGTAGCAATCAGTCAAAAAAGACCAAGAGGGACAGGGAAATATCTGAGCATATGGAAAGTTTAAAGCTCCACTTATCATGAGATGCTTCTGGTTTTCATATATTTTTATTCATGTATCTTTACTGAATCTTGTATTTATTTGAAGTTTATAAATGGAGATGTGTAACATTCATACATGTGATGGTATCACATGTCAGTGTAATGATTTGGATTTTTGTCAGGAAAAAATAGGATACACTGAAATCCCTCAGAGAGAGAAATAAAGAAATACTAGTTATATATTTATTATACGTATATAAAGGATTTTCTAGGTAGGCTATAATGATCAGCTTCTAACTAGATATAGGAAAGACTGTGTTTTTATTAAAGAATGTAATGTATCTTGGATAGGTAAATCAAACAGAAATCAATATGGTGGGGTTAGCCTCAAAATTTCCTAGGCTCTGAAAGGAAAGATGGCTGCTCTGTAGATCAGAACGTTTTAAGCAGTGCAAATCCTTAGTTAGGGATGGACACAAAAAACAAAGCTGAGAAATCTGATGCACAGACTAAAAGGAGTTCATGTAATTATTTCTCTCATTTTCTGCTTGTAGTTTCATTTTGCTAAATTTTGCATGAATTTCATGCTCTAACTAATCCTCCAACCCTAGTCAGTGAAATTCCTTTGAATTTGATTAGTTTCACATGGGTTTTATATTTGACATAGTTCTGGTCCACGCTTGTTGGAAGGACTGATAAGGTCTGAGCATGTAGTGAGACTCCAAAGTTGGGGGAAGATCCCTAGCTGCTGGTTGCCTTGCCGCTGGCACATACCCTGTCTTCTCTTCTTCACTGCAGCAAAGTTTTCTCATGGTCATGCAAAATCTAAGTATGGCTCATCACAATAAATCAAATCAAAACAGCAGTTATAGATATGTTTGTCAGACCACAATGCCAATGAAAACTGAAATGCTGCAGTGGCATGAAACTGCTGCACATGAATGCAGAAGTACACAGCAAAAATTTATAATGTTGTTTTCTTTCTGTATTGAATACTGTAATACCAGGTTTGGAAATACTAGGTGTTACACAACTACAGAATTACAGAATCAAAGAATCACTGTGTAGATGGGATTGGAAGGGACCACTGGAGATCATCTGGTCCAACCTCCCTGCTTAAGCAGGGTCAGGTAGAGCAGGTTGCAGGTTGGTTTGGTTTTGAATATCTCTAGGCACGGAAACTCCACAACCTTTTCAAGTGTTTGCTTACCTTTGCAGTAAGAAAAGCATTTTGATGAGTTCAGATGGAATTTCTCTGGTACGGTTTGTGCCCATTGCCTCTTTTCCTGTCTCTGGGCTCCACCAGAAAGAGTAGAAGAACATTTCTGAAACTACTGCTATATAAATGAGTAAAAAGGATGAGTCAGGGTAACATAAGAATGGTAGTATTAGGCCAGGCCAAAGGCATATGTAGCCTGGGATACTTTCTCTGGTACTAAAGAGCAGTAATAAGCAGGAAAATAAAAGGGCAAATAACTCCAGCCTTTACTGATTTACATTTCAGGGACTTCCAGGTGTCTGTGTATTTAATAGCCCTCAATGAATTTCTTCATTATTTTTGTCTAACTGTTTTCTAAACATATAAAAAGTTTAACAAGTTTATTATACAAAAGATACTGCAGCAATGTAATGCAGCACAAGTAGAACTGCTGCTGTACACATGAATTACAGGTAGTTTTAGGTTTTGTATCCTTGCCTTCCTTGGCCATCATGCAAAGCTCCAGAGAGCAATTTCATGTATTTTTTGTGTAGACAGAATCCATTTCTCTAACTCAAATAGAAAGTTCTCTAACTATTGGACTACAAAAATAATGTTACTCCTTGAGTTTTGTATTTGGAACATATCAACAGTCAACTGAAGCAGGATCTGCAGTTCAGGCATGTCGAGGGAGGGAGATAAATAGGGAACTAGAATAGAACAAGTTTCTTGATCTTGCTGGCTTGGCCAAGTGCTGGACTGTATGCAGCGTTAATGAATCAGCTTACTTGGAGCATCCTGAGTAAGCAAGTCCACAGATAGACTGGATGCTAAAGGAGAAAATAATACATTTGACACCAGCAATTACAACTATCCTTGCAACATAGTTAATAGAGTTAGACAGGTAGCATTCGTCAAGTAAAATAAAGCAAATTAAAACTTTTTAAGCTTCAGGATTGAAGCTGGCTGAATAATGAGTGTTTGTTTTGCACTCCAGTTGTTGAGGACTACTATAAGAACACAAGCTGCCCCCTGGGAAAAGCCATCAGATGCAGCTTTGAAGCTGGTTGTGCAGCTCACAGGGGGAGCTGACACAGGCACTGCCACAAAACCATATTTGTTTAGTGCATAACAAGGCCATGAAGCTATGGGAGGATGCAAAAGTGTTTCAAACACAACCAAAACACAACAACAAGAAATCTCCTGTAGCCTATGAAATAGTCACCGTTATGCCTGAGTAAATTATCCAATCCGATGCTCAATACCATCTATGTCCTACTGGACAATAGTATTATCCCCACAGCTCTCACCTCTAGCTATGGGTTTCACTGCCATTTTGGGTCTGTGAGGGCTATGTGCTTGCACAAATCTCCCTCCATGTCAGCACCCTTTACTCATGTATAATACATACTTGGCACGCTGCTTCTGGGAGTGTGGCACTGCTAAGGCACAGAAGCATGGGAGAAAACACATCCTGTTCTGAAGAGCAACTGCTCTTCAGAGGGGGAAAAAAAAAGTGGCATTCTCAGGCTCCGCACATCTGGTTGGAAGCAGATTGTTCGCTATATAAACTGGTTGAGATGGAATCACTAATCTGTTTTAGAAATCTCGGATGACCTCTCTGCAGTCTAATTCACCCCTTGACCTTTATATATATATATATATATGTGTGTGTGTATTCTTCCTTGGTGAAATGATTCCTACTTTTTACGCATCACCAACCTGGAGGTTCGTGGTCCTGATTAATGCAGCTAGAGTGAATAGAAATGCTGTGGCAGCCCCACTCCGGGAGGGCACGGATTCAGCCTCCTTCTGCAGAGGGACTCGCTGAGCGGCAGCACGAATGCAGAGAGGCCCCTGTAAGAGCCAGACCCTCCCTTGAGCGCTGTGCGGAGGACCCTGTGCCCTGCATAGCTGATGCCATGAACTGACTATGTTGATTTGATTCACCTTAGATCAAATTTTAACCCTCATTTGAATGAGCAGAAGTGTCAAATCAAACTATTTCAAGGAAAATTCTATTTAATTGACTTTTCTTCATTAGCAATTTTTGTTAAGAAAATTCTTATAATGGACTTAAAACCAGAATGTTTTCTTTTTTATTGAAAACAATTTTTGGGCAAAAGAACTCCTTTCATTGCCAAGTGCAATGTCTCCCCCACTGCTTTCGTGATTCCAGCTCTGCCCTCACACTGAGAGAAAATCATCCCCTGTTT
The DNA here is from genome assembly GCA_034781795.1 of Crypturellus tataupa. NCBI lineage: Eukaryota > Metazoa > Chordata > Aves > Tinamiformes > Tinamidae > Crypturellus > Crypturellus tataupa. The sequence goes on along the minus strand of JAWLRI010000001.1, from coordinate 5,719,701 downwards.
CACAGTTGTAAAAATAAAAGTTCTTTTTTTCCATCTGATCCTTCAGAACACTGCTGTCTTGTATTGAGACCCGCAAGAACATTCACTCCTGGAGGGTGCATTGTGCTTTGCCTTTGTGCCTGGCACTGTGTAGGTCTGCAGGTCTACCCCATCAATCCCCTGTTGCCACCCTTTGTCTCTAGGATAATTCTTTGAGTTTTGTTGAGATTTTTCATCTTCTTACTCTGCTTCTGACTTTGTGCATTCTTCCAGGTAAAGGCAAGAAAAGTTGGACTATACACGTCTGTACTCACGAGCTGCACATCTTACCACTTATAAGGAAGAAAATCTTGTTTCTCACACAACTGATAATTAGCTAGAAATTGTCAAGTTAAAGTTTTTTACCTATCACAGTTCTTGAGGATGATTCTAGGAAGTCTTTTAGCTGATCTGTAACTTAGATGTCCTTTCGGTTTCCCTTCAACCATTATAAATTTTAACTTCAAGAGTTTGGAATCTCTTACCGGGGGGGCTATAAAACTCTATGGAATGGGTATTCATATTGATATGGGATTTCTAGGTGCTAGAGTACCTATAGAAGATAATAGCAAAACATTGCATTCTGAGATCAAATTATATAAAGGAGAAGTTATAGTGCAGTCCCTCCATGGATTTATATCTGTTATCTTTGCTTTGAAAGCAGAGAAAACTACTAATCATTGTCTGAAGTGAGCAAAGTGACCTACATCAGCTTTTTCAAAAGAGAAAAAAATAAACCCGCAGGACACCCTCTGATAACTGGAGTTCTGGGCTTCTGTAGAAATGGTCAACTCCCATTGTTAGCAGAATTCCATTTTTTGCACAAAAATGGAAAGGTTTTATCTTGGAGTGGCACTCAGAAGAAGTTTCCCTTCACAGCATGCTAATGTATTTAGAGAGGGAGATGGACAAATATTATCAACAGGAAAACAACAAAAACTGGGAAATGAAAAGGTAGAAAAGGCCTGTTCTTTCCAAGAAAATATGTTAGTTATCATTAACTCACTCCCTAGTAGAGAAACAAATTGTGTTATTTATATATACTTACTGACAAAATTAACATTTGGACAGAGCCTAAGATTTACCTTAGGTTCACATTAGTTGAATAAGAGCATAGCCAAAAAATCCAGTCATTAAGGTAATGGTATAGAATTTCCTCAATGTAGGTTGAGCTCAAAAAATGCAGCAAAATTAAGTGCTTTTGATCTTGGACTGAAATTAACTGGATCACAGGCTTGAGATATTGCTCACCTTTTCAACCTGCTGTAATTGGGACTAGTGTTAGATAACAAAGTTATGCAAACTAAGGAACTCCTCGGCACATTTTTTTTTTATAGAGAACAGGAAGAATGAGAGCTGCTGGGGATCAGTTGTGAATGTGCTATTGATTTCTCTCCCACTGTTATCATGAATGAGAAATGCCTGTGTAAACCATTCTCATTTAGTTGGAAATCAGATTTTTTTCCAGCAAAGTGCAATAGCACCACCAGAATGTTTCTTCTGCCAGGACTGCTTTTGGTCAGCCTCATCAGTGAATAGATATTGAGCTTTATGCTCTCCAACCTTACCTAAACTGAACTGCTAGCTTTTTAATGGTAACCATATCACATAAATGCCACCACAGATGTGGACCCAAGTCAGAGAATTATTTTTCTGTGGTGGCATGCAGAAGAGTTGTCCAACTGGAGCCTTTTCACTTGGCAGCATGAGACAGTATCCAAAATCATGCTTTTGCTTGGATGTCCTTGAAGCTGGAGAAAAACACTGGAGATGAACTGCCACATTTGAGCCTGAGCGGCACCTGTTATGAAGCATGGCCAATATTGCATGGCCAATTTAAATGGTTCTTTTAAGAGATTTTGAGGAGGCTGAGTTTGTGTTTTTCTAAGGTAGTCACAGATTTCTTGGGGAATACACAGCTCACTTTGTGACTAAGAGGCTTTTTGGCCTCTTAGCAAACAAAGATATAGGAGTCCCAAGTTTTTGGTCAGTGCTGCAAGTAGTTCTTCCCTTTCTAGTGAATATGTTAAAATAGGTGATAAAATGAGTCTTATACTGTTCCAGTACATTTCAAAATCAGAAACATGACATGCCTTCAACTTAAAACACAGAGCAGAGCTTTATATCAAATTTATATGTCTGCCGAAAGCTCTATGTTGAGCTCAAATATATTTTTTTTTTCAGTGCACACCTTATGGCACCGTATGATGCTTTTGGCAGTGTAATTGTACCTGACTGCTTAAAAATTCATTCATTTTGCTCTTGTTACCTGAATCAGATCAAAGAAGGAGAATAACTAACCAGATGTTGCTATACATATGAACATGTGCTTGTGAATCTGTTTACTTCAGACTATTTTGAAGAAACACTAATTAAAATAATGTCATTGTGGAAATAAGAAAAGGAGAATAACACAGCACTGTAATTTTCATGGTTAACTGTTATATATAATGGTGAACAAGTTTTCTTCTGCAATATGAAGTGTATACTTAAACAGCAAATCATTTCTTATTGCCATTCTCTTCAAAACTAAGCAAAGCAAAACTCTGTACTCTTGGTACCTGCATAGCTGGTTGTAGTGTTGGATTTAATAGCAGGCATAGCTATGAAAGTGTCTCCAATTCCCCTTTGAATGTGTTAAAGAATAATGTGTAATAAAGTGCCATGGCCTTCACTGTTGCTTTAAAAAGCAACATTAAATGAGTTTTACTTTCATAGAGGAAATGATTTGATAATCCCATTTTCGTTGTATTTCTTAAATTGCAGATTAAAATAGACTTTGGTTAAAAAGTAGCACTTTCAATAAAATGTAAAGTAAATGAATGTGTAATTATATGCATATGCATAAGAAGATTCTTTTACCTCCTTTGGCTTTGCAGTTTAACCAGAACTCAGTGTTTTAACGATAATTTCTGTGAGGATAAAAAAAAACGAAGATTAGAAGTAGTTGCTTCAGAATAAATCCTCTTTATTTACAAAAACTCCAGACAAACCCTATTTCTGCCAACTTAGCAGGAGTGACAACAAAAGTCAATTTATTCCCTGTGTTTCCCAGTCCCTTGTTGGACCGTGCCAAGGATTCTCTCTTCACCCTCTCCATGTGGAGCTGCCTTGGTAGTAGTCACTTGGCTTCTAAGCTTTGTTGCTTATTGGTTTTATAATTCTCCCGCTGGCTTTATGCTTCTAACTCTTACAGAACCATGCAGCTGTAATTTAATCAGTCCCCTGTCTCCATTAGCACAAAACACAAGGACACTTAATTACTCCTTTCTTTAGAATGAACAAAAAAAATGTTCCACGCAGAACAAAACAATAGATTAGCATTCCTGCGTGAATTCTGCTACATTTCCTCCCTGTCCCCCATCCCCCTGCAATATTTCTGATGATTTCAAATAAATCAATCCCTCATGGTTTGCTCTTTCTAGCTACCGCAGTCCCATCTTAGAACTGGAAGAAGAAAAGTGTCTTTATTTTAGTCACAGTTCTGCCAGTGTACCTTAACACTGGATCTTATCACAGGAATAGAACTTTGTTCTAGCTGACTTCAGCTGCCACTGTAGTTGTAATAATACAATCTGGATTCCTCAAAGTCCATTCAAAATATGAATGACCCCCTGGAAGTGCTTTATCACTTTGATAAAAAAATGTATTGTCGGGCAACTTCTTTCCTAGTCATGTTCCTTCAGTCAATTCTTGAAATAGAGAGGGATCACGCCAAATTGGTATTTGTAATTGGGATTCATATGTTGTTTATTTTAGACTTATTTCAGGGATTCTGTGTGTTCACTACTTTCTCTTTTTTTTCTTTTTTCAAATTCTTAGTTACTTAATTACATTAATTACATACATACTTACTTAGTTACATTAATGGTTCTTGTTTGGCAAAATCAGGATGTGAAAGGCTTCTCATGAATTAGAGGTATTATGGGATCCCATAATTCATGCTACTGGATGACTTTTATTGCAATGTTTAGAGTTGCACTGTAGAAAACTTTTTTTTTTTTTCAGAGCATATGCACTCCCATATCTAAATATGGGACTCCATAAAAAGTCCAACAACATTTTTTTCTATGACAATGCTTTGGCAGCCAGAATGGCAAACACTGTATTTAAGGAACTTAGTAAGAACAATTGTTCCTTCATTGCATTAAAAAATAGATTTAGTTTATCTATCTCAGTAATAAAAAAAATCTCTACCCATAAAGAATGGAGCAAGAGGATTGCTCAAAATGTTTTAAGGGTTTTGTTTTCTTTGTTGTTTGTTGTTGTTGGTAGTGTTTGATTATTTTGGGGGGGTGATGATTATCTGGCAAAACCAAAACTTTTATAAATATAAATAAATTGTAATCTATAATATACATTCCTCTCCAAATTTGCTGTCATGAAATTTCAAAAATATTTCACAGATTTGAAAAATACTCTTTCAAAAGTACCCAAAGGCACTTTTATTTTCTGAAATGTTACATAATCATACAATCATAGGCTTAAGGTTGGAAGGGGCCTCTAGAGGTCATCTAATCCAAAACACAGGGTCATTCATGAGCACATAGCACAGGGTTGCATCCAAGCGGGTTTTGGAGATCTCCAGAGAAAGAGACTCCACAACCTCTCCGGGCAGCCTGTGCCAGTGCTCTGCCACCCTCACTGTCAAAAAAATTTTCCTTAAGTTCCTGTGGAACTTTTGATGCTTCAGTTTCCAGCTGTTTCCTCTTGTTCCGTCGGTGACCACCACTGAAAGGAGGCCCCATCCTCCTCACTTCCTCCTTTGAGGTACGTATAGACACTGATTAGATCCCTTCTTGGCCTTCTCTTCTCCAGTGGAGGGGCAGAGGCGCAGGCTGCAACAGCCCTGCTGCCGCCGGGGCTGCTCCCAGGCGGCTCCTGCTGCCTCTCGCAGGCTGCGGGTCCACGTGCAGCTTCAGGCTCAGGGCTGCTGCTGCCCACAGCATCTTCCTGAGCAGCCCCGTGGGGTCCTGTGGGCAGAAAGGGCCCGTTAGCTCCTTCTGCGTGGCTCTGCAGGCAAAAGGGGCTTTGCCCGTGGGACCACCCAGCCCTGGCAGATGGCAAGCTGCAGCCTCAGCCCCTCTGAGGTGAGGAGTGGTTCATCCTGCACGGACAGAGTGCAATTCTAGGTCATGGTGAGCAACGCTGCAAAAAGCTGAGCTCTACCAGGTTTTAACATCAGGGGTCCTTGTGTGGGGTGAGCGTGGTCTTTCACACCTTCTGGCCAGTGTCACCAGACTAAAGCCCTGCCGGGAGTCGTCGAACCCTCTGCACACAAACCTGTGGGGCTGCCGTTGTGCTCAGAGGGCTCCTCAGCAGAGGGGCTGCCGGGGAAGGCCATGTCCTCCCCAAATATTGCTGCACAGTTGTCAGTGAGGACCTCCACCAGCACGGCCACCTGCACACACAAACCATGGGCGTCAGGCAAAGGGCTGAAAAGGCATCAGCGATGTCTGCTGCTCCCCACTGCTGTTCCTGTCCCCAGAGCTGCAGCTCTGCGGCTGCAGTCAGAGCTCTGCCTGTCAGGGTGCAGGTTGCCAAGCGGAGGGGCATCCCCACACTCCCAGGGGCTGCTGCTGCTTTTGCAGTGGCCGTGGCCTGTGTGGGCCTGGCTCAGAGGGGCCCAATGCGAGAAGCTCCCTGGTGACTTGCACACACCTTGGTGTTCATCTCCACCTGCAGCTGCAGGGGCAACGTGCTGTCCAGGCCTGGGCCCAGCATGCTGGGCCCGATGCAGATGGCCAGGTTCCTGGAGGTCATCCTGTTGGTTGCTGCGCTCTGGCTGATGCTGTGCAGCGTGGCAAGCAAGGTGCGGAGCAAGAGGCGGTTTGTCCGGGGCAGTTCCTGAGCCACCCTGTGCGAACACAAGCACAAGGCACCCTGTCTTCAGGGGGCACTGGTCACAGCTTCTTGCTGTGAGCGAGAAGTCTCAAGGAAACTGCCCCAAATGATGGTGCCTCCTCCAGAGAGCAAGGCCGCTGCTTTTCACATGTGCAGTGGAGCAGCTGCTGAAGTGCAAGGTCTGCAAGCGCAAGATCTGGACCAAAAGGCAGGATCTCAGCATAGTGCCTGCTTCTTGGGACATGGAAAGTGTGAGGAAAGCAGAGCTTGTCAGCAGAGGGGCTGGCAGGCTTTGGGAAAGCGCAGAAGAGCCTGGGGCTGTGTTGTGTTCCCCCAGCACTAGCTCGCCGACAGAACGATGGGGTCTTTGCAGGAGCCTGCCCATGGCCAGAGGAGGCCCTGAGCTCTCCCAGACACTCGAGAACGCTGGCAGTGCCGGCAGCACTTACTCTGTGAGCTCTGCAGTCTGCTGCTCCTTGCTTGCCATGTCCAGAGCGAGCATCCACCTATCGTAGAGGGCCACCGACAGGAGCGTGGAGGGGATATTCCGTAGGAAATCCTGCAAGGCCAAGAGATAGAGATGACGCTTTGGACGTGAGCCCTGAGCCCACAAGGAGCACCCGCGGCACTTGGGCTCCTCAGGCAGCAGCTTGCTTTGAGCTCCCAGGGTGAGCGTGACCACTGCACAAGCTGCTCGAGTCCCTGCCCCGCTGGCACAGACTTGGCTGAGTGCAGGCACAGCCCTAGTTCCTGTTAGCCTCCATCGCACCCCAAATCACCGTCTTCCTCCCAGAGGAGGCAGCTGGCGACAAGGAGCAGGAGGAGGAGGAGGGAGGAGCTGCAGGGCAGGAGAGGTCACCTTCAAGAGAGCACCAGGAGGTTCACTGGCTGCCTCTCCAACTCCACGGGGACTCCTGTGTTGAGGGCCTCCCTTAGCTCCCGCCGATCCTTCTCGCTTGCAGCGAGGCGGAAGACGCCCTCTGTGGAAGGTCCCTCTCTGTTCAGGATGGCCAGGAGATCCTGCCGGGAGAAGCAAACAGGAGGGTTCCTGG
>JAWLRI010000001.1:5664029-5712687 GCA_034781795.1 Crypturellus tataupa | reverse complement strand
CAGTGAGGGTGACAGAGCACTGGAACAGGTTGCCCAGAGAGGTTGTGGAGTCTCCTTCTCTGGAGATCTTCAAAACCCACTTGGATGTGGTCCTGTGCCACGTGCTGTAGGTGACCCTGTGTGTGCAGGGGGGTTGGACTAGGTGACCTCTAGAGGTCCCTTCCACCCTTAAGCATTCTATCATTCTATGTATATTGGTGCAGCCAGCTAATTCCATGAACATAAACAAGAAATTTACATTCAAAAATACTAAAATTAAATTATCATGAATTCAAAGCTATAAAAAATATTCTTTATTTTTATGCAGTCTGATTCTCCATTTTATCACACACATACTCAGTGTTGATGTCAGTCAGACAAGGTAATCTGAGGTAGTGAAGGTAATCCTTAACTTCTGAGAGACATTTTTTTGTAGTTAATTTTGGTTTACTAGAATGCAATCATACTGCTAAATCTGAAATATTTCTAGGTAAGAAAATATTGAAAGATTTTTTTTCATGTTTTACTACTGTTAATCTACATCTGAAGGCAGATGGTATTTACATGTACACAGTCCTGTTGCAAAGACTGAGTGCTGCTGATGACTGCAGAAAAGTTCCTATGTGCTGCCTTGATGCATAATGTACCTCAAAAATTATAAAGCCAGTGTTGTGAGTCACTTCTGAATGGTGCATTGCAGAAATATATGCATAATTTTCACTGGATGGAAGCATTGCTACCATGTTACCTAAATTTAAACTATTTCAAAATCACTTCAGATATGAATAGGACATTCTGGCTTCCCTTACATTTACTGATAGAATTTATGCTTTCCTGTAAAGCGTATCAGAGTAATCAAAGAAGAGCTCTAATAGTATTATAAAAGAAGTCTTAAATCAGAAAGCCCAATATGAAGTTTGCTTATACTAATCTTGTATCCTTATGTATGTTTTTATATATTCCAATTATATCATGAAGCTCCTAAGAGATAATATCTCTCTCTGTATATACATACCTTAATGTAGTGGAAACTCTTCATCAGAAGAACAACACAATGAAAAATGATTATTCTTCTAAAGTATATCTCATGAGAAATATATTTCATGAGAAATATACTTTAGAGAAATATCATGAGAAATATACTTTTTAATTATTTTTGTCAATAGTGTATATCTTTTGAAAAAAGGGAAGTATACAGTGGAAAATTGTTTACAATTATTTATTCTAGAAACTGACATAAGCTGTTTTTAATTTTCTAATTATTATCTATTTTATAAATAAAAAATGCAACTGAACTGTGTATATAACTGTATTTGTCTAGTCAAGCCTAATGATATAGTGAGGCACTTTTTTTGTTTACATAATTCAGATATTTTCAGGTATTTCTCATACTTTTAAACTTTATTTTATTAACCTAATTACCAATCAGACTTTTTCATAAAGTAAAAAACATTGGGTGATGAAAAGTCAGAGACTCTTTGTGCATTGTTTACATAGGCATAAATGCACATATAGTATAGTTGATTTAAAATCAGAGAAGCTATTGATAAATTATTCAATAAAAATACTCAAGTAGTAATTTACAAGTGTCTTAAAGGAGGGTGTCAAGAGGAGGGGGCCTAGACTATTTTCACTGGTGGTCAGTGAGAGGAAAAGTGGCACCGGCCACAAGTTGAAGCACAGGAAGTTCCTCCTGAACACCAGGAAATCCTTGACTGTGAGGGCACAGAGCACTGGTGCAGGTGGCCCAGAGATGTTGTGGAGTTTCCTTCCTTGGAGATATCCCAAACCCACCTGGATGCAATCCTGTGCAGTGTGCTGTAGGCGACCCTCCGTACAGGGGGTTGGACTAGATCATTTCCAAAGGTCCCTTCGAACCTTAATCACTCTGTGATTCTGTGATGTATTAAATTATTCATAGGTTTAAGTATTTTCAGGATTCGGTCATGATCTCTTCAGTGATAGTTAAATGTGTAATGTCTGTAAGTAAAGCTCCCATATTTTTTTAGCATATTCTGGCACCCATTTGTATCAGAATGTCTCTCTACATTTTTCATCTTGTAATTCATTTTAAATTACACTGAATAATGCAAACATATAGACTTCTGTGGCAAACCAGCTAAAAGTCTATCAAAATCTGAACTGTCTGATGCAATCAAAATTTGCTTGCTAAATCCAATTCTCTCCTAAAGCTATTTATGCATTTGTTAATGCCTCACTTTGTGTTACACTAGATAAGTCACTTTGCATTATGGTTGTGTGGTGTAACATGTCATAAATGGCATAAGCAGGTGTGACATAGTGGAAAGCAGTGACTAAGGCATGGTATTCTAAAAAGGTACCCTAAAACACTAAGAAAGAAAAGTCTCACTTTTTTTTTTTTTTTTTCTAGAAAGACAGCTTCTCTTTCTCTATATGTATATTTAATCCACAGCAATTATGGAAACTGTTGAAGATCATCAGATGGTAGCAGCACTTCAGGTCTGGCTTACATGGTCTAGCTACATAGTCACACAGCTGTGTAGCTTTGTCAACGCATTTATGATATATTAGTGCTTGTATGTTCCTTCTACTGCTGTAGCTTTGTTAATAAACATGTTGGCTCTTACAGTGACATAAGTTATTTCAGTTCATGATGTGGAAGATATATGCCTGTATAAATCTTTCTGTGATGGTGCAACTGCATTTTTCCTTACATAGATCGTAGACTCATGTAATCATTGAATCCTTATGGTTGAAAAAGACCTTTAAGATCATCAAGTCCAGTTGTAAACCCATCACCACCATACCTACTAAACCATGTCCCTAAGTGCTTCATCTCCACGTCTCTCGAACACTGCCATGGACGGTGACTCCCCCACTTCCCTGGGCAGCCTGTTCCAATGTTTGACTACTCTTTTCTTATAAATTCTTCCTAATATCTAACTTGAATCTCTCCTGGAGCAACTTGAGATCATTTCCTCTTGTCCTACCAGTAGTTATTTTGGAGAAGAGACTGACTCCCACCTCCCTACAGTCTCCTTTCAGGTAGTTGTAGAGAGTGATGTCTCCTCCGACCTTCCTCCTGACTAAATAATCCCGGCTCCCTCAACCACTCCTCATAAGGTCTCTGCTCCAGCCCCTTCACCAACTTTGCCACTCTGCTTTGGACATGCTCCAGTACCTCAGTGTGTTTTTTGTAGAGGGGGTTCCAAAGTTGAAAACAATATTCGAGATGCAGCCTCACCAGATAACTTGTCTTAAAGCAACAAAATTTCCTAATATGGAGAAATTTTGCTTTGCATACAGCTATATGCACTACAAGACAACAACACTTTCTTTGCGTAATCATCTACATTGTCTCAGAGTTGTATATTAATAATATACTTTCCACATACTTCTACTGCAATTCATTTAATGAAAATTAATTCATTGGAAGAAAAAAAAATCCAAAGTTTTGCCCTAAACAAACTGTGATCTCCCCATATGAGTGATACTGGGACACCTCAGATCCAACAGGAAGAATTCTGCATGATGTGTACATCTCTGCAATCCTTGACTTTCTTTCAGAGCTTGCCAGGCGTATAAGACCACACTGCTGCAATAGCTTCCTCTCTGAACTGGGCACTTTTCACTAGGAAATTGATGAAGATTGGTGGATAAGGAACGTCCTTTTTTAGTATTGACTACTGTCAGACACTTTAGATAAGTTTCAGAGGAGAGACCTCCATTTTTACAAGGTACTTCTAGATGAAAGATTTTCATACGTGTACAAAACACATTTCTACTGCTTCAATGGTATTGCCTTATTAGTGGGTCCACAGAAGAGATTTTCAAAGGAAGTTGTGCACCATTGTGTGAAATGTTATATTTGTTCATATCTTCAGACTGACTATCTAAAAGATTTGGGTATTTTAGAATAGAAAAACAACTATTTCACATTCAGATTGTTAGTTCCTAATCATAAACTGGGGTATAGACTGGCATAGATGATATAATGAAATGTAACTGGATCAACTAATACTATATGGTTGAAAGGTATTAGAAAAAAATGAATATTATCTTATAAGTAAAATAAATGTAAAATGATGCACTTGTCAGTACTGTTACCTTATTACCCTGATTATTACAGCTTGCTAGATGATGACTAACATCTTTCTATTGCATAGATCTGAGATAATTTATCTTGTTTTTTAACGGATCTAAACGGGAAACATTTTAGCGAGGATCATTTTAGTACAACAGCACCTAATATCGGGCTGGTAACATATCAGATACATTTTTTCTTTCAGAAATGTAGGAGCTGAAGGAAATGTTAACAAGCTAGGATAAAGAGCTGTTTAAAATGAAGAGAGGTCATATGACAGTCCAGGACTTCTCTTTGTACTACATTTTGCCTCAGTAAACATTTTAGCCCTCTGGGGTGAGAGAAAGGAAGGGAAAGGGAGAGAGACAAAAGATATGTTGTTGCCTGGAATAGGCAGCGAATATAGATAAAACATCGTTAAACAGACTGCATGAAATATGCAGTGCTCCTCTGCTACAGATAAAATAGCTGCTATATTTATCAGCATACTCCAGTGTTTTAAAATTTCTTAGTTAAGTCAGTGCTCGTAAACGGTGCAAGCCTGACAGCATAAGTATATGAAGTCCTTTGTCTGTCTCCTGGAAAAGTACTGAGTAGGTAGTAAAGTCCTGGTTCTCCTTTCCTTTAAAATGATTTGTCATTTGTGTCACTGCTCAATTTATTGTGTGATTTGCCTTTGATTGACAACAATATAATTCAAGGAGCATATGTCCCTCTTCCCCCCTACACACACTGTAGCATCATTCTGCCTCAAATTTGCATAGAAAAAAGCATTGTTAGGGAAAAGGCTTTCAGAGCTGTTTTGTATGTGTCTCACTGGGCTATCCAAGGAAGCTGCTGCTCTTGGGAACACACTAAGACAGGGCAAATCATCTGCCCCATCTCTTGGGCAGTAAGGGGCCACCAGCACTCAGAGCATGGCATAGGGCTGTGCCTAGGGCCACTTGGCAGGGATCCCAGGATGGGCAGTATGAGCTGTGAACATCCAGCAGACCCTTATCCGCATGGAGGGAGGAGCTGGAAGAGGTGGTAGACTTATCCTATACATCCCTCAGTCCTTGGACTCCATCCAGACATTTCCTCCGTGTGCTATTGCACCCACAGTTTTGCCATGTGGATTTTTTTTTTTTCTGCAAGGAAACAGTCTGAGATTGCAAAGGGGTCCCATAACTGCTCCAATTGCCTTTGCCAAAAGTTTAATAGGCATCTTAAATGTTTTCTCTGATCAATGCTGGTCTAGAGCCAGCTAGTACATCGAGTGCAGTGTGTGCCAGCTGGGCTGTGTGCAACACACAGCTATAACCCAGCACATATCTTCCTTACTCACTTCACAGTATTTTGTCTCAACTGCCACATTTCTGAAGCGGAGGATTCATCTGCCAGCATCCCTGCTCCTTTCTGTGGTGAGAAGAAAAGATTCAGACTCCTCTTAATATCCTATTTTCACACTTTAGAAGTTCTTTTCACTAATGATGCTCAAGAGATTTAAAAGCAATTTTGAGGAGACTTGTATTTTTTCTGAAAACCTGCGGAAAACAATGCAAATTTCAGGGAAAGGGGACACAAAGGAGTGGGGCTGTGGCTGTCAATGCCAGAAGTTATGGACTCCAGATGTCAGTGAAACCCTATAGATATCTAGAGAGAAGCAGATGGCAACTTCAATGCATTACAAATTAGGAGGAATGTGCTTTTTTTAATGGATTGCTAAAATCTGGAGTGAGAAATTTCAACAAGCAAATAAATCATCTGCCTGGATTGTCTGTCACTGAAGCAGTAGGACTGATAAGGCTGCATACTGAAGCAGAGCAGTAGTTGCAAACCTGATGATATTTGTCAGAGAGCTTAGAACAGACCGTATCACTTAAAGTTCAACTAGTTTGAAAGATATCACAAGATGTAAACTACTTCTAAAGAATAATCTCTTGCCTAAGGGACTCTTGAGCGTCCTGGTTGCTCCTGCAGCTCCTGACACTCATCCATCTGCCCCACCTGTTGTGGTCCTGATAATGGTAGAGAAGAATGAAGCTGTACTCTAGTTTATTAAAAATGTTTTTTAATTTTTAATGTTAGGCCATTCACAGAGCTATGTGCAGCAGACTGGTCTTTCTCAGTTATAAGTAATAGAAGAGCAATTCTTTTCTCACTTTTTTTTTCATAGTTGCTTTCTGAACCTCACTCCCTGTCAGATGGCTAATGAACACCATAGCACACTCTGAAAGCATAATGCTCTTTGCTGAGAGTAATATTACTCAAGGCAATGACCTCTTTATCTTCATTCAGAAGCTCAAACTCCGGTTCTTCCACAAAAGAAAAGTCACCTGCTAACACCATGTTGCTTCTTGGGGAAGGCAACAAGGAGAAGAAAAGTATTGTTCTGGTTTCCTCATATGAATGGATATTCCTATGGAATAATATATCAAAAATCTTATCAAACAAATAGACAAAAAAAAAAAACCTTTATAATATTTCCATTCAGATCTGAGCTTAAGACAACTAATTGCAATCCAGTGGAGAATTTCCTCAAAGGTAGGGTTAAGACAGTGGTGCTCTACTACCATTGCATGGTCTGCAGGTAATGTGCCCTCAGGATCAAATGAAAGGGATATCTACTCTGTTGTGCAGCCCTTCTGCCTCTGCTGCTCCTGGCCCATCTCTGCAGGACCCACCTCCGCAGGACCCACCTCCCCGGCACACTGATTTAGCCCAGGGCAAGGAGATTGCTCTTGTGCAAAAATGACATCTCTCCTTACCCTTCCTAAATTTTGTGCCAAGATTGTTCAGCCTCTTGATACAGAAGCAACCTGGGCTTTATAAATATCTCTTTTGCTTTTTTATAGTAATCACTAAATGTTTTGGACTGCCAGATCTATATCAAAATATCTGAACACTCACTATGGATTATGTTATCCATAATCCATACATATGTTATGCAGCTGCATCTCCATATAAGCCATCCAACCATTGCTACATATAACCCTTGCAGAATCTTAGGGATGGATGTGATTCAAACCTATATACTCTCAGCATCTGATAACACTTATTAGAATGTGCTTAGATGGTCTTTCACGGCTGATCCTAAATTTTCTCACAATCTGTGCACTTCTGTATACTTTGATATTTTAAGGTACACATTCAGAATGCTTTCCTGCGCCTACAGGCAGTTTTGTGACTTATTTTCATTCCCTTCTCTCATTTAGCCAGCAATATCCCTTTCCATTTGGGAATATGGATAGTTCCCATTTCATCTGCCAACAGAAAAAAAGGAATTAAAAAAAGGAATGATTTTGCCTCCCATGCATGTTTTATTTATGCAAATATGTCCCAAACTGGATGAGAGAATGAATCATTGATCATCAGTTTAACTCCAGAAAGGAGCTATCAGTTACTCCAGAGTGACAAAGGGGTGATTGCAGTCAACTAGAAAATAGAAAATATGGGAAAAGCTCGATATTTTCTTGAAAGCAGAGACTTGTTTTTTTCCAAAGAAATTTAGTGTGTGATTAAAGGTTCATGAGAAAATGCATTTAGGATCTCTGCCTGACTTTACAGCCTTGAGAGTAGATATCTGAGAGGGAGTACTCACAGATATGAGTGGAAATTAAGATTAATTTCACAATGCCAAAAGTTTAAGTGAGATTCAAGTCCTATTTGCTTCGAAGCACACACTAGCATTTTACTAAGGAATTTTAGACCAAACTATATCAGCTTATGCCTTAATAAAAATTCGCGTACGTCTCCTGACTATTCAGGAGGAAGCATAGGGAATAAAAGCATAGTATGGGATGAAAACAGAGCTGCAGTATTATAGACTACTAAGTACATTCCCTAAATCTGGAGGAGTTTAGTTCAAAAGCAAAAGGCTTTGCATTCCAAGCAAATGAGATTCTGCAGCTCTGTAGGGAATGGTTTTAATTGAACATTCCTCGCCACTCATGTAAATAAATCATGGTACTTGAATTTGGCCATGCCCTTTTTCTAGTTTGAGACCAAATGATAGTGCGGGAAAGTTAGAAATAAGATTTAGTTCAGGCAACTCTCACACTAACACATCCTGTAAGATTGGGTAAGACACATGCATAGACACCTCAAATTGAGATGGAGATTTTATTCCATGCCTAACTGAACCGGATTGAAATCCACGTATGTTTACTAATACTTAAAACTTGAGACAATGCCCTATATGAAATGAAGCTATCTGTAAAGTTTATGGCAGTCATAGAAGATTACTGTATCTAAATGTTTTAAGAAGAGGTAAAATGGAAAGTATAGCACCTAGAGAACTGAACTGCATCTTATTAAGAAGATATTTATACATTAAATTAAGAGCATATTAGCACATTCAATACCTTAAGAACATATTAATACATTAAACAACAAATGCAATGTTATTTATGTATTTAACTGCGAGTAACTGTCAGCAGGATAGAGCAAGCTGGGCAAGAAAAATCAACCTTGTTAGCAGAACTAAAAGTATGTCAAGACTGTACTCGCTATTTCTTATTGAATTGCATTTTAAAATGGAATCTGCTACTAAAAATACCAGTGAAGGTAAGGATAATGTTTGTGTTGTTACTCCATTAACAAATGCAGTCTCTTTTATCACTTAAGAAAGTCATCTCATTACTTAAGAAAACAAGAACTAATATCTTAGAATTATCAGTCTATGAAGAAAAAAATATTATTATCATTATTATTGTTATTATTATGTACTGGTTGAAGTATATCAAATCCCAGAATGCATTACATGCTGTACAAAGGCAGCAAAATGCCCTCACAATATGTTTTTGTTTCCTTTAGTTTAAGCAAACAAAAAAAACCCTTTATCATTTAAGGCAAGCAGCAAGCAGGGAGCGGAATAGAATGCTATATAAGTGGAGTTTTTTTTCATTCTCTGAAAATATGGAGGAAAATTTGTGAATTCGCACAGAAACTCTCCTCCATGGCTACAAGCCTGCAGGTGAATGGGCACGTGGCTGCTGTCGTGTTTCAGAAGCGGGTGCCATTGCGCCCACATGCCCAAGAGGAGCTGCTTTCTGCCACAGACTCCACAGCTCTCCGGGCTGTTAGGGGCTGCCTGATGGTGTTTTGAGCTGACAGGTAAACAAGGCAAAGTCCAAAACCACATAATTTGCTCACTGTGCATAAGCCATGTGCAAAGGCTTTCTGAGAGGTTAATAAACTCTAGTCCAGTCCTTCAATAATATGCCTGAACTCTCATTGAATTCTGAATAGCCTCTAGTTTGCTGCTTACTATGCAGATGTGTCCTTGATGATACCATAGGGAAAGAGATAATTTTGCCTTATCTCCAGAGCAAGCATATATTGTAAGACCCCAAAGTATCCTTAATACATTAGGGTTAATTATTAATGCTACTCTTTGAAGTTTCTGTATTAGATTTATTCAAGGGAGCTAGTTAATCTATGTTATCAAGCTAGTTTATATGTTGGGAAATGTCACACTTTAAAACAGAGCTTCATTCACCCTTAAATTGTCATGATACATATTTGCTTAAGCACTTTACATAAAGAACTACTTATGGAAGTTTATTTTACTTTTCTCAAGAGAATTCATTATCGTACCAGGTAATGATTCATCTCACCTGTTTTAACTTTCTAAAATTTCAACATGAAGCCTAAATCAGCACTCTAACTTTCTATTTAGAGCCAATAGGTAGACGCGTGAGTCTAGAGACCTGATTTCAACATGACTCTCCCCTGATTATAGAGAGTACATAGATGCAGAGAAGTAATCATTTTCAGACACTGGAATATAACTTCCTGTAACTTCCTTAGTTACAAATGTCATGGCAAAATTTTGTATTTATTTAAAGAGCAGGAACCCTTTTGCGATGGATAGACAATAGCCCCAAGGAGCTTGGTCAAACAGCAGAACGTTGCACCTAAGAAATATAGCTCTGACTTTCTGGGATCAGAATTTACCTCCTTGGGGAATTCTCAATAAAAATAATTTCCTCATTCATAAGAACTGAGTCTATGTTTGAAATAGCAAAAATTCTATTCTGAAAACTGGAAAATCCATAAACCCATGGTAACTTGGTCAGTAGTCCATAGTTACTGTTCCTTTCCATTCTAGTGATCATGTAACCCACCAATATCTTAGCCATTTAATTAATTTCCTCTTAGACTTATATAAACTACCTAATAATAACATTTTCTGAGGTCATTCCAGTCAGTGGATCCTGTGCCTTTATTGTCTGCACTGTGTGAATGTCAGTTTGACTTGATGATTTATTCTAGGGTGAATGAGCTGGCACCTCTAAGACAACACTCACATGCAGCCCTGGGGAGAGCCCCCCTTGGCAGCCACTTGCCATGGTCCTCCACGGTCCTCCAGCAACAGCAAGGAAAAGCAAGGAAACTCCTGAGACGTTCCAGGGCATGCAACACCCTTAGGTCAAGGTTACAAAAACTTCATTTAAGTAGCCCCAGCACAATTCATTGTACGTGTGAACTGAACTGTGCTAAAAAATAAGTCCCACAGGAAGAAAATATATAATTTTGGGGTAACACAATTAATACTTAGCTAAATCCACCCCTGAACCTGTTTAAACGGGGCTAGACCTGATCAGTGTAAATACTTTCCACTCTTCATCAGTTTGTTTGGGCTATGGTTGACTTCTTTGAGGCATTTAAGCATCTAGCAGTAGGGATGCGACTTAGGCACATTAAACCCTGCACACAGTTTTGGGTTGTGCACAGCCAGCAGTCCTGAGGTGTGGTCAGATAGGCAGATAGATCAGATATAGGCAGATAGGTCTGTCTTCAGTGCTTTATACTGTGCTGCTCAGTGGTGTTACTTTTATTTTTTCGACTACATAAAAGGACTGTAGAATTCAACAAGTGCCGCTGCTCATTTCTGTCAGAGGCTCATTTTTGACAGCACACATTCCTCTAGGGATGTAAATCAGTAGCGTGTAGGACTTTCAAGCAGAGGGAATGAGGAAGTACTACTTCTCAGAAGCAAAAATAGTTTCCTTTTCTTCTTATTTTGGTTATCCTACCTAAGCAGATCTGAACATCTCACTATTTATGATAATTCTCAAAGTGTTTTGGAAATGATCTAGAAGACTCTTAAAATAATCTCTTCTTGGTACCTCTTCAAACTCCTTCATCCGTTCTGGGATTTGTTAGAAAGCACCTACTACACAGAGTTCTAAATAACAGGAACCATGGAGAGGAAAAGCTCTGGTCCATCATTTCTTATTGAAGACTGCTATTTCACAAACAATGAAATCTTTCTGAGAAAACATTTCATTTCAATCAAATTGAAATTAAATTGAAATTTCTTTTCAGTTTTATAATTTTGGTCCTCTGAAACTCCTATTACATTTATTTTGAAAGTTTGATTTTTCAGTTGTAATTTTTGTATGTTCCATTTAGAGTGAAAGCACGAACTATTTTGATACTGTCAAAATAAAGCATTTTGGTGATTTTTTATAGAATATTCTAAAATAAAATATTTTGGAAGTTTCCTTCCTGAAAAAAAAATATATGCTGCTCTGGGTTTTTAGGTGAAGTGAGAAAAAGTGAGATGTTTTTCTCTGAAAAAAACTGGGACGGCATCCCAGTCTTAGGCAGATATGAATTGAGGTACCTTGCTGAATTCAGGTGCCAAAGCCCTGGTGTCCCTATGGAGCTTCATGTCATTCACAATCTCTCTGCAGCTGGAAGGAATTTTAATATAATGTTAATAAAGGTTAGAGCATCTTCTTTGGAGACTACCCAGATCAAGCAAACTGAAGGTGCAGGTGAAGAGTAAGGAGGTCTCTGTTGGGCCATAAGAATAGCAAACATTTTAGAAACATTACAAAAGCATTAAAATGCTAGAGATCTTTTGAGAGTATTTGGCTCTAGGGTAGAACTGCCTCATTATGGCAGAAGTTATCTTCCAGGTTGTATAGGCTCAACACAAAGAAGGTAAGTGCCTTTTGGATAGGAGGTTGAGACACAGAGAGATGAAGAGATGAATATTATGTAGCAGGTTTCTTGCAGTGCTGGGAATTATCTTGACCCATGGCAGAAGAGGCAGTGAGATGGCCCATTGCACCAAGACATGGGAAAGGACCTCACTGCAACAGGTTCCCACTTAGGCA
This sequence comes from Crypturellus tataupa, assembly GCA_034781795.1. Lineage (NCBI taxonomy): Eukaryota > Metazoa > Chordata > Aves > Tinamiformes > Tinamidae > Crypturellus > Crypturellus tataupa. The sequence continues at coordinate 5,700,528 of JAWLRI010000001.1, read as the reverse complement.
CTACGGCTCCCGTGGACTCGAAGACAAGGTAAATACAAGTCATTAAATCTCTTGTATAAACAGAAGAGGTGTCAGAAATAGTGGACTAGAACTCCCTTACCCAATTTTATCTGGAGAAAGTGTTTCTCAGTTTCTGTCCCCTTGCATTAAATATTGCTACTGCGTGCAAGAAAATGCCTGCTTGACTCCACCTCAGAGGAGACAGCATTTCAGACAAGTGGGCCCTAGGGCATACTAAGTCTGATGGCTTGTAAAATGCTCTGAAATCCCTTCAGGGGAGAACACAGATATTTAAATGTAAAGTAGCTATTATTTCTCCCATTTTCCTTGTATCTCATGTAAACCTATAAAAGAAAACAAAAAGTAATTTCATATATCTTAATTAAAATAAAACCTAACCTTCTTTTAAAAATTGTTTTCCTACTAGTGGGTCACTTTAAACAAGAAAAGTTGTATTCATCACTCAAAAAATGCACTATCTTCGCAGTTTTCATAGTCTCTGCCTGAAAAGCTCCTACTAATCTTAAAATAAAGCACAATAGGGATCCATAAAACCTCAAGGTATGTGATACATTTCAGAAATACAGTTCATAAGCTCTGTTGGTTACTTTTTGTATTTTTTTTTCCTGAAAGCAATATTTTAAGTACAAGATCATTCTATCCATGTACATCACTCCTTACTCCCTCCGGCACTCTCAACAAAATGCAATGGAGGGATCCAAAAATCCCTGCAAAGGACAAGTATCTGCATCAGCCTTGTGCTGAATCCTGCCTTGAGTTAGGCAGCACAGAAATGTTGCAGTCCCTTGGCCTTGGCTTCCATTCCTGCAGCTCCATGGTAGAATTTATATCATGTATTTTAAGTCTCTTCAACCAGAGAGAAGATTTTTAAGCCCAGCTCATTTGAGGTTGAAATTGGTGAGAATTTGGTGAGAATTCCTAGCAAACTAGAGCAACCACTGTGTACACACAGTGTACACACAGTCAGTTTTTGTGCTACTTATATTACCGGGAAGGACTGGCAAATTGAATATTGGCTTTCAAGCTTGCCCATAGAGGTACCCCTCTGCCTTCACTGTTTAGTGAGGGATTTCCTGTGGTTTGAGGACCACAGTAGATAAAGACTCTCTGTGAGTATGAAACTAGTAGTACGATGTTTAAATAAAACCTCTGATAGTGAGTTCTGTACTCTGTGATGCACTGCTTAGAAATGGGGCAAAGAGGCTGAGGAAGAGGCCAGTGCTCTCTTGCTGTCAGTGTTAAAGCTTCACTGTCTTCTGCTTTGGCTCTTTGAAAAGCCTCATGTGTCTTGGCCTGAAGAAGGTGAAGCCTTGACTCTTTCTGGTCGTCTTTGTGCAACTACACCAGTGGAAGCTGATGCTGAGAAAGCTTTGCTTTTATGGGGAAGGTTCACAGAAGCTAATAGAGAATAATAAGGAACTGCCAAGCCACGCTCTCGCCTGCTGCAGCAAGCATAAAACTCCTATTAGCTATCAAAGTGCGCAGCCTCTTCTGACGCACAGTCACACCGCCTGGCTTTACGACCTCTGTCGCAGGCAAAGGCAGAGGTTGCCTGCACGCCGCACAGTCTGGACCATTGCTAAATCCCAGCACATCAAGCAGCAATTAGCAACGTATTTTATCTACTTAAGGATGCAACCCTTCCTCTATTAAAGTAAATAGCGGGACTCCTACTGAATTCGGTACTGAGTATTGAATCACGATGGAAATAACCATTGCAGGAAAAGTAGTCATTTCTTCCTGGAAGTTTAATCGGCTTAGTCATAATTATTGTACATCTGTTGTTACTAGATTATTTGCTAACACACACATGCATGCACACATGCGGATAAAATAAGCACATTTTGGTGTTTTCTGAGCTGTTGTCAGAAAGGCAGTATGTGCAGGCTGAGCACGAGGCAGGCTTCTCTCCTAATGTACTGTTTGGTTTTATCTCTCTGAATTTTTTCCAAGGACTAAGAACACGATAGGTCAAAAGCACAGGTAATTTAGCTTTGTGGCTGCTCTAATTTGAGAATGTGTTTAATGCCTCATTGCAGAAACAAATGGAAATTCCTGTGATAGTGCCAAACTGACGATGGTTTCATTTTGTCAATTTAAAATGTTAATTTACTTCAAGTGCTTATGTGTGGAGTGCTATTGATGAATTTTATTCCTACATACATCATCCTAAAGCTACTGCAGTCTGGTTAACCTGAAGTGAATGGGCAGATTGCTTTTTATTATTTACTATAAGACATAGACTTTAATTGGCAGATGCTAAAGAAACTGTTTTTTCTTTGTGTTTTACACAAATACCAAAACAATTTAGCGTGGAAATTCAATCAAAATACTTTTTCCCTGTGAGAACATTTTCAATGTTATATTGAGCTCATATTCTTCCATGCTTGTACTATATTCTATAAATAAATAACCAGTAATATCTGTGGAACCCCTTAGATGTTCTGAATGCTTTTGAGATAATCCCTTACTTTCTAAAGCCAACAGTATTGAATTTGAATGAAAAATGTTTGAGACAAAATGTTAAGTACCACAGATTTGTTATAACCATTCCCTGTAACTCATTTCTGAGTGGCACTTCCAGCTAGGAGCATAACTATGCCAATTTACACTCAGCAGAGCGCTAAAGGAGTGACTAGAAAATTGCAGGCTTCCCATCAATCTAGCACCCTGACTTTACCACAGAAATGATATTGTGCTTTCTACATACACTCATAACTTAAAATAGAGCTGGAAATGGTAAAATAGTACAAGGCCAGTGATGAATATATCCCCAGGTGTGTTCAGATCATCTAAGCCTTTCTGTTCGCAAAGTAGGCAGTGGCATTGTTTAATAAAATACAAAACAGGGTTGCCTTTCCCGTTGATAAATGTAAAATGGTAAAGTGTATTTTGTAGGATCACCGTAATCACAAGTTTATTACTTATGGAAAATAAATGTTTGGCTTATGCTTGGCACAGATGACTTTTCAAGGTGACAAAGGGTAAAGTTGCTGAAGGGATTGATTTTGTAGACATACAACCAGATCTTCCCTGCATGCTAGGAAAGGTAATGTTAGCACAATTTGGCACATCCTCCTTGGAGGCAATAATTCACAATTTAAGCAGAATAAATAATAAAATATGAATTGTGGGACAACTCAAGATGTACAAATAAAGGATGGAATGTTTTACTTATTTATTTTTTTCCATAAACCGTTTTTCCTAATTTCTGCCAATTTAAAATTGAAAAATATTTTGAAAGAAAAAAAAAAACTTTTTCATTTTATAAAAGTAAAACAAGATATAGCAGAGAGATACTATTTAAATGAGGGAAAATGAAAAATGTTAAAAAGAACTGCTTTAGGAAGAAATATCTTGTTTTAGTTTTATAAAATTTGAAATAGAATTTTTGCTGAATGCATTATTTAGGGAAGAAAAAATATGACCATCTTCTCTCTGATTCATTGCTGGCAAAACCCCTACAGTGGAAGAGGAGCTGACAAGATCAGCTCCTGTGCAGTATGACTTTTTCCCTCCTATACTCAATTTTTATAGATCTGGGATTGTTTAAATTGGACCAGTTCCCCTGGGTTGTGACTGGGTAGCAGAGCACGAATACCTGTACCTCTCCTGACTCTCAGACATGGCTCTACAGCTGCTTTAAGGCATTTCCATGGAGTGCCGTCATTAATTACCACTGAGAGTGCTTGTGCCTGATTTTCAAATGGCAGCTGAACAGAAGCAATTCTGCAGGTGGGAGCTGAAGAGCAGTTGATAATTTCGGTAAGGAGCGCAATAATCTAGGCTCAAATATCCAAGCACTTCTGAGCTATGAGTACAAAAATTTTCTCCAGTCATTTTTACACGGGTCTTTTCCAGCTTTAGAACAAAAATCTCATATTTTTTTCTTATATACATGTACGATTTCATTGCTTTCCTCAGTGATATTTTATATTGCTAAAGGTATAAAGAAGAAAGGACAAGGAAAAAAGTGATAATATGGTGTTACAGTGGCTTGGGTTTGTTTCCCTGAACTTGTATTTTTGTGTTTTGTCTAGCACGTCTTTAATTTTAGAATTATTAGTATTCTATGACGTTCCATGCCAGTGTTTTTTACAGCCTAATGAATTATGCTTCCACACACGTCCTGATAACTGTCCAACACATCATCTTTCTCTTTATATTCCTTTACTCCTAATTAGTGTTTTGCACACCCCACTAAATAAATATTCAACATCACTCTGCTTTTTATAAGCCAATTAATTACTGCCAACACATCCTGCTACTGTTTTCCCTTGGTCAATTCGCAAATGTTTTTAACTTTTAATGTTTATGTTATAATCTAATCTTTCAGCTTCTAGATTAAGTATGGCATTTCAGATGTGAGAATGTTAGAACTGGACTTGCCTAATCAAATTCTCAAAACAAAATCTTGTACTTTTATTTACCTGACTTTAAGGAATGAGATGACAGCTTAAAGTGGGATATAAGAAGATGAATTTTTACAGTTCAGCTTATGAAACTGAAAGCAATTGAGTTTTTGCTCTTACAAAAGAGCTGAACATGTTCATGCCTTATAGCACAAATAAAAAAAAATCCACTTTTAGACAGACTATGAGACATTCTTAAAAATGGCTTGATATTTAATAATATTGACATTTACTTTATTGAATATTTTTATTAATATATTTATTTTAAAATATTTGATAGTTATTAAATGACTACTCAATAATTACTTTTGCAGTTAGTGCATATCTCAATAACCTGGGTCTGGTCGTATGAAGTAATGAGCTATGGGGTTTAGTGCATTGCTATCCCCACAGCAGAGGCACATTGTAAGTTTATTGTTACAAGAAATCTCATTGATCAAAATATGGAATATAGGTTTCATTAAAGCCAGAAATGAAAGCCCTAACAACAAGCCCTGGGTAGCATCCTCTGTGAATTGGTATCGATCCTTGAATACCCCGCAGCCATCTACATCTCTGGGTAATCTGTGAGGAGCAAACGATTTTCAGTTACTAGGACCTAGATCTGTTTTGCAAGTAGATTAATTGAAAGCTGGTAGTCTGGTTTGCTGATTATTTTTCATCTGAAAAGTAGGGGCATAATTGCCCCCAGCCACTTTGAACAGACACATGGCATGGGGCAGGCTCAAAGGGCTTTGTCAGTCCTGTCAAATGGGGAATGAATCCAGTGTTTGGAGGCGAAATTTACCCCTAGGGAAGGCTGGTGCAAGACATGTCTACCCGCCCTGGGTGGAACGAGGAAAGCTGGTTTTGACATCGTGTGCAGTGACTGTACCCTGTTGTGACCCCAACAGTGCCAAGGCCACCGGACCTCGGTTTTCTGTGGCCTGCAGAGCCTCTACCATCTGTCCAGTGGAATTAAGGAGCCATGGACTGCAGTTTTGCTTGATTTAGATATTTCCGTAAACCCCTTGTTTATGGATATTTCAGAGAGTTCTGTTAAAAAGAATATACTTATGTATCTGACCATCAAAAGCAAACTGCTTTGGAGATGGACTAAAGGGCAGCTGCCCATCCATGCAGGCACATCAACCTGCACATAGGGAGGATGTTGTCCCTGACACTGGGATCCTGGAATCCCTCAGGAGGGCCTGACGTCCCAGCTTGGCTTTCACTGCTCATACCCTCTTCTTTTTGTACTTGCAAAAATAGTTTCTGCAGAACCTGACATGAAGGGGTTCATTCCGCTGTCGGACTAGGAAAGCAGGCTGCTCTTGAGGACCTACTTATCATGTAGAATATGCTACTGAGAACAATGGAAAACTGAATCCCAGGCGTGTGATGAGACGGGAGAGTCCCCTCTGGTGTCCGAAGACAGGTGGCTGAGGAAGGGGCTGTGTTGTGTCCCTGACAAAACTGGGCAAGTGCTTGTGGAGGAGGTAGAATTAAACTGAAGCTCCCAAGGACATGCTTGTCACCTGGGCTCACACAGTGCCTGGGACCTCAGAGCCCTGCTCAAGGTCCGGAACAGCTCGGTGATAAAATAACTGCAAAAGTGTGAAGAAGTGGCAACTAGCTGGAAAAAGAACACACCATGGCGGGGGGTGGGCACGTACTCAGCTTATATCTATAGGGAGGTTTTCTGACAGGTGACTGCAGATGAAACGCTAACCAGCATGCTCGTTTCTATAACGTTTGTAAAAGCATTTCACGCCTTTCTGCTTTGTCAGCCTGCTGCTTCAGGCATCCATTGTAAACCTAGAATGATGGTTGTGTGAATAGAAACTGAGCTCCGAACAATACGACGTATTCACTGAAATTTTACATAGTAATTAATGGATGTCTTTTAATAACAGACCTTATATATTTGAACACCTTCAGCTTTTACCCATTGTCAGCCTACATATTTCTTAAGTATGAGGCTATTTGAATGTGACAGTCCAGAAACTATTCTGCATTTGTCAAGCTACGTCAGTTGTTGAAATAATGTGGCCAGAGTTCTCCATGGTGTGATATTAGTTACCTGCATCTTTGTCACAGAACTACAAATGTGTTTGTACTTAGATATTTGAGCTGCATTACAGAATTATAATGCCACAAATGCCTCCATATTTAGAATAAAAACAAAACTCCTAGTAGCAATTTGAGTAGCTATGACTGGATGGCTGATTGAAGAAATAATTAATTATGTGAGCCTGGCTGTGGAATGTCTAATTAACAGCTCATCATTTAAATCTTTAAAACCTAATTCTTTATACTTTCTATGTTCAGCTAGCTAAAGATTTTAAATGGGATATTCTGCATGAATGGTTGAGAGTAGTAATAAGAGCTGTCCTCCAGTTAAATAGTCTGTGACCAACTTAATTTGACAGACACTGATCAAGTGATGTTATCTGTTTTCCCTTTTTCCCCCCTTTTCCCTTCTTTCGTCTTCAGATGCTCCCAGTTTTCATTAAAACCATGCAAGTGAAAGGTTGAATACATTATTAAAAAACAAGAAAGGGTCAATAAAATGTAACATTCTGAAGACTAAACAAAATTAGAGGTGTGCAGCTGTGCACTTCTGTCTGCGATGTTCTAGCAAAACAGACAGAATTGTACATTAGATCCCAGGGTTATTGTGTGATACCTCCCCAGCTTCCATCCAAGCTCCGAGCAGGAGTGCAGGAGAGACACGTGTATCTGAGACCTGTTTGTGCTTCCTGCCGCTGCTGGTGACAAGCAGGGCACGTGGCCAAAGCGGTGGGCAGACACCAGGAACAGCAACGGCTGGAATGAAAACAGAGTGAAAGGGACGGGCTGCTGTCCTCTGGCCATGACACTGATGTCCAACATCCTGAGCCGCTGTCACGCACGGACACGCTTGGCCAAACTGGCTTTGAATTCAGTAAGAAAGTTTAAGAGCAAGTCAAAGTAAAGCTGAGGAAGTACTGGAGCACTGGAGTTTAATGTAGGAGTATCTTCTCTTTTTTTGAGAGGTGGGCAGGGAGGGGGAATGTTTCTTTCAAAACGTTGCTTTCTTTTCAATATAGATATGGGTATTTGTAAGGATAAAAAAATAGACTTTATGACCCCAAAATGAAATGAAAGCTTAAGAAAAATAAGGGTAGCAGCCTATATTATTTCTTTTCTCCCTAGGTTAAACCACTGAATTATAAAATCAATTATTTTCATAGATCAAGTACTATAATGTATCACAGGGAAAAGCAAAGATGTTTTTAAACTTCTCTTTGGGTCTTGAAATGTTTTGAAAGACAGGTACCAGCAACAAATGAAGCACATCTCTTCCAACATAGTGAAACTTTCTGCCAAAGTGCTTGATAAAGCACCAATAAACATAACTACCTATGCATATCACTGATGCAAAGAGCAAAAAAATATGTACCCAAGTATGGCTCCCATTTTCCAGTGAGTTACTTATCCATCCGTCATCTTCCCGTGTGCTATATTTTCAGGAGTTATATCTTGGGATTCACAACAAGTCTCATTTGCGTACTGAACATTTGCAGGATTTATTGCCATTTTTATGGATATGTTAAGTAAATCTAAACAGAAAAAATGTCATAAAATATAAAAATCATCAGCATATGTTGATTAAGGCTTATTACTATGAAAGCTTAATATATTTTTTCCATTTAAAATTTAGGTTTGCTAGTTAATCAGAAAAGGATTCATACAGGAAAGGTATAATGAAGCAAATATAAAATGGAAAGAAAAAGCGAAGCTCTGGAAGTAATAGAAGGCAGAAATAAATGAAGTAGATTGCTTCATTAGGATGCTTCTACCTCAGCAGCTGTAAAGGTTGCATCTGCAATGTCCTTTTGTCCTGTACAATCTTAAGTCTAAAATAAATTTGATGAGGAAAAAAGATACTGCTAAGACCCCAGAATTTTTAGAGATCAGTGGAAATATAACCTTTGAAAGACAGATGTCTTCGACCCTTGTTCATTAGACAAGTCGAACCAAGCAACTTATGATGATTTGATTTGATTTACTGTGCTACAAATAGCACTTTCATTACAATGAGACTCTGTGGCGAGGCTCATTGGCTATGCTGACTTGCAGCAGTCTTAGAAATTCAAATTTCTACTTTGAATTCATATAACTAACTGATTTTATGAGTCATCACGGAAGATATCAGCAGCTGAAGGGTACAGCAGATCCTTAAACAGTGTAGGAGACCATGAAGATGTTAAGAAGGCCAAATGGAAGATGTTTCTGAGTATATCAGGACTTGAGGCCAGCGCCAGGTCCAAGGGGACTTACTTGACTGAATCCTAGCTGTGTCTTAGGTGTGTTTATCTATTGTGTTTTCTTGTTGCAAGTATTATTAGCCCTGGAAAATGAACAGTTCAGGGGAGATATTTTGCTGCCTGGATGGGCTGTTTCATTTTCAGTGCTGAACCCCCAGTTCATGTCTTCATCTGCTAGACATGGGAATGGAAGAAGGCTGCCCCTGGACAAAAAAGGGCAGCTAATATTTGGGAAATAATAATCATGCAGCAAATTCTGCTTACCTGAGCTTGGTCTGATGAGCTTTGCTGCTGCATTTCTGCAGCTGAAAGAATAAGTTATAGCTGCTACATGCAGTGGTTTTGCTGCATTCAGATCTACACAGTCAGCTACAAATGTAACCCAATTCCTGTTGAACAGAGGCATTAAATATGTTGTGAGTTTGTTTCCGATAGAACCAAATAATTGCCAGGTGCAGTTTTACAAATGCAAGGTTAAATTTTGCTGTGTTAATGTTATGCAGTTCAAAAGAGGTTGGCTTTCTTCTAGCAGAGCAATTTGGCTCCAGCAGAAGAGAATATAAGTGCTCTACTGCAGCACTGGTTCAACTGCGGTATTTCTTGGTTACTGGTCAGTATAAATCTGTAGCTGAGGATTTGATCCAAAGCCATGTTTCTGTCATTGATTCCAATAGACACTGACTCAGGTCCTAAAAAAGAAATCTGTGGTGAAAAAACAGACAGCAGAGCATATGTCCTACACAATACAGCTGACTGTTTCTGTGCTCAGCTGCTGATAGTGTAGGGCTGCAATATTGATTTGTGTTACTGTATTTTATAGCTAGTATGTTACAAGATTAATTTTGTGCTACTCAGCATCTGCTTTCTCCTTGGGAAGTTTTGTAAAGAATTCTGCTGACTATAAGAATTGACTTTTTTTTTTTTTTTTTTGCAAACCAGCAAAACAGATCTTTTATATCCCGCCCTTGCAAAGCATAGCATGACAGATACCGTTAAGATGATTACACTATATACTTATATGAGCTTGAGCTTCTGTGCTCACAGGCTAACAGCTAAAGTCTTATTAGTATAGGTCAGCATCCTTATTCAGTCTTTCTTCTCTCACTTACCTCCAGCCAACATTACCGTGATAGATTATTATTCTGCTAGGGTAGGCTTTGGCTCCTACCCAAAAAAATGATATAAAACCAAACCCTTTTACAGATGAGTGTTATTTTATTTTTGCCTTTACCTCTACTTTTAAATATGAAATTGCAGGGACCAGTTATAAAAAACATGGAGATTCTTTTCAATAAATAAAGGCTTTTTTTTTTTTTTTTTAAGAGTAGTATTACCATGAATAAAATTTGCCCAGAAGGAATTTATTGATTTAGGTCTCTATAAATATCAGTGAAGTGGTATGTAGTAAGGTGTCACTGAGTCAATATGGGTAAGATTTTGACTACCTCTGATTTGGCTGTGCCTATGCTCCTCTCTCTCATTTAAGAGCAGGAAATATATATAGATGGCAGGCAATGTAATGGGTTACATTCTTGCCACAGCTTAACACCAGCCACTGCAACTGGCAAGGCTCATACGTGAAAAGAAAGAGAGAAAAAAGTTGTATCCTTTCAAGGCCTGTCGAGAATTCCTTTCCCTTGCATTGAAGGGAAAGAGTTGTGTCTCCGTATATTTCTGGGTTTTACTGCCTTTGAGTGAGGTTGTGGTTCGCATCACTGTGCAGTTCTTGTAGTTGTGTGTCCGTGCTATGCAGCAGGACATAAAACTCATCCTCTTCTAGCTTGGTTAGTCTTTGAATCAAAAGTACTACAGACGTGAGTAGTATACGCTCAGCGAAAAGAAGCCAGGTCATGGAAGTAGGGATGCTCCTCTAAACCTTGCCATTCCTCTGGCTCAGGGGCTGGGACAATGCTCGTGGTGTGTACGGAAATTTGAATTCCTTACATAAATGTCTTGCTTTGAAAAGTTTTCCTTTTCCTTAATGACAGCAAAAGACCTTTCTCTTTCCCTCTCTCTCTCTTTTCCCCCGTCTTTCTCTCCAGAGAACCAAACTCTGGGTTTGGGCTGAGAGAAGGAGAGAATAAGGTGGAATCAGATCATCATCTAACATGAATTTCATGCAGTTTCTGCAGTGGGAGTATGCTGATTTAGACAAGGGAATGCCTGTCTATTTTAGTTTTTATAAGTTCCCAAGTCTGAATAACAAAATTTAAAGTGATTTTTCTTTAGGAATCTGGAAGGATGTAGTTTCAATCTAGAGAAAACAGGATAACTCCTCTTCGCCAATCTATGTTCTTCTCATAGCATATGCTGCACACCAAGGCACAGGGGACAGTCAATAAAGTTAGTAGTGTGTGAACAAAATTGTCAGGGCTCTTATCTCAGATGACAAAAATGTACACAAAAGTAATCCCTCAGCCCTAGGCATTGTAAATAAGAAAAGGTCAGGAAGCTTTGGCAAAGGATATGTGGCAATGTGTCGTGGGCTGGGTAAAGGGGGTTGTAAATCATTTTGTCTGACAGTTGCTCACAACTAGAAATGGTTTAAAAACACTAAGACAAGCCTAACCTTGGGAAAGCAGTTCACTAACTCCCAGTAGACTGTGGTAAGCCTAGGGAAAGGAGTATGGTATATTTATACCTCACCATAAACCAACCTGGTATTGAAGAGATAAATACAGGATAAATCTGATTCTACCGTCATCAGATTTTAATGAGAAGTTAGAGACTTTTGTATATAATCAAAGGTAAATTCTGTGCCTGAAAATAGATGCCTGGTGTTTTTTGAGATGTCCTAGCTTGTGCAGAATACCTATATAGGTGTGGTAGGAGGGTATGAGGAAAACCTGCAGAAAACATGAATCTATATGGAGGAGCAGTCAAAAAAATTGTGCAATTCCCTAGTGTATCTCAGACAGTGATAGACACTAACATGTAGGCAACTGAATTGGAGCCCTGTGTGTAGACTCCTGCTTTCATACAAATAACAAATATGAACTGAATTCAATGCCTAAATGCTTGGTCAGGGCAAATCAATCCCATCTGTAGTACATTTGTTCCCTTCTGCTCTATCTACAATCCTTATATCTTGATAAATCTATTTATTCTTTGTGGGTTTATTTCCTATTTTGGTATATCTTCTATTCTCTCATTTCTCTCATATCTTTCATTTGATATAGATTGAATTGTTTCCTGTGCAGGAGACGAGGACTACTGCATTCTTCTCTGTTAGTAAGCATCATCAGGGCGTTATGCTTTGCTCTAAAATACAAATCTTTATAAACTTACCTATAAGGCTTATAATCATTATAGGCCCTATTAGGAGCAATCTAAAAGGAAGATGATCCTCCCAAATCCAAACGTATATCATCTCGTTTTTGTCCAGTTTATCATTCATTGCATGTACAAATCTCCCGCAGATACACAGGGAACAAACATGCAATATGCCAGATAACATGTAACTTTGAATAAGCAATTTCAAAAAGTTAAAACAGCAGGGCCCTTGAATTAACATAAAATAAAAATAAGAACTGAAATATGGTATTGGAGCACACTATAGTTTGGAGCTTTCTGCAAGCACATTGATTTAAGAGTCTCACAGATCTATTCTGGGATAGGACTCTCACTGTGCGTTCACTATAGAAACAGCCTAAATAGAAAGAATATGTTACTCATCCTAGTGAATTACCTTCCTCCATTCAAGTTATCAGCATGACCCTGGATCAGGATGCAGTAGTAAACTTCAGTGGGATCCTACAGGAGATGAAGAGACCCAAAACAGGAGCTGGACCTATTAAATGGAACAACCTCTGCAGTTTTCAGAGGTAAGACTTAATTATACTATTTGATTTCTCCTGCATTATGTTCATAAGCCTAGATATCAGCAATCAGTATGATTTGAGATCTCATATTAAGATTAGAGAACAGATTGCTGAGGAACAGATTTCACAGTACATGCTGAAGAATTTGCTTTCTGAAATATGATTCTCAATTATGTCCCATTACCTGCAATTACAAAAGCCATAGTCGTAAGGTCATATACAGAGATGCTCATTCTATATTCTGGCAAAGTCTTCTTTAACATTATGAAGGCTTTTAATTCTGGCCTATAGGTAAGAAAATGGTAATTAATGAAAACATGATAGAATATATTTTGATCTTAACTCAGATTTTGTTTCCATTGATATTAATGTTAGCAGTTATTAATGAGACAGATATTAATTACATTTTAAAACACTAGGTTTGATGTACTGAGGTGGGAAAAACTGGTACTTCTGCTGAGAGCTGATGGCAATTATACATAACCTTGTTTTAACCCTAATTTCGTCTATTATAAAATATAGCGTGCGTGTGGAGACAATAAATCACTTATGGATATTAGAAAGGTTCATTCATCTTTGTAGAGTTGCTGTACAGGAATCTTATCTAAGAAAGAATGCTAAGTTATTGCAATGAAGTGTGGTTCTGGAGGCCCTTGTGAAAGCAGGTTTGCCCAAATATTTCCTTTTCACGAAACTCCTTTTTACATCTGCTCATGAACTTTGAGGCAAACTTTGTTCTATTTAAATATGTATGTAGCTATACGTCTATATTATACATATGCACTTATTTTAAACATATATATTTCATCAAGGAATGTGATACCAGATATAGAAGAGGGCAAGCTGAAAGTGGAATTATGACTGTTTAGAGATAGGACATTCCTCTGGGAACTTGAATAAGTCAGAGTGCAGAGCTTGGTCCCAGCAAGAGTTTATTTTTGAATATATGGGACATTGAATAAAATATATGAACAGTACTGAAAGCAAAGAGAACTTGCTGTCCCTTAATTCTTTCTATCCCTAATGGTATGGCCAGTTACAGTCCCAGAAAAGGAAAAATTACATATTTGGGAGCACAGATCTAGCACCCTTGGTAAAATCTTTGGAACAGCATTTATCTATTCTATTGCCAGTACTCACTCATTTTTGTTGTTTCTCTTTTCTTTTCTTTGTTGTTTTTCCTTGGCCTGTTGTTCTCATCTTTGTCCTGGCCAGAGTCTGTCCCCACCAATTCCTACCAGGGACACTTGTCTTTGACCTTGGCACCAAGGGTCCTTCAACACTTAGACCAAGACCAACAATTTCATTCTGTCTCTGAAGATCAGGGAGCTCACTGAGGTCACTGAGTGTCCTCAGAAGTTTGCAGTCCTATCACCTAATTCAGGGTAAGCTACCTAGGTAGGTGGAAGCACATGTAAAATCAGCAATGATCTCCTTCCATTTCAGTCAGTTTCAGCTCGTTCCATTTCAGCACATGATTCTCTGACAATTTCTACCACATATTTGTTATATTTCCATTTTTAATGGGTTTGTCTGCCTTCTCCACATTCCCTAAAATAATTTTTCTTTGTAACCTTGGGCTGGTTTACACCACAGATTTGGCTAGCTGGTTCATTACTAATGCCTACATACTGTGTCCCTGACTTGAGCTGCAGGCAAGGGGAATAATAAGTAAAGGAGGCTTGAGTCTGCTCCAGAGAGCATTTGGGTCTGTGTCTATAGCCATGGGGAACACTCCCAGCAGCCCAGGGACAGCAGGATGCACATGGGTATCTGTTATTGCTCAACCAAATTACAAGCTCTGGCTAAAATATGTATCCAGCTGATGAGCTCACTGCTGTTTTGTGTCTGAGATCAGAGTGTTGGATGCTGCAGGAAGGTGCCTGACAAAGTCAGGACCTCCTGGTGAAGGAGGGATCTTCTCTGCTCTAACCCTGAGCCTGGAATCAGCTGAGCGAGCAGGTCTCTATTTCTGCAGGATGGCTGGGCAGCCCTCCTTTGCATTTATTTGCCTGGCTAATTTATGCATTTTCATCTGTTATTCAGCTTTGTTTGTTAATTGTGAGGATTTGTGGTTCACTTGTATCAAAATAAAAGCAAAACTCCCAAGTGGAATGTACGACAGCTGGTTAATAGTTCACATCAGTCGTATGCAACCAGTAGCAACGCACAGAAAACACGCCCGGGTAGAAAACTTTGGGAGAACAGAATACAAACGTGCGACTTGAGGCTGTGGAAATCCAGACTTCCTGAAAACTCCCATAGGACCTCAAGGGGTCCTTAAGTGACCCAAGATTGTACAGAGATTAAAGATGGTACCTCTTGGTACACTGAGCCAGACCTGAACTGGTGTATGATATCCAGAGCCACAGTAAAACGCAAACAACCAAACAGTCAAAAAAAAAAAGAAAAGTTCTTTTTTTCTCTCGAGGGCTCTCATTTGAGCATAGCAGGATGCTGCTTAGCTTGTGGAAATCCTTCAAGATCAAAGCTTGCAATGGTTTACTTTAATTTCCTCTGCACACAGAATAATTGTTGAAACAACTGGGCTAGCTGCAATTATTGGCCATGCAATTTCATGCATCTGTGAAAATTTATTAATGTACAAATCCTCTTCCTTGCTCTAATTTGTGTTAATGAAAGAGCTTGGCACATTTGCTAGCACAACGAAAGAAGAAGATTCAGAGGGAATTCAGAGGGTATCAGTGTAATGATTTCAAATTAGAATAATAAATTTGACTTTATCACATTAAAATTAATAAAACTGTTGTTAGTGATTTGATTTTCCACTGCACTGTAGCTGGTGTAGAATATAAAGATGGATAGTTTTTTCAAGAAGTATCAGGCTACACAGTTTCCACAGTTAAAACTTTTGATCAAAGTAAAGCTATTGATTTACATCTCAGTATATTTTTCATTAAGAAATTTGAGTCTAGAGGAATTATTAGATCTGTAAGAACATGTGGGTATTAGAAGAATAACAGAGTTTAATGAATATTTTGTTTGCAACTTAATTCGACATCTGATTAATGACACAAAATTTCATTTTTACCTCAGATGATGGTTTAATCTAAGAAGTGATAAAGGTGTCCTCTGTACTAGTGGTATAGATGTGATGTCTTTTTTGTTCTTAAATATTGTGTTTGCCTGTTCTTTTCAGAGTTGGTTTAACCTGGTCTATGAAAAACATGTACACAATGCTTGACCATGTAAATTCAACTCTTACATTGCATTTCACTATAGGGAAAAGCATGTGAAAGGAAAAGCTTTCAAATATGCCTTTTCCTTGTCTTGACAAACATAATAAATTTCTGCATGAATCAGGACAGAAGAACCTGAGAAATGCAAAGCACTTCAGCCTGTCTGCTCAGATCTGGATGCATCTTATCCTCCCATAACAGAACATCACAAATTGTCCAGTGGAAGTAGAAATCACAAGAATAATACGTACTGCTGCAAGAGCCATTGACAACACTATTCCCTCCAAATTCCCTTTGCCTCCTCCTTTTTCCATTTCAACATAAACCCTGCACACCACTTCTTTCTCTGTCTACCACACAACAGAGTCCAGATCCCTCTTGCTATGACTCTGCTATGCAGGGTGCTATGGATGGGATCTGAAGTTATGTGGTCATAAAGTCCATCTTTACACCAATAAACCACTACTAAAAGATCAGGGCATCTTCTGTGGTCCCGGGGAAGTTCTCAAGCCAGACCCTTGGCGCTATTTGGTTTCTAACAAACACAGATGCCACCAAAAATACCTTGAGGATGCAATTCTTTCCTGCTCAGGAGTGATGTCTTCAGCATATCCCCTTCGCTCCTCGGATGCTGTCTGGGGAAACATGGGGAAACAGTTTGCTTCTTCTTAACCTCTCCCTAGTCTTTTTTTTTTTTTTTTTTTTTTCTCCTCTTTTTGGTGCAGAATCATTTCTTGGAACCAAGCAGCAGCATTTATTTCAGGATTCGTGGAAAACAGGAATATTTAGTAAATATTTGAGTTCAGATGGAGTGTGTAATGACAATAAACAAGGTGCACTAAGAACAATCATCCAATTTCTGTGATTTCTCCTCCTGTGAGAAACTGATTTGCAGTCTGTTTTGCAAGGGGCAGCACTGTAACACGCATGCATTTCAGTGACAAATGTATTACACACATGTAGGATGACAAATGTCAAGGCAGCGATTTTAATGGTGCTATAGACAAGCGCTAAGCTGCCTAAGTAGCTGTCTAAACAGCTTCTCTCCTCAGTTAATTTTGTTCTCACTGGAGAACTTCTGCTGTTCTCACATTATCACCTCAGTTATCATGCTAAAACATTGAAATCTGGAAAAGCTTCACTCATTAGTAGCACTAAGGGCTTGGGAAGATTTCTTTTTTTTTCTTTAATTATGATCTGCTTGAAGTTGTTCTAAACCAAACAGCATATATATGCTTAATAAAATGATCAAAGTATGAGTAGATAGTGGTTTAGTTCGAGAGTTAAAGGAAATCCACTCTGAAATCTGTTGTAAATCTTTGCCTTATATATAGACTAAACCACACACAGGTCTTGCATTTACTGTATACTAGAGGTACATACTTCAGTGAGAAAAATGTAGGAGGGAAAATGCTTTTGCAAGAGAACTGGAATGCTGCTATTTTTTCTTTGTGAGATTTATGAGGCAGAGGGATCCCTTTGTAGGTTTTTACAATTGTTGTTTTGCCCAGAAGCCAAAGCAGAATTGCTATCCAATATCTACCACAAATTAGTACATTGTTCAGTTTCTCACTCCAAGCCCCCAACAATCTGGATCAAGCAGCTAAGTATCATTTAGCAGCGTTTGTGGTTTGCTAATGCAAAACAGAGACGGACTGCGAGATGGCTCCCTCTGCTCTGCTTAGAGCTTGGATTTGCCTACAGCCACAAGGCCGATGGAAGGTGACACTGACAGAGCCATTCAAAGCATGTTATCTCCCGAATATGTTTTAATCCTATTTGCAACACAATAGCTCAGTGTTGCAAAATTTACTTTCTAAAGATTATTTTTAAACATGTTCAATCTGTTTAAAGCTACAAATTATATAAATAAATGCCTATTGGCCTCTTCAGCAGTTGACATGGGTCAGGTGTGAAAGTGAGGATCTCTGAATGTATAAGTTGCCACCTTTTCAAACATTGTAGGACACAGCAATTTCTGTCTAGAACTAGATTTTTCTGCTTCATCCAAATCACTCATTCATCTGTCTTTAAAGAATGTCTCCAACTAAATTAGCATATTTTATTTTTCTGATGTACTTTTTCTGTAAGGACCCATTCCTAAGAAGAGTCCCTATGCTGGAAACTATTTCAATATATCTTGATTTTTGAGTATATCCTTACCAGGTCACCTTTGGGATGTTCATACCTATGGGTTCAAGAGCACTTCTCAAACAGGGGAAAGTCCCTAGGTGATCTTTTCCTCATCAGAATGTCCAATCTTAGCCTGTCTTGTGCATGGTATGTACTTGTACATGCAGGACAAAAAATAGCTCGCTCTCTTCCAGTAGTTCCTGTTTTGTGTCTCTCACTTCATAGGAAGAATCTCCTGTTCTATCACTTTCAGACCTTTTTTTGGTTTCTACCTCTGTCATTCTTCTCACAGAGCAAAAGAAGTGTATCATGGCTTTCTTCTCTAGAATGTAACATAGCCACATTGATAAAGCTATTATGGTGACATGTATTGTGCTGATAGTAGTATTGTACCAGAAAGTTAGAAAAAAAATTCTAATAGTGTTTCAGATTTTCAGAGTTTTATTGAAAATCTGCTTGAAACAGTGAGCTTCTAACTCCTATTTCTTAAACGTATACGCCTCACTCACTAAGAATTCAATTGCATAAAGTATTGAAAGGCAGCTAAGCTAAATAAACTTTAAGGTGTCTGAGCTTTAATAGCCACTTTATCCAGGCTATCTGAGTCTCAAAATGAGAAGGTGAAAAAAATACATCTTCTGAAAGGATATAGGTCTCACTTAAAGGGTTGTAGAGCAAAAACCTCCACAAACTTCATGACTGATCATTTTTTAAGAAAATGTCAGTTTAGACTGATCCACATGCATGCTATGCCTTAGACTGGAGTAAGTTTTGGGAGAAAATCCTGCATTTGCAGGAGAGATGGACTCATTCTCATCGACCCCCTTACTCCTTATATTCTCAGATGTTTAAAATTATAATAACTCTTAGGGGAGATAGACCCTAAGGTAGAGAAGATGGAAATGCTTAAGGTATATTATTAACAAATGTATTACACCACTCTGCTATCTATGACTTTTGCATTCTCAGTTAGCTGCAGCTACTGTGTCTTGAAATAATTTCTAGTAAAGAATCAAATACCCCTTCATTCCTGTTCCACACCAATCTGCCTCTTGCTTCACATTCTTCAAGGTGATGATGCTACTTAGAATAATTGGCACTAGCTGATTGGAGTAAAATGTTCAAATGAACTTTAATTGTTTAATGGATCTGCTTTGAAAAAAAAAATCTTTTGGATAAATAGACTTCAGCAGCCTCAGCAACCAAATGGATAGATTGTCCCATCTTCGTACTGAATTTGAAAGAAGTTTATTACACCCTGTAGTATAACTTAGCATAGATCACCATAGCCATGCCAGAAGTATGGGATTCTCCTTTGCACAGCTTGCGCACAATGAGAAAGAAAATAGCGGGCAGTAGGAAGTCTTTTTGATACAAAATCTCACCCTCATCCTTCATAGTCTAACAGCACAAGGCTCCCCAACGAACCCTGTGGGAGTTGGACAGAACTGATTCCAATCATAATCCATGAATGTGTGAGGTGAACTGTAAGAGAAGTAAGTTTTTTTCAGCTCCAGCCTCAAGAAGGTCCAGCCCTAATGATGCTCTTGCTATAAATGTATTTCACCCTATTTCATGTTTTCAAAAAGACTGAGCAATGACCACTTACCATTTAGACAAGCAAATGTATTTATGAAAAATAAATCGATACATGACTTAGCGACATCCAGTTTCACATATTTCATTTGTAAATTGTTCACTGTAGATTTTATTTGCCTTTTTATAAAATCCCTCAGCTTTATAGAAAATCAATTTTCTGTCATCTAAATGTTGTCTTATAGCTCAACATGGCCTCATTTTATTTTTGTAGTTCTATTAATAGGGATGTGTATTAGAATTATCTTCAGAAATATATGTCATAGCCTTTTTTTGGAGAGATTCTTAAAGAAGTTTGATGAAATTATAGTTAAAGTGAGTGTTATAAATTTTAAATTTATGTAATTTATGTGTCCAGGGTGACATACTAATCATAGATGCCTGTATAAAATAAAACTTCAATTAAAATATACAAAAATTAACTTGTCAAAGTTGTCATGCATACCAGAAATTATTTTGAGCAATAAAAACAGACTTTAGGTCAACTTTTTCCATTCTTTTTTTTTTTCTGTAATAAATGATGCTTGACTTGTGTCAATGGACTTAGTGGACTACAGTTTACCATAGATGTATATGTATTTCCAAAGAGACTACTGGGAATAAGAGATGAAAATGACTGATAATCCTGTATGGAAATAATGTAAAGACATGATGTGCAAAAGGAAAAAAAAAGAGATTTGTGGATTTGTAGCAAATGGGACATGGTACTGTAAATGTTCACAGAAGAGTAAAATGACACTATCGGCCTGGAAAATCCAAGTTAAACAAAAGTAGTGGAACACCTAGCTGGACAGTGTTGGGTTTGGTAGAAACCCAGTATTTACTGATGTTGAAAAGCATTTTTAAATGTTTATTTCTGAGCATCAGAGTTTATCTATCTGATATGTAATAATTCTCAATTAATTTTGGTTTCCTTCTCCATATGCCCAAATATTAAAATCTTCAAGTTTCGTGTTTCATTTGCTGGACCCTCCAATTATAATATCTGACTGATTTTAGCCTCTCTAACTCTCCAGAACACAAATGCCTTTTTTGATTTCACTTGCAGAGTTTAGGCCAGTCTGGAAAGAAGGGCATGTGGGAAGAGAGGGGTTACTGCAGGAAAGAAACCATGTCCAGTTTGGAATTGAAAATAAATATTTATTTAGGAGTAACAAAGGGGAAAAGGCTGAGAGATATGTCTTGAAAAAATGTTTGTCAACCAATTAAAACTGAGTCTACAAAATCAAGTTATAAAAGATACTTTACAAAAAACATCATATTATATTGTATATTGTGTTAATAAGCCAGATAATATTGAAGAATTAAAAATATTTACCTCCATTCCTCCTGAATTTAAAAAGAATATTACATATAAAGCAAGGAATAGAACCTGATGATAACTTTCCTGGATTCCTATTTTTTAACAATTAAACAGTAAAATTAGTATGTAAAGTCAGCTCCTGCAGAAAAATGCAAGTGCAAAGACGATGAATGCACTGTCCATCATCCATTCATCCATGGGTAAATGTGTAGAGGAAAAACGCAAGAATTACTCAACACATAATCATTGTGCTGTATTAGGATCCCAACTCCATAGCTATGAAAGGGAAGCATTTTGCAAATGGATTTTTTTGCAGTATAAAACAGAAGCTATGAAATTTAACTGTACACAAAAATGGAACAAAGCAAGAGCAACTATACTATTAAATGTACCAGTGAAAGATGTCTTATTCTTTAACCGTATCCGGATATCTTCAGAATAGACTAGAAGTATCTACAGAAAAACCTAGCAGTGTTCCAAAAGTATTTTCAGTCTGGACAAGTGACAAATAAAAATGCTCACCTAAAGGCTGTGTTTAAAATTTCCTAAGGAAAGTACAAAGATAAGTACTAGCTATTGCTTATAAAAATGACTGACTAATGCAATGATCAAATTTTAACATGCAAACTGATTTTACGATAAACATGCCATTGAAGAATGAGGGAATTCAAATGGGAATGCTCTAACAGCTCAAGATAAGTTGATTAAGAACTATAGGTAGAGGAAGTAAATAAGGTCTGCTCTAAATGTAGAGCATCAATGAGTAGGTCTCAGAGGCAGATCCTCAAGTCATATATAGGTATACGAAAATCTTAAATAAATGCATTAAACTGGCACAAAAGAAAATGCACAAACACAAAAGATGACTACAAAATGCAAAGCATGATTTTCAGTTCTAAAAAGTCAAAAAATTTCTTAAACCTTTAATATGACAATTTATATTGACAAGTATTAGGGAGAGGGGAGGTAGTTGCCACTGTATGGGCAGTAACAGTTAGACAAGGACACAGACATGGACACAGACATGGACACAGACATGGACAGCCAACTCTCTCCTTTGGACAGTGAAGGATGGTAAGAGCAGTCAACAAGATGAGCTTGATCAGTGTATCAGTGCAACAACCTGTCAAACGAGTGGTGGTGGGGGTGAGCGACACAATGCACTTCACTTGTGTGAAAGAAACAAGTTTTATTGATAATGATAATGGTCATTATCAATAAAGGTCACATTATTTACTACATGGAGGTTCAAGATACACACAGAATTACAAAGGACAACCTCCCGTTGAGTCACGGGGTTCAGTTTGGACCCCCTTGCTTTCCAAAGTCCTTCTGAGAGGAGTCTGTTTGCGACTGGATACAATTCTAGTCCCAAACCTGGTCAACGGTTTATGACCAAGGGATTTTGTGCACAGTTTCAAAGTCAAGTTTACAAGCTCAGAAAGAGAGCGCACTATAGTCACTTACCACGAGTCTATTGTGACAAGGATCTCTCAACCCTGAGGAGTATCCTTGAGAGTCCCCTTGAGAGGCTCCCTGCTCATGGGGAGATCCTGGCATGCAGCCCACTGCGACACAAGAAGAGCTCAATGGGCTATCGGGTTATCCCCATATTTATGGGATAAGATGATTGATTTATAGTCACTCTTTCATTTCAGACGACTTTAGGCTGGTGTATGCACAATTAGCCTTATCTCCCCAACAGGATGCAGCCATCAGGACTGTTATTGATGGTTAATGTCTGAGTGGGGTAAGAAATCAGGGGGAGAACTACCAGGATCGCTGGTGGTTAGCACCTCAATAGCCTAGGTATGATGAGTCAGGTTTAGCTGGGGAAGGATCACATCCATCACACAGCCCAGAGCATGCCAGTGGGCAGCTGGAAGACACCATGGAAGAAGCACAGAAAACTGGGATCACAGATCCCTCTATCAGTTAGAAAGAGGGTACTAAATACATCTAGAATTGAATAAAAATGAAATTTAAATTATTTGTGGAAATACTGGAATACTTACCCTGGAAAGACAAAAAGATTAAAATACCCAATTAAAAATAGTAAATCAGTTCAGATATAATAACTCTCAAGGTAAATGTAAATTTATTCCATTACTCTCAGATATGTGCAACTTTGAGGCACAGATTGACCAAAGACTCAAATGACCACAGTTTCTTCAACAAGATGCAGATATCCCATATGTCAGAGAACTGGTGACCTATCCTAAAATTCATGACAGGAATGCAAAGGTAAAGAGAATAGTGATGACACAGGACAAGAGTTGAGGCACCTTTCTGTGAAAGCAACCGCCTCCATTTTTTGTCTCAGTGACACTAACATGGAGAGCATAAAGACAAACTCAAATTGAAAGAAATGTCTTGTAACGAGTATGAAAAGTTCAACCAGCACTTTCAGGAGAAGGAAACCATTCAAGTAAAACATGACTATAAATCACTGGAAGGCATTTCTTAAAAGCCACTGCAGAATGCTTTCAGCCCACACTCTGAAAGAGCAGCACTATTATTTTAGACATATGCTACAAGAAAAGGACTGCAATTACTGACAACTTATCTGGGGAAAATTGTATCATTATGAGAAAGACAAGTGAATAAGAATAAGAAATTGTAACCCTTGCAGAAATATAAAAACTGAGAACACTGAAACCATCGGACAATGAGTCTATATACTCCTTTTAAAAAAAGATCTGGATAGAATCAGATAAAACTTGCAAGTCAGCTGTTTACAAACATTCATTGCGGTTTTCTTTCTGGCTATCCAGTGTACAGACCAAGCTCTTTTTGAAGTCTATGAGGAAGACTAAAATGAGACAACTATCCAAGGGCACATCATAATCACAGATAGTCAAATTGCAATATCCAGAATTCTGAGAAAAGAAATTCTCTCTATTGTAATACACACCTGTAGATCTGTATCTGGAAATTTTAGATAATGAATATTGGCAAACAGCACTGAAGATTTCCAAGATCTGGAGATCTTGGTGAGCAGATGTGATACACTTAGAAGTAAGCCAGACCAGCATCAAAAGAGAAATTAAAAACATACATCATTCCTCAAGAATCTTGGAGTGCAGATCTCATCATCACAAGCCACTCATTACTGTAGAAAATCTTTTGGCTATTTCAGTAATAGATGAAGCAATAAGCTGCTTAATTGCATTTGTTATCACAAAGTATCATTTCAGACAATGACAGTGAATGAAAATAACCTAAGAACAAACATTCAGGGTCAGACTAAATGTTAATCTATCTCCTAGTCCTGTAATGTCAATGGAGAATGCCTAAAGAAGAGGAATATAGCAGGTCCAGCCCAGTGCTACTTCCCCAGGATATCTCTTCACCTTAGTGATATGTGACTAAGAGTTCCTAACTCAGAAGTGCTGGGCTTGTTCATTAGCTTCTGGAGAATTTCTTTTTCCAATCATTTTTCTTTGTAGCTGGAAGATTCAATTATTGTTGATTCAATGAAAGTTTTGCAGCAGCAATAGACCAAAAAGTCTGTTGTCTTTGCATTTCTCCATCTTCTTTTCTTTCAAAAGTTCTTTCGGTCCTTCAGTATTTTCTCTGGTCATTCCTTTTGGTCTCATGTGAACTTTCTCATGTACCTTTCTTGAAGTACACTGCTTAAAACTGACACCTAATTTTATTTTTGAGTTTACTGATGTGGCACAGAGCATATTTACCCACTATGACTTACAGGTAAAGTATGTATTTTACAGAAACTCAAAATAGCACAAGTACAGGACAGCTAGAGTCTTATTGGCAATGACATTTTTCTCCAAGAACAAAAGCATATTTCTTTTCCTCCTATGCCTAAGTATTAAGGGGATGCTCTCCAAAGAAGTGTTCACCACCCTGAAAAGCTTTGACTCTGGTCTCCATCTGCTTAATATGAAGAAAACAGTTCCTTCACAGTGCAAAGTATCAACAACATTGTAAAGTAATTCTATAATTATTTGAAAGACGGTAATAAGCTGTCTGTTATATAAGGCATGAGCACTCCCTTATTTAAAACATAGTGCTTAGATGTCAACATAATAGGCAGCTAAGAAATAGCTAGTATGAAAAGTGAAACATCTTGTACTGCAGTGAAGAGTGATAGGCTAATGAGTCACGGGTGTCCTTCACAAAATGCCTTAAGTCTGTTATCCAGGCCTATTTGATTCTAATTCCAATTCTCACTAGGTCTAACTGTGGACAGAAGGAAGGCTTGCACCTTCACGCTAAAGCATTTTCCATCTGTATAATGTGTAAGTGAGGTGGATGAGATCATCTCACCTGTAACTGTAATAGTCAGGGTTGCAATGAGTTTTCTCAGAACACAGCTCCTCTTTTCTGCAGAAGAGCAGAATACAGCACTCACAGCCCTGGTTGATGCCTTGTACTCTTCAGGAAGGACCAAGATGTTTCTTGGATCCTTTTGTTAAGGACTAGTCACAGTTTTGGAAGTAGATTTGAGCTGGGTATTTTTAAAGATAAATGGTAAAAATCTGATCCCTGTCTTTTCCTCTTTGCCATGTTTGAGGAGGATAAAGAGGTCTAGAATGGATTAGCGAAATTTGTCCCATCAGAGAATGTTGAAATGCTCAGGTTTCTGCTTCTCTCTATAGTCTTTGCACTTGTCTTGCTTCACTCTAGGAGCTGGTAGAAAATCTGGGAGGTGAAAATATTGCACAAAGCTCCCCCAGCCCTGAGTCCTGAGTCCTCAAGGAGCCAGAGAATCTGGCTTTTAACGGCAATTTTTATCACGCCTTGAAATATCTCTCCTACAAACTTCACCCCAGGCTTTCAGACTGCAGTTTGAAGCGGCTCTGCTCCCACCCTCCTCAGCCCAGCAGGATTCCGCAGGATATCACAGGCTGCAGCCCCACGGACTCATTTGCATTGGCTCTCTGCACGCTCAGCGTTCAGCTAGACCAGAAAACAACATCTGATTCAGAAATAACAGCAGCACCACTCAGGGCTGCCTAATTGGCAGCCAGCGGTGAAACAGCAGCCGCTGCCAGCGGTTAAACAGGTCGCTCCCAGGACCTGAATCGTGGCCAACCTGAGACGCAGAGACTCAGAGCCGAAACCTTCTCAGGCCCTGCAGACACTGGCGCTGAGCAGCGAACTGGCTTGGGCATATTAGAAATGATGAGGAGATGTCTGCAATGCAGAGGGAAAATGGTGCAATTTTTGAAGATCCTCATCAAAAGAACCTGAAGCACTTTCAATGTTTAATGGCTTTTGACAACTCCGTGTTAGTTCCTATTGCATTAAGTACTGCAGAAAGATGAATACTTCTCCCATTTGTTTTTCTTTGTAGTTCTTATGAAAAGAGTAGTAACTCTTAGCAATTAAATAAATCATACATTTTAATAACATTTTTGAACCTGTTTAATTTTTCAGAAAGGAGTACATATATTTTTATATTTCCCTCGAAATACAATTATAATAAATAAGTATAAAAATGTTCAATTAATACAGGAAACTCCCCAAATAAATAGGAATTAAGTTCTTGCAAGGTTCCTGGGCTAGTGAATGCGTATCTCATCTGTAACTCTTACCACACTTAACAAATATATTTGTGTGGACAACTGGAGATGACAGAAAGAAGTCTTGTTTATGATACGTAGTCTATGAATGGAGAAAAGTAACATGTACTGGATTCCTGAACTACATGTTTTTTACATTTCAAAAAAAAAAAAAAAAAGTTGTTTATTTTTGATTTAGGAACCTTGTAGCATTTATATTTCTTACAGCTAAAGCAATTTATTAATGTGTGTGATGCACATTCATTATATTGATGTTAGTGCAATGATTTTTTTTTTTTTCAATTTTTCTAAGAGGTCTACATCTGGGCCTTCCAGTTTTTCTGTTCTGTATAACTTATTTCAGATTGTTTTTCCAGGACCTGACAGAAACTGAGGAACATAGCTTTTGGTAAGCAAGAGTTTCTTACAAAAAAATTCTACTGTACTGTCAAAGGTAATCAGCAAAACTCCTACGGCCTTGGTGGTTTGGGATACCTATGTACAGTATTGCTACATGCAATTAAGCAACAGAAGTGCATTGGGGTCTTTTTTATTTATTCAGGAAATTCAGTGGGTTCTGTTTTATTCACTGGTAGTTTGAGAATTTACTTATTTTCCTTGATGCACTTAATTGATAAAATAAAAGAAACCAAAATGACATGTGAATTGGTCTGTAACTCCTTTCAAATACTGTGCTAATGTACCTACAGAAAAAATAAAGGTGGAGAAGTCTGTTTCTTCCCCAGCCTCTGCTGTTTCTTCCCCAGCCTCTGCTGCCTAAGCTTTTGCCTCATCTCACAGCTGCCTGTTTCCATTTTTCGATCCCTGGGAGCTCATAGAGGTCTGGCAAGTGGCCTCCAGCTCCATGGGGACCAAAATGGTACTGGGGACAGAGTGGCTCACCTGGAACCGACTGGTGATTTGGGAAAGGCAGGGTCCCAAAGCTAAAGCCAACGTCTTTACCTGCTGACTTACTGATTCAAAGCAGTGACTTCCTCTATTGCATCTGCACTGCTTCCCACCTTCCTGCAAAACTTCTGGTCACTTTATGGCTCATTTTCCTTGAACTTTGTGGTCTTTGCTTTCTCACATTTTGTTCTTGCATATTTCTGTCAGATTCTTGTATAAAAGTGCCTGTGACTTCTTTTTAGGATTAAATTATCATGCAAAAGGTTCTCTGTCCTATTTGTAGTTTTTGTTCCCGTACATAGACTCCTGAATCATATATCGATGTTGGAGGAATTCCCCAGGGGCTTTTCAGCCTTCCTCAGCTGTCCACATTTGCCGTTAGACTCGAAACTTCTTAAGAGAAGGATCCTCTTTTCCTGAATATCTGGGACATGTTTATCATGTCATAATCTCATAGCCTAACAACAGACGGTCACGTCAAAGCCTCTGTGTAGCTGGCCACCTCTGGAGCTTTGGTAGAGATATCTGAGTCCCTACCAGGGTCTCAGGACAAGCTCTTTGATTTGAAAGCAAGGATGGAAACAGGAGAGGGAAGGCAAGCTCACATGCAAAAGAATTGGGAAGAAACACCCTGAAATATACTCAAGAGATTGGGTTTACTTATCGAAAGCTATTTGTATTGCATTGGGCAATCCTGGACCAATAAAATAAAGACACAGGAATGGGTCAATAACTCAAACCAGAAAATGTGATAATCATGCAATCTATAAAAATCCCCATAGTAGAAATATCATTAACATTTGCTCTGCCTGGGACCTTCATAAACAGTGATTTCTATTAGAGAATAACTGGGCAATCTGACACAGCCTTTGTAAAAAAGGACATTTTTACCAGCAGCAACTCTGTACTCGTTAGGATACTTACTCAAACAGTAGAATAAATAGCTCAGTCCAGAATATTCAGGCATCTTCAGGAGCTTCAGTGAGGTTTCCTGCCCAGGCTGCGCAACGGGAAGCATTTCCAGAGAGTGATTCTCCAGAACAGGTTCTAAGGAGCAAAGGACACTGTGCTTCTGGTGGGATGTCTCTGCTAAACTGGACTTGTTTTGTCCAATGTGCCTAGTCAGTATCGGTTACCCTAATTAAAAATACAAATATCACTGAAGAATTCCCTTCACATTTATAAATAGTTATATACATAATTATACTAAATATCCAGTACAGTTAAAACAGTGTTATTGCTGTTATAAAAAGATAGTCTAAATTCCACTATATAAGTTGTTTCTCTTTATTTAAATTCTTTCCCCCTTAACATAAACTAAAAAAATATCCATAGTGTAGATAGCAGTTACCTTCTTCTGGGTCCAAACCTTAGTACGCATTATCAGAGCTTCCCTGAGGTTTCCCAAAACAAAAAACAAACAAACAAACAAAAAAGATCACCTTTTAATATGCTTTTGCAAGAACTTGGCTCATAAAATTACTCTCAACAATTAGTTGATGTAAATTTTCAGGATTTCTATTTCTTGAACACAACTTTTGTGAATAAAACTCTAAAGCTTGTGACAGGAATATATTCTTGAACTAGACAAACCCAAACAGATTCCAGGCTGAGCCTTCACAGGTAGTCTATAAGAGTTAAATATTGGCTGTGGGTTAGACACGAATCAGAATAGAACAGCCATACTTACAGTTGTGTAACTCCGTGAGGAAAAGAGAAACTAAACTAACCTAACACATTGCAAATTCTGTACTCAACTCTTCACCAACATTTGCTTATGCTATTTTATTTTGTTCCTACTGAAAACAGAAGATAAAAAAGGTTTTCCACACTTTGTATCTAGCAGAGGTTGCAGGTCTATTTAATAGGAAATTTCAGAGTGGGGTAGGGTTGGAACAGCTATATCAGTGATTCTACAATAAGTACAATGTTTGATGCTTCTAAAGCAGTCCATCCTGATATCTCCAACAGATTTTAAATTATCAATTATCATTTTGGCAGGGGTTTTTGTGTAATGTGGGTATACTGCAACAGGTTGCTTTTGACCATAAGTATGTGTTCATTTCGGCGTCAGTGTAAGTCATATTTTAAAGAGTTATTATGTCTTTTCTCTGACTGAGTGGTCAAACAGGTAAAGCTGCAGCTGCCTATCTTGGACATCTATCAGCTAATAGTCAGTTTGTAGCGGAGGTCTTAGTAACCGCCATGAATGAAACCTTATCACTGTCTGTAGCATCCAAAAAGCACAGCTGACTCACTGTTCTCTTAATTTGTGTGCAATTGCTAAGTGACTAAAACAAAAAGGTGAAAGATATTAGAAACTAAATTCTGTATTTATGTATATGTATATATATAGCTCTTCTATTCACGACAGGTCTGTCCATTTATTTTACAGTCAAGAGTTGTGATCATTTATTTCTCCATATAAACTTCTTGACTTTGTTAGATGGTAGAGTTCACCTTCAGTAAATAATCCTTTATATTGTTTTGGTTTCTAATGAGTGACCTCCGAAGAACAGAGAGGCTCTAGCAACATTTCCAAGATGTATTAAATTTATCAGATAGGCACCTAAAGGGGGAATCCAACACTTCTATCTACTCCTCAAATTACTGAACTTCAAAGGGTTTAACAATGCTGTCAGGGGCACTGGATTCTCCATCTAATTCACTCGACTTCCTTGCTTGCATGGCTGTTGCAGCCAGAAGAGCATTTTGGAAGCCAAATATCTGATGAGGTTGTCAGGAGCGAGAATAATGTTTGAACGTGGACAGCTAAAGTATTGGGAAAAGAATCTGCACAGGTTTGCCATTGAGGCTTCCACACAGCTGGTAAATCCCATCCCCTTGGTAATTACAACAATTTAATTAGCCCTAACTGGAGTCACTCAGTTATTACACTAGTCCTTGATGAAACCTTTTCAGAGGGTTCTCCCTCTATGTTTACTTTAGAGCATTTCTGCTTAGGGGAGTATTTTTAAAGCATTTGAGGTCAGCTCCCTGTTCCTCCTCTCTTGCCTTTAAGGAATGCTGAGTAAGTTGCTCTTGTCTGCTGGAATGATATTATTATTGCCCCTGGGTTACAGCAGCTATTATGTAAACTAACAGATCCCAGTTAGACAACTCAGGCTTGTATTTTAAACGTGGCAGTTACATCTAATGAAAAAGCAAAATAAATCTGCCAAAATGTCATTTTCATTAAAAATTCTGTCTAACCTCAGACCTTGTCCTTGAGGAAATTGATAGGGCTGGAGAGGAAATATCAAGCTTTTAATCTCCAGGTCTGATGGGATGCTGATTGTACCGTCACCAAACTGCTGTTTGATAATCTCATTGCACCCTACAATCGGTGGTCAGGCCCAAATCACTATGAAGCTACTACTGATAGCCTCAGTACACAGATTAAAGAACCACCTTCTCCCTCTAATTACTCAGTCCACATGGTTATAGTGCAGATAGATTAGCAAGGAACTGGGAAGAGTTTGGAAAAATTTGTTCTGAGGATAAAAAGGAGATTTTATTTTCCATTTTTTTTAATTAAGCTGCTTTCACTTACCACATAGCTACATTCATATGCACAAACTCAAAAATATTTATTGATGCTTGTTTGTGCATCTTGTTAACAACAAATATACTCAAGCCCCAAGATTTCTTTGTTTTCCCATCTGTTTGTTTTCTGTCAGAGTTATAATACCAAATATGAGTTAATTTAATATGCTGTGAGAAAAAACATGATTTCCCAGAAATTCTAATTCTGTCTCTGATTTTGAGTGAAGGGATAACAGTGGATGAAATCCCTTCCAAAATTATTGTTCTTGAAAAAGGTGTTTGTAACACTAGTGTCCACAAAATGAATTTCTAAGTTAAGTGGCAGTCAGTTTAGCCATGTGAAATGAAGAAGAATCTGTAGGTCTTTCCTGCAGCTTTATTTAAGTTATTTTAAAATCTGGATTCTCTGTAGAGATTTAATTGCATGAATTCCCAAAGAAATCCTTGTCATACTGTTTGCCCTGAGTATTTGAAAAACACATGCCCCATTTTGGATAACTAAAAACAGTTTTTGATATTGTACTTCAGAAGGTTTCTCTTTAAATCATATTCAAATTATAGCCAGCATGAAATAGTCAAAAGGAAAAATGAAAACAATAGAAAAAAATCAACAATCTCTTTCATGCTGTCCACAGATTTGCAGGAATTGTGATGTGCTGTGTGACTTCTCTGATCAGATATTGCAGAAGAAAGGCACCCTGGAAATGCAATGTATTAGCCCTAAAATAGTATGTGCAATGTGATTTAGCAGAGCACATACTTCATATTTTCCAGTATATGTTTGAACCACAATAAAATGAGAGAACAATTTTTTGTTTTGTTCTAAAAAGCAGAGACCAGAAATGAGTTGAGTGATTAATAAGGATTATAGCTACACTTTAGCCTGCACATCAGCGTCAAGCATAAAATATGTAGTCATCCATGGTTATTCATATATAAGGAAGCTGGTGTTACCTAAACTTGGGCCTCCGGTGCCTGCATAACCACATTTGTGCGTCTTTTGTGCTATCCAGCTACTGACATTTTCAGTCAGTGCTTTCCAATGCAAGAATGGACAGCCTTCTCCCTCCTTTACATTTACCAAAGTGGTCAGGAAAATAGTCACAATATGAGGATCTGAAGATAATTTTTTTAAGAAAAAGAGAAGGGAACAGACAGATATTTTCATTCTTTCTCTCTTTAACCTGGAAGAGAAGGTAGTCAAGTGACAGATAGTTCAAACACTACCAGCTTCCAGAGAGAATCTGCATACTGTAATTAAAGCTGGAAAGAGTCCTGAATCTTCAATCTTTGGATACATCCAGCATCCAAGTATTCTGCCTTTCCAGATGTTTGTTCTCTTGTCCACTTAGGATCCATCTTTTTTTTTTTTTTTTTTTTAATTAAACTGCTATGTAAAGTGTCCTTGATGTTGGTGGGTGCTAGGAAATACGAGCAGACACAACAGTGCAAGAGCATTGTGTTGATCTGTGACAACCGGTTTTTCAACATCCAGTATCTAAGTTACAAATTGGAGATAAAGAGTGTCTTTTCTGCAGAGAATGAGAGGAAGAATAGGAATTATAAAGACTATTTATTTTGAAAGGTATGTCATAGAATTGAACCTATTCAGTGGCATATTTCAGAAACTTTGATGACCTGTACTCTTATAAAACTCCTTGTGGAGATACAATCATTCATAAACAATTTACTGTGTTTTTTTAAGGTAGCTGTTTTGCTGCATTTCTGCTGCTCTGCTCAGAGTCTTGCAGGTTCTCACTGACTGAGACTCTATAACCCATTGGCTTGAGAACTGAAACAATTACGATGTTGCTTCTTTGTTGTTAGGGCATATAAAGTCAATATTAAAAACCCAGAAAAGCTTTGGCATCTTGCCAATAATCCTGGCACTAAGATAAAAAGAGCTGTAGGACTTACAACCTGCATCGGATCCATAGAGTGTCTGACCTTACTGAGGATGGGGTCAGAAAAAATAGTCAGCTTACTAGGAAGTAAGCTGAAGGCAATAGATGGCTTGACAAAACCATATTAGAAGGTTAAAGTGAACAGATTTTCTAAAGTTTATATTCAACAAGTTATTGATGGGAGGAATAATTAGTGTTTAATAATATAGTGTTTTTCTACCTGGTCAGCTTCAAAGGACAGGGAAAATAAAATCTTCAGAGATTTATTAAATATTTCATTTTAATTGTTTTATCTGCCTTTCCCATCACTAGCACATTCCCAGTGGAATGCACACAGTAAAGCCTTATTAAAAAATGATCCATGGTCTGTACTTGTCTATTAATATTTAAGTCAATTTTCATCTGCACTGAAGATCAATCTGCCCAAACGGACAAGATGTCAGCAATTAGAAATAAGCTTACAAAGACAGGAGATTCATGAAACCAAAGCACAGTAATAACTGAAAATCATTTTACTTAAAATCTTTGATATTACATTACATTCACACAGGTGTCATAAGCCAATGGGTGGAAAATTCCTTTGATTTTCATGAAGGATGAATATTTTTGAAGGTGATACTCTTTAGTGAGTGGTCATCAAAGAGGAAATTTTACTTAAGTTTACTTAAGCTGCCTAAAATGCCTAGTTCTGTTCCTCACAAACACTTATTTTATCCCATTGCCTAAAATGCCCCTTTGAATCACAGTCCTGCGGGCTTTTTAATCACAGATTATTAAGATGTCCTGTGACCTAAGTAGACAATACAAATAATACACTATACCTGGCCATAGATCCTCAGAATATTACAGCAATTTATTTGAAGTTCACAGCAGCTCCATTAAACCTGGCTAAAAATAATCTTGCTTTCACTAGTGAAGGGAATCTATGTGGAGTTTGCGTGTCTTGTTGAGGGTGGGTCTTTTGTGGCAAACAGTCTATGACACCTGGGGTCTCATTCCATTTCACTTAAGTGCTCAACAGACATAGTAATTAGCCAAACAGAAATTACATAAAAGGTAGTTGAACAACAAGCAAACAGATGAATCATCTAGCCATGACTACTGAGGATAAAATCTCCATATTAGGTTGACTTTTTTTACAGTATTAATCTATTACTGTAGGGGACTATGTTTGCGAATGACCTGGGAAAATATTCCGTGCTTGCCCTACCACCTTACTGGTGTTAGCCAGCCCTGGAGAGAGGACGCTGGGGCAGCTGAGCTTTTGGACTATTGTGATTATTTTTGTACTCCTGTTGAAGCTGGTTTCTTTCAGTTGGGTATATCAAAAGTGAAATTGTAAAGATTGCTACAGGGAGTCATTATAACAGGAATTTCTCCAGAGAAAAGCCTGGGGTATTTTGCTCAAATACAGTTTTCTGCATATTTTATTTTGCTCAAATACTGTTTAAATGCATCTTAAAATAAAAGTGTACATGGGAAGACATTTATGATATCTTGTTAAAGGAGCATTTGACAAACTGGATCTTTTAAAAAGTCACCTTTTTCTGAGAAGATACAACTGTGTGAAAGTGCTTCATGGTCAAATTTGATTTTGAAACAAGGATAAAATGTTTAAGGAAGGAATGAAAAGAAAGCAAGACAAATTGAGAAGCTTAAGTGTATTTAAATGAAAGCAAGCTACAAAATCCACATGTCAGATACAAACTTTTTTTTCAGGAAGACAGGCTGAAATCAGTAAATTCAATTTATACTGAAAAGTAAAAAGGTTCAGACAAACTCAATTAAAGCTTATTAAAACTGACAATTTCTATCATGCACTTTTCTTTGCAATAGAGATTAGTTTTCACTGGCTTTGGAAGATCCTGCAATGCATAGAAAACTGCTTTTATGTAGAACTAAAATAATGATATGATCTATCAGATCTTCCTGATTATTCTTCAGTTGATTGTTCTGAAAGAGAAATCATATTGTGGCAGCTAGCTGAGCAAACATAATATTTTTTTCTCTAGTAATATAGAATATGTGGTCATCTGCTAGAAAACATATACTATCAATAGAATAGGTAGATATAGACAAAGGATATAAAAATAGCTTGCAAAAATGCACAAGTAGAAAAAAAAATGCCTGGCTTCTAATCCTAAGTATGTCCTATTCATTTATTTGTCATACTGAAGATTTCCTAAGACTATCAGTAGAAATGTCCTGGAATCCTGGATCTGAGTGTAAATCGCTATTTGCCCAGATATCTGGGCAATATGCCCAATTTTCTATTGGCCCTCTATTTTCATTTCTTAAAAATGTCAGGCATTCAACAGAAATTCTATATAAATGGAAGAGTCCCTCTGATTCTGATGATCATTCCCAGATCAAGAACTCCAAGGTGGCAGACTGACACAAGAAAAGCCGATCATGCCGTGATTCTGCAGTTCTGTGCTATTTTGCCTGGTCTCCTTAAGAAAGAATAAATATAACCTTAAAGGGAAGACCTAGTATCCAACAAAATGTCTTGGTGAAGCTCTTGCAATCTGGATGACAGCAACAGAAAGAAAACCAGAGGACTTCCTTGATGGGCTAAATGCAGGAAAACTGACGGCTGCTCCCTCTGAACCCTTATCTCTGTGTATCTCTACATAATTGTCTATACCAACTTGGTGATATTTGAAATCCTCTGTTTTTTTATCTACCTCCTAAGACTGGCTTGCTTAAGATTTTCAGGACAGTGAGTTTACTGATTTATTTTCTGCCCTTGCTGTTTATTCAAGTTTCTTTGCCTTTCATCCTCAGTCTTCATAAGGTTTTTTAAATTATGTACTTTGAAAGAACTTTTTCATGAACTTCTGAAATCCACAGAAACAGACCCACATATGATCAGATTTCATGAGTTCATCAGAAATACATGGCATATGAATCTTTAAAGGAAAAAAACAACAACAAAAATAAAATAAATTATATCTCTGAATTTTCATGGAAAAGAATGTTAGAAGCAGTTTTCCATAATGGAATCCGTTTATGCAAAAGCACAATCTTGATCATGCTGTGGCTTTTTTGAAGATAGAAAGGCAGGAAGATTTGCAATTGAACAAATATTTAAGAGTGATGGCATATTTCAAAGAAGAGGGAATCAATAATTGCCTCATTCTGTCATTTTTGGCTGAATTTCTTCTTTACCTGTAATGAAATTAATGCTGATCCACAATATGTAGGAAGCAATACAATAGTCTTAGCCAGTGTGTAGACTGTGTATTCAAGTCTCAGGAGTGATGTTTGTCTGAATTTTGTTTTCTTAACCTGGAGTTTCTACACAGGATCAAAATTGTCTTATCCTTACCCCTGAGACTTTCAGGTATGGATTTCCTACATTTGCTGGAGCAAGTGCAATTTCATCAACTTTATCCAGTGTTGAACAGCTGTACAGAGAAAACTTTCAGATGTAGATCATTAGGTCTAAAGGAAAGGAAAAAGCAGAAAATAAAATAAATTACTCCCCCATGAATTGTTTGTGAACCCCTAGAATGACTTTTGAAAAGAGTAAGGCTTTAGAAAGACTTTAATCACTCTCACTTGTCTAGCCTTTTCACAGGTAGCAAAATTACTCTGATAGAACTCCACTGAAAAGCATATAAAAGTAACACTGATAATTTTTAATCTAACTTTTCCACTGGTAGGGTCCTGTAGCCACCGGACTACAGACTCATAGTAAATATTTACTTCTTGTAAATATGTTTAATACTTGTTTAATTCTGGTAAAAGAATTACAGAATGCTTAAGGTTGGAAGGGACCTCTAGAGGTCATCTAGTCCAACCCCCCTGCACACGCAGGGCCACCTAGAG
>JAWLRI010000001.1:5566769-5663929 GCA_034781795.1 Crypturellus tataupa | reverse complement strand
TCTCTGGGCAGCCTGTTCCAGTGCTCTGTCACCCTCACTGTCAAGAAGTTCTTCCTTAAGTTCCTGTGGAACTTCTGGTGCTTCAGTTTGTGGCCATTTCCTCTAGTTCTATCACTGGCCACCACTGAAAAGAGGCAGGCCCCATCTTTCTCATGCGTCCCTTAAGGTACTTATAGACACTGGTCAGGTCTCCTCTCAGTCTTCTCTTTCATATCATCAGCAAACTTGCTGAGGGAGCACTCTGTGCCTTCATCCAGGTCATTGATGAACAAGTGGAGCAGGACTAGACTGCACCACTGACCACCACCCTCTGGGCTCTGCCATCTCTCCAGTTATTAATCCAACTCACTGACCACTCATATATCCCACACCTCCGTAGCTTGTCCAGGAGGATGTTGTGAGGGACGATGTCAAAAGCCTTGGTGAAGTCAAGATCCACCACTCTCCCCTCATCTATCCAGCCAGTCATCCCATCGTAGAAGGCTATCAGGTTAGTCAAGCATGATTTCCCCTTGGTGAATCCATGTTGACTACTCCTGAGCACCTTCTTGTCCTCCATGTGCCTGGAGACAGTGGCCAGTATGACTGTTCCATGACTTTTCCAGGGATGAAGGTGAGGCTGACCGACCTGTAGTTGCCCGGGTCCTCCTTGCCTTTTTTGAAGACTGGCGTGACATTGGCCTTCTTCCAGTCCTCCGGCATCTCCCCCATTCTCCAGGGTGTTTCAAAGATGATGGAGAGTGGCTTAGCCACGACATCTGCCAGCTCACGCAGCACTCTGGGGTGCATCCCATCAGGGCCCATGGATTTGTGGGTATTTAGTTTCCTCAGGTGATCTCTTACCCAATCTTCCTCTACCCAGGGCAAGTCTTCCTCTCTCCCGGCTTCTTCTCTTGTCTCTAGGGCCTAGGACTCTAAAGGGCTGCCCTTGGTAAACACTGAAGCAAAGAAGGCATTCAGCAACTCTGCTTTTCCTGTGTTGTTCATAACAAGGGTGTCCACCCCGTTCACCAGTGGACCCATGTTTTACCTGATGTTTCTTTTGCTGTTTATATATTTGAAGAAGTTTTTCTTGTTATTTTGAACATCCCTTGCCAGGTTGCGTTCCAAATGCACCTTAGCTTTCCTTGTGGCATCTCTGCATTCCCTGACTGGGCTCCTGTATTTTTCCTAGGGGTCCTGTCCCTTTCTCCACATTCTGTATACCGCCTTCTTCTGCCTGAACATTGCCACAAGCAATTTGCTCATCCACGCAGGTCTCCTGCCCCCTCTGCCTGATTTCTTACGCACAGGGATGCACTGTTGCTGGGTGGAGGAAGTGACGCTTGAAAACTAGTCAGCTCTCTTGGGCCCCCCTTCCTTCTAGAGGTCAAGCCCTTGGGATTGATCCGAATCATCTTTTTAGAGAACTCTCCCCCTTTCCCACTTAGTCCTAAAACATTTTTTAACATTTTGGAGAAATACAGACCTCCATCAAAAAAATTTCTATTTTAACTTAAGTATGTTTCTTTTCCATAATTTATACATACAATTGCTACAGTTATTTTTATGCCTGACTATTAAGTGTGGAAAGTAAGATCTTACAATATGTCTTCTTTTTATGGGGTACAAGTTAACCCCTTTGTGTTATGCATGACTACAGAAATTGGTAAAGATTTATAATAAATAATTACACTTTAGTGGTTAACTTTTAATTTATGGAAGTAGTAATCAAGAAACACTTCTAGTCATTTTGTTTCTTTCCCTGCATGGTCAATAAAATGTTAGATTCACCTGTCAATAGCATTCATCATCCATCTCAAAGCATTTAATATACATGAGAAAATGGCTGTTTACATAGACATACTGGGAGAGGCGTGATTAATGTTAGTAAGGTAGGCAGGTTATTTAATTAGCTGGGAAGAATTCTATCTGAAAATGTCTCACTAATGTGTTGTGAGCAGCTAACTCTGAAGAGTCTATTAAAGCTACAAAAGAGTATATTCAAATGTGATACATACCCACAGAAACAAAGGCAATCACAGAATCACAGCTAGGTGAATATTTTCAGTAATTTCAGCAACCTTGTTGTACCCGGAGAAACGGTTTTATTAAGTCATTGATATTCCTGTGTGTTTAGTACCTTTTAGATGTTAGAGATATCTGCAATTCGTCAGAGAGCAAGAGATCCAGCAGCTCCCGCAGGGTCACCTCTGAGCAGGCAGCAGGGTCTGGAAATGAACCTTGGATGCCCTGGAGGAGGCAACGATCTTCCTCCAGCGTAGCTCCTGGAAAGTAATGCGTTATTGCAGCGATGTCAAAAAGATCCTATTGCAAAGAAACATTGCAAATCTGTCCAGAGGTAGAGAGACGGGAACAAGACTTTATCCACATGGTTTGGCAGTCCCAAAAGACTCCTTTTTCAGGCCTGGTTTATTTCCTGCCCTGGAAAAAAGTACTGCTCTGTGCTGTAGTTTTATAAAGCAGACAAGTATGGAGAAAATAGGGTCCTGCAGCTGACAGCTTGCAAAGTTTTACTGTGTTTTCTTTCTTTTCCCTCTAAATTACTGTAATAGCTGGAAAATATTTTCCTCTTTTGTCCTTTAAAGGAACAACATGTTGAGTACCAGGGAAAAGTAAGAGAGAACCTCTGCAGGATGCCTGAAGTGAGTTCACCTTTTCTTGAAAGGAAAAAAAAAATATTTTGATCTGACAAAACAGCTTTACTCCATCAAGGGATTCATGCAGGTGATGTCAGAAGCACTGGGCAGGTTTGTGCTGCAGCATTAAGCCCAGGGCTCCTGTCCAGCCCGCACTCCAGCTCCCTTTGCCATGGGAACTGGTCAGAGCAGGGGAGTGTTTGTCAAAGACTCGCTCAGATGTGGAGACAGCACATGACCAGGATGCTGGAAAGCACAGGTCAGCATCACATGATGTAGCTGCTGGGAGTCATTTGCACAGTTTCTAATAGCTGTCAAGACAGACTGAGTTCTCCTAAGGAGACACCTAAGACCTGGTGGTGCCCATTCACTTGACAATGCTGCCGGGGGCTGCCAGGACAGCATCCTTGTGGACACGGCAGGCCATGCTCCCCGCTGCACAGGGACTACCCACCGCCCGCAAACTGCCAGGAGCCACAGGTGAGTCTGGGGCAGGGAAACTCCGGTCAATTCGTGAAAAGACTGTTCTTCCTTACCAGAGAATGGCTACTTGGGACAAAACAAGGCTATTTTAGAAATTCTCTACTTTAAAAACATGCTGTAATGATGGATGCCTGTTAATTAAGTGACTAAACTGGCAAGCAGAGAGCTAGAGAATGGGATGGGATATGACGTCATCCTTTTGTTCAGGCTGGTCCATGACACGGCCCAGAAGATGGGAATCACCAGGCAGAAAGGGAGCAAGGACAAGGGAAAGCCTGAGCCTGGCAACTACAGCCACATCCTGAGTAACCTCAGAAATAGGATCAGAAGAGAGATCGTCGTGGGGCAGAGCGGGCAGCGAGGGCGACCTGCTGTATGGTAATCATGTTAACTGCCAGGTTAATACAGCCATAACTGTCTACACCCTTCCACAAAAACATGTGGAAAAGGAGAGATCAAGCACATTAATAATTGCTAGTAGAGCTGCAACACATATGACAAACTATATCATATTATGGAGACTACATAACATCTTAGTCATTTTTTCCATTTGCTTATGATTTTTGGTTTTAGTGGTAGGAAAATTTCTTGAGTTAGAGCTATGCTGACAATTGCCTACCGCTACTTAACCCTAAGAGCTGCCTCTACTCTGCAGTAGTTGTGCATTTGGGTAGCATAGGACAGCAACTGCAAGTGTCTATGATATGGATCTTCGTTACATAAATAAACATTCTCTTCTGTATGACCTAAATGTTTTGGCTAAGCCTGTGAGTCCCCATAGTAAATAAACTAGGGAAAAGATGATGCTGAATGAGCCAAGAAAGTGACAAACTGTAATAATTTATGAAGTCCAATACAGAGGCTAAGATGGGGCAATGTCTAAGAATAGGAAAAAAAAAAAAAAAGAGAGATCCCTTAAAACTTGCTGTCCCTTTCACTCCATTTACTTACACTGGTTTCACAAGTTTTGGATGTCCAGAACTGCCCAGGATTAACTCTGCTCTAGGTGGATGAATATCTCAGGTTAAAGAAAGAGATGAAAGTGTATAGTAGTGTTTGAATCAAGTTTTCTCTTTTTTTTCCTGTCCTCTCTGAAATGAGGCATAGAAAATGGTATTTAAATGCAGTTTAGTCCTAAAGTACTTATGATAGATGCTATATAAACAGCAACAAAAGCACTAATGTACTTACACAAGCAAGGAGCAGCAGCAATTGTCTCCCCTGCAGACAATTACTTGGGAGATATGTGATATATGAGAGTACGCACACACTCACAGACACACACATGCATGAATACATCAATAGTCTGCTCAATTAAACAGTCCATGTCATGAATCCTATTCTGGAAAGAAATTCCTAGGATTATGTCTGGGAATCACCAGTAACCAGGTGATCTGGAGTTTCGCCTGGGGATGGTGCTCATTTCACCAGGACAGGGGCTTGCAGGCATGTTCAGGGCGCAGAAGAGCTCTGTGCAGTCATGCCTTGAGTAAGACAACTCATTCATGGTGCTACACACATGGAGATTCATAATTCTATGGTCAAGATTATAACAGGCTTCTGCAGCATTCTGTGACCGGTGCAGTATTTTTCAGATGATGATTTTTTGGATGAAATATAGTTTGTTAAGTATGCCTCTCAATATCCTGATTTTCCTCATCAAATTTCAACATAGGGTCTAAATTCTCCTGTACTTCACTTCACACCTTGGTAAAGTGGTGCACCCTGATGCAGAAGAACAAATCATGATCTAGCTGCAGTTTTATATGCAGTTTTGGTGCCAAAAGTCAACTGGAATCCTACAGGCATATGTTATCACAGAATCACAGAATGCTTAAGGTTGGAAGGGACCTCTAGAGATCATCTAGTCCAAGCTCCCTGTTATGTTATCCAATGTGAAAGCCATCCTCAGGTGACACAGAGACCTCACTGACAACGATCACCTCTGTGTCTTCATATCATATCTGCAAGTGTAGCTGTACAATCTCACCAAGTTTCCAGAACCACACAATTATCCAATGTTAAACTAACTAAAAATAGGTCTGCTAATGGTGCATCTGAGAGAAAACTGGCAAGAATAGTTAG
Source organism: Crypturellus tataupa (assembly GCA_034781795.1). Taxonomy (NCBI): domain Eukaryota; kingdom Metazoa; phylum Chordata; class Aves; order Tinamiformes; family Tinamidae; genus Crypturellus; species Crypturellus tataupa. The sequence goes on along the minus strand of JAWLRI010000001.1, from coordinate 5,658,722 downwards.
TCTTAGCTATGATGGTTCTACAACTGGTATAAAAATTTTTAAAAAAGCACTGAAAAATAATTTTTAGATGGAATCTTAAAAGGATCCTAAGGGAGTGAGGTGCTTGCATCTCATTTAAATTCAACAGCAGGTTGGAGCTACTTTGAAAATCCCAGTCTTAATCATTCATGTAAGAAGCACTGCTGCGAAAACTCACAGAGTGCTGTCTGTTGAGTAAAGGATTCATTTTACCAGTCTCATTTCAGAATAGAATTATCCTGTAATGACAGTGATTAATAATCATGAGTTAGTAATTAAACTTGTATTTACAGAAAACAGAAGGGCAAAAATGATGACTAGTGAAACAGTGTTACCAACTGATCACTCTTACTTTAAAGATTTCTAAAGGTGAATGAGAATTTGCAGTCACTCAAACAGCAATGAGAAATCCAGCCTATCTAAGGGTTGGGAAAGCTAAGCAACTTCCTTCTGGAATGGTTCAACAGGACAAGGTTAAATCTGAGTGAGAGGAAAGTGAGGTAGTGTCATCTCTGCTTTCCTTGTGAATAAATCTTTCAAGGCTCTTTCTGTACTGGGGAACAGTAAAATATTTTATAAAGACAGTGCCAACTCAAACAGTGTCCCTATCACCAAACGTGTTTGACCCTCTCCCTGCCCCACAAACAGGGTCCATCCTGACAATGCAACCCCAGCAGGAACAGACACACTCACTTCAGGAGCAGTAGCTGCCTTCATCTCTGCAGACTGAGGCTGATCCTCCCCCCTGAGCTCGCATCACCTACGTGACCCTGTACATCCCTCTCCAAACTGCAGCGCCCGCTGCCACTGTGAGGAAGGCAGCCTGGCAGCTGCTGCACATCCCTGTGACAGGATTTCTAGGTGAAGAATGCAAACAACATGCATGGACACAAACACGGGGGCAGGCATTAAATTCCCCTTTCTGGCTTTATGTCTTTGCATGTCCTGGGATCAGAATGCTCATGTGTAATGTAGGTTTTATAGATTCATTTAGTTGTGCTGAGACTGACTGAGATGAAACTCTGCCAAACATTAAGATGTTTTAAAGAGTAGTTGGTATCTATTTGAAGTTAGATGTATTGTATGGCATTACTAGATAGCCCACTACATCTAGAGAGTCAGTCAGTCATATATTTGATAACTTTATAATACCTTTGTAAAATTTGAACTCGATGCTAGGGCTGTTTTCTCATGTTAGCATATACAAGATTAATAAATCTGGATGTGGCACATAGCTAAGAGATTTGAGAGGGCAAATTTTAAGTTTCCAAAGCTAAGCAAATGAAATAAATATTTTTTAGAATAAATATTTTGTAAAATAAATGAATCAAAAACAAATTATAAATTCAGAATTTGTATCACACAGGACTTAACATTTGTGCTGGAACGACTCTGGGGCCTCCTGCATTTCATTTCCCTTGCCCTTCAGCCACTTCATTAATTTAAACAAGGAAATAATCATTAAAAAAAAAAGGTAAATCACAATTCCTGCGAAGTTTGGAATTAAGTCTACTGAATCAGTATGAAGTTTTTCCTGCCTTTCAGTTAACTCTTTGAGAAACTGCTGCTTCTTGGAGACCTGCTGTAATTACTGATGTGAATGAGTGGGACTCCAGAGGTGATGAAGACCTTTTACTTAATTGATTCTGACGCTCCAGCTACACAAGCCATGCAAAAAAAAGAGAACATATCCCTGGAAGTGTTGCTAAGTAGCTTAATCTTCAAGGCTTTCTGGTTTTATATTTAAAGTAAATCAATGAATAAGAACGTTTGTTCTCGGAGCTCTTTTGAAGACTAGCTTCTGTAGCTGAAACAGAAGTGTTAGCAGCTAAAAATAAAATCAATGACCTCAGCAACTTCCTCTAGATGCAGTCTTAAATCAGCACTAACCTGACTTTTTTTCCTTACAGATGAGGAAGTAACCCTGCTTTTTTTTTTTTTTTTTTTTGTGCCATCAGTGTAATGAAAGAGGCAATTTGCAACTTCTCCATAGTGGATCAGATATGGGAGATAACATAAAGTCATGAATAATCTTGCTAATGGAATAGCAGAACATTTCATAGAATGGCCAGAGCACTTATCTCTGTTCATGGAATCAAGCATGGATGAGAGCAAGATTCTCACCCTCCCCAGGGCAACCAAGTCTTATCTCTAAATATGCTGGCAATGTACTGAAGTATTTACTAATACCATAAAATACACTATTAATATCATTATAGCACCTTCTATCTCTTTATCATTTGCATACCTTTCTAAAGTAGACAGAATTTCAAAAGAGTACAAATCTTCAAATATTTCTTGAGATGTAGATAAGCAGAATTTAAAGAACTTGGTTACCAAATTCCCAAACTCTATCTACACGTTCTAAATCTTGTATACATATGTGAGAGGAAGGAGCATTCACAGATCAGTAATTGCAAGTAACAACATCCTTGGGAAAATTATTTAAACATATTAAGTTAAAATGAATCGGTTGCTAGTTCTGCACTTTCATGTACTGTTATAGACAAATGGTTGAAACTGTGGAAGAAACATACATATTTTTTGGCAGAGCTGCTTCCTTGGGTCCTAGTCCCAGCACTACCAGTATTTACCCATAAGCAGTTTCTTTGTGCTATGCTTTACCATACTCTCTATATAGCTATTGTAATATTTTCCATTCTAAAGAAAGTGTCATCTGTTAAAACAGATGGATACAAGGGCTTGATCAGTTGGTGAGCACAAAGATACATACTGCATACTCTAGGGCGTTAGGCTTATACATTTGGGCAACTAAAATGAGTTGCCCAAAGCTATCTGCTCCACGGTGAACTGAATCACTTTCCAGGTTGCACTGACCAAACAGATGAGATTGCTGTTGCTTGTAAAGCCCAGCTCACACATGGGCAGCTTTTAAGGAACGGTCTCCAATAGCTATAGTAAAAAGCATAAAATGGCGTCACGATCTCTTCCTTTGTCAGCCAGTCATTACTAACTTGCTTCTATAAAGACATAGGCTGAAAATATTAATGATGTGCTGAAAGGAGAAAATCTGGGGTATTTTTTTGAAAGAGAGCTACGATATGATTTATTTTTGTAATTCTGTATAATGAACTGATTATCTTAGTCTTCTATGAATTAAAGTGACTAAATTTTTATCAGAACGGTTTATCAAGATCAGTGATAAATAATATTATTAGACTTAACATTCCAGCCTCATTTACTTTTCACACAGAAATTCATAAGAGCCAAAAAGACATAACTATCTAATAACATTGTTCTAAATCTATAAACTCTTTATTTATAAAGCTGACGTGTAATAAAAAGAAGAAAAAATATCTTGTAACAAAAGAAGATTCAAGCCAGAATCAATAAATACAGTTTGCAGTTTGGGTTCTTTATACTACACCACTGTGGAAAAAAAACATAGCTTTTTGGTGAAAAGATATTTGCTGTTTTGATGAAATAGGAAAAAGAAAATATAATTGTCCATGTTTTCTCCCTCCTCTTTCTTTTATTGAGTGACCTATTAACTAACTGTGGAAGGTTCCGATGATGCCAATAAATTTTATAACCATAGTACTAATAATTCATAGCCTTTATCAAGAAGAAGAGAGCACGAGGAAGCATCACTTCCAAGTTCTTACCAGCCTTCCTGCCCTATTTTCCTTCTGGGTGCACAGGGCAAAGTTCAACATATCCATCTATTTCTAAGTGTTTTAGGATCTGATTTTTATGAAAGACTTTCTCTAGAAGGCTAGAAGCATCCTAAAACTCTGACACAAGCCAGGTCTGCCTGTTCTCCCAAGAAAACAACAGTTACAGGAAGAAAAATTTCCTTTGACCTTCTTGGATCCAGCTATTGCTTGTGGCTACCTAAAACATCGTCAATACAGTAAGTGCATCTATATTAGCAAGGACTGGTTCACAGGCCCCTTTAGTGACCAAGCAGCAGACCCTTGATCTACATGGCCATGTAGAGGGTGACAATTTCTTAGGAAAAAGTTAGGTGGGACATGAACACTTCCCTTAAGTGCCCACAAGCCCAACATTTTTAAGCAAGGCTCAGGTGAAAGTCCACGGAGACTTTATAATTCCTCATAGCTCCATCACAAGCAAAACGACCAAAGCTTCTGAGAAAATTAGGTCAAGGAGATTGATAAAAACATAGCAATGCACATAGTGTGTAAGGTTCCAAACGTCTTTTAAATCTCATCAATACATCTTAAAGTATGCACAGAGGGTACAACCTTGTTTTTATGATCTGTGTGAAGAAAAGCAATCACTGCATTGCAGTGGCTAAGATTTGCCCTGAAACAATATATTTTCGTTTTTGTCCTTTCCACACACATATGTTCCACACACATGTATGCCACACACATGTTTTCAGTTGTTATTTTTTCTGATGTGGTTATTTAATTGTTAATAATGAGAATTCAATTTCAGAACCATTTTATTTGGTTGTCTCTAAGCTGCACAGTACTCTAGTGTGTATGGAGTCTTCCTAGATTTCACTTTATTGTCATCATACTGAAGCCCACGCTATAGGCTATCAGGCTGGGTGGATCTATATAACAATCCCCTCAATATAGTCAGACCAGAATAGGAAGGCACACATTAACTTTTTGTATTCAGTGCCTTTGGGCTACAGTTATTACAATAAATAAGTTTGTTCATTGATTAAAAAAAATGGTGAAGCTTTATAAATGGAAAATAGACAGACAGTGCTGTCAGTCCCCCTTTCCAATTTCACATCAACATCAATAAAATTCTATCTCCTTTCTTCCTTTTTTCCTTCTGTTTTAAAAGTGAATTTTGAGTTTTCCTATTTGGCTTTCAATCATTAGTGTGAATATGTGTTCAGTTAATTTCAGATGTACAGAACTAGAATAATTCAATCATAAGACATAAATCCTATCCTGCTAAAAGTGATTCTCACTCTGTCAAGGATTGATTCTGGAAGGTCTGAATCCCCAGAAATGATTTTAAAAGATTAATTATTATTATTATTAATAATTATTTTTAGTTGTTGGTTAATTAATTATTTTCTTTTCCCTCTTTCTTAGTCATTTTGGCTTTCAAAATGCACACAGATCTATATTGTTTCCTGTCATTGCAGAATAATATTGCAATTAAAAAAAAAAGAAGAAAAAAGCCTGAAGAACCAAAATCCTTGAAAAGGACAAGACAGATATTTTCACTCATTTTGAGCATCTCTGGTTACAATCTAGTATAGTATGTTTTCTGAGATGAAAAAAAATAGTTCAAATGAAGCCCACATTTATCAGTTTGTTTATTTTAATGCCTGTTAAGTATATTATCTGACCTAAATAAGATATGTAGACTCATTGTATAACACAGGTATCATGAAAGAATAAGTTTATGAGAACACTTTTCATGAATATACCAAGAGACTAAGGATTTGGAGCTAAGGAGTATAGCATTCTAAGGAGCATAGCAAAAGACAAAATAGAAAAAAAAATAAAAAAGCTATTAAAGTAGATAGCAACAGGTCACATATTAAAACTTAAAAAAAGCTGGTCACAAGGGAAATTAAGAGAAACATTTTAGAGAGCATATGATTAAGATATGGATAGAAGTATTAAAGTCAGGAGTGGAAGCTATCCTCTTTCTTCTGATTTGACTTATATTAGCCACATTCCAGCAGTACCAGATCAGCATCAGATAAAAATGAAAATATGACTTTAGTGGACTTGACTAAAATGCTGAAATGATGCAGAAATTAAGGGTGTGTGGACAAGACACTGGCATAGTGCCTTGGCCAGATTCTTGATTCCACTCTCAGAAAGAGGAATTTGAGTTGCTTCTGGTATCATCCCTGCATTCCCCTCGGCAAGATTTTAATCTCTAGTGGTGGCTGCGGCTTCTACACCCATTTACTTTGTCTCCCAGCACAACATCATTGCACTACCTTGACAGCCAAAACAAATGCTTCTCTAGTGGGGCTGACATATAAAGTCTATAAAGCACCAGTGTCAAAGACAAGCTGTAGAAAATCACCCAAAGGGAATAAATAGCTTCCTTCAAAAGAATCCTCAGAAAACTCATGTGAACAGAAAGAAAAAGACTGAAGTTGTACCTTGAGGAGAATGCCATTTATCTCCTAAGGACAAGACCAGCAACAGCACTGAGTGTTTTGCTTGGTCTTCCTATAATGTTGAAAAGCTTTTCATCGTATGACTTTTTGATTCATGTATCTTTTAAACAATATCCTATGTCAGATCCAGTCACTCTTGAAAGGCAATCACACCTTGGCCTCAGGCTTATGCTCCCTACAAAGAAATTGCCTTGGCCCACCAAAAACAAAACAAAAAAAAGAAAGAAGAAAAACTGAAAAATCCCCAAGTCTTATTATTTACCTCAGTATTGAAGTATTTTAATTTATGCATGTCCGTTGAATTCCTGAGTACACCAGTAATGAGAAGTTTCATAATAACATCTCTTCTCTAAAGTAAGAGAAAAAGCTGCTTGGACATCTGCTTATTTTATTTTTTTCCTCTTCTTCTCCCTCCCTCCCTACAGCCAAGTCACTAACGCTGCTTTCTAAAGTCCCCATGCCAGAAGCTTGCCCATCTGTTCAGCAATGCCACCTTGGAACAATGTTGGCATTCTTTTTTTTTTTTCCTGCAATTATTTGCTTAGTGCTGTTCCTCAAAAATATGCAATATTTGAATCACAGACTACTTCTCGTCAGAGTGATAACTGGTTTGAGAAAAGCTCTGGGAGGCTCTTAATTTTGCATTAACAAGAACTTCAATGTAATTTCAGTGGAGATGAGCACTGGAAAAGTAGACCTGAGTCAACTCTTTGCTGACTTTTTAACTTCCCCTGTGTGTTAAATAAGGAAAGGTTTACTTCAAAATATTTCTAGGAATAGAGAGAGTGAACTGTAGAAGTCATTAAATTCAATTATACTGCATATCCAAATGGATTTACAGTGATTCATTTCCAAGCCCAATTTTCTTACATTTTTTGACTACAAGAGTGATGACCGAAGCAGCACCTTTTCCATTTTTTTTAATAGTTATAAATACAAGAGTCAAGTATAGACAACCTTGCTCTCCCTTTAACCTGTGATGAGCACAATTTATTCCTTTCTGCCCTCTTAGGAGGCTCCGGAATTCACAGCGTGTGGGATAAATTCTACTCCCATTAGGCTAATGCAAGCCAAAGCTAGAGCAACTCCATTTTAATTAACTGATTTTCTATAAGCATGCATAAATGGTATCTCACAAGTGAGTCTGCATCTTTTTAATCCTTTCTAGTCTGGAGCTCACAATTTGCAACAAAAGGTAGCAAATAGGGACTAAAATTACTTTTCTATACTTCTATACTTTTCTCTATAGATCCTATCAGCCTTAGGAAGGAATTTAAGTAAATAATAATATATAGGAGGTGAGATCTGGAGGTTAGTTAGGCAAGTCACACACTGCTATCTAGTGGCAATAACAGGAAGTCTTAATATATAGTAGTCCATAGACAATCATAGTCCAAAATTTAGAACATTTTTATTTGCTGCATTTTTTAATAAAAAATAGCATAAAGGTACAATTCTTTCTCCAATGTTTCTAATGACATCCAAGAACAGTCAGTGTGCATAAGTTGGCTGTGTATTTTAATTACTTTTACAAATAATTCTTATTGTGCAAAGTGTGACTGCAGCAGCTGTGAGACTGAAACATATTTTCATAAAATATGAGAAAACAAAATGATCATATATATTTAATGAGTTGAATTAGAAACAAATATTCTTTAAAGAAACTAAACAGGAAGCTCTAAAATATTACTGTATATTATCAAAAACAGTTAAAATTATTCAAATCAGTTTTATTTTATAAGATTATAATTCAAATAAACAAATATTTTTCCATACTTTGAAATTGTTTTCACAGATTAATTTTGCAGACTTAGAAGTCTGACTTGTAAAGGGATAGTTTAAGGACTAGGACACGGCAGAGAAATTTTTCATTTACCAGCTCAGTCAGAAGTCTAAGGAACAGTGTTGTTTTTCAACTCTCCAGCAACTGTTATATCAATTTGTCATTCTCTGCTTGTCAGATGAGATGTTTGCCAGTAGGAATCACTAAAGATACTCTGGGATTGTAATCCAACCAATTTATCCTGTTGTCTTTAATGAGAAGCCATACTACTTATCTGATGTCCATGGCTACAGACATCAATGGAAAGAGTTCTTGAGTTTATCCCTCCAATGGTTTTTGAAGAAGCTCTCATCACCTGATAATTGTTGCTGTTTGATAAATAGCTTTGGCAGTTGCAAAATGCACTTTATTACATGGATTATGAGAGAAAAACCCTCTTGTGTGGCAACCCACATACCATATGCTGGGAGCCAGCTTGAAATAGGTTATATAGAACTTGTTACTTACTGTCCTGCAATGAAGCCACATCTGCAGAGAGTGAAACTGAAGGAGGTCACCTGGCACAAAATCCTGTTCCTCTTTGTAGTTAAAGAGAGAAATTTATGTTCCCCAGAAGGGAGGTGGAGGAAATTCCTTTGATTTCTTTAAGTAACCATTCTGGAATTAGATGAATCACAGCCTACAAGTGCCTGTTTCTCTATATTGGTTCTAAAGGGATCAGACTAACTCAGCTGTAGGTATCTCCTTTGCAGTGACAAGAGTCCTTCCTGCTGGGACAGGTAAATACAGCATCCACATCATACCACTCTTCATAGATAACACTCTATGATAGCAAGGAAGAACAGTTTGAGGCAGGGTACACAAGGGAAATCAGGTGTTCCTTGCCTTGGAGGCAAGTCCAGAGGCAACAAGGTAGATTAAAAAAAAAAAAAAAAAAAGGAAAAAAAGTGGACTGTGTTCATGTTCAGGTTTCCTGCTGTTGATAGGCCCAGCCATAATCCTCATGGCTGTCTAATAAGAACCTATGAGATTTTAAAGCTAGTATTGCTCTGAGAAGAGCCTGAGCCCTAAGGAGAGGCGGGGAGTACAGGATGCTTGGGAGGATGGGTCAGGGTTTGAAGGGTTCACATGGTGGGACGATACCAAGGGTGGTGACAGAGATGAGGTTTGCCCATAGGAGCCATGCTGAGGACCACAGTGATGGAAAAAAGTGATGAGTCACGGCCAGACCTGGGATGTTCAGCAGAAGTGTCTGCTCAAAGGTGGGATGTCCATGCAGAGTATGAGGGTGGTCCTGAGACTCTGGTCTACAAAAGCAGCATGCAAAACTAGTGATGCAAGATAAATGCTGCTTTATTGGCCAGGTCTACTTAATTTATTCTCTCCTCCAAATCTGGAAATAAGAAAGTACAAGTCATGCTTGAGCTCAGTGAGTACTATTTATGCATTTGCGTAATGGAACTGCGTATTATCAAAGGAATGAGGCAGTTTATCATGCTTTGTAGGTAGGAAATTCCATAAATAAACTATAGCAGCTCAAAAGTAGCACAATGATACATTTTATGTTACTTTTTTCTCTCTTTTTGTCCTTGTAACAGACATTCACAAAATAAAATAAATTATTAGGACTTCAAAGAAGAAAATGCAGTAATAACACAGAAAAATAGGTGCAAAACATATGAAATAGAACAAGAAATAATTTATCAGATCTGAATCTGGGTATTCACATTAACACTAGGGATTAGAGGCTGACTAATGCCTGTGGCAGGAGAAGAAACAGGACATTTCCTTAACCTCTACGCAGTGATCACAGATGAATTTTGGGAACTACAGCACAAAGAAATCAAAACACTGCTCCTTATCTCACCTGCTGCAGCACTCTAAAAATCACATGTGTATTCTAGTGAGGGACATATGCTCCTTCTTTAATTGCCGGAAAGGCCCCTTCAGAGATGACTGACACTTTTTGATACCTTTTAAAAATTAGAACAAATTACTTTCTGGAAACGCTCTCTGCTCCAGAACTATGAGGCAATCAACATAAGCAGATTTCACTGTATTGCCACGAGCTAACACTTCTGGAAGAATAGGTGGCCCGGGGTTTCCTGCATAGCTGGTGATTTGGCCACTTGTCTCCGACTCTCCTTTTCCTATCCCCTCTCCATCTTATGAATTTGAGTTCACTAATTTGTTTAAAAAAGAAAAAAAAAAAGAAAAAAAAAAGGCTACTTTTAAAGTAGACTTCAGTTGGCCATCTGTGCCAGCGTGCAAGAGGAGAAGGCATGGTGGTAGGAAGGGGTGACAGACGTCACCCTGACTGCCTGACTTCGCCGCTCAGACCACATGTAACGCTCAGCTGATATTACAGCAAACTGGAACCTCGTGGTGACTGCAGGGGACTTAGCTGAAATTTTAAAAGCTCTATATTTTTGATAATTCCTTCCTGAAAGATTATATAGAGCAAGTATATTCTTTTATTTACTGCTATATATAATGCTTATTTTTAAAAATGAGGTTCCCATCTGAAAAATCCAGGCATACTTGGCAAATGTTAGTCCCTTTACTTAGAGTGTTACTGGAATGTGGTAACTGAATAGCTACCACACCGAAATGCACAACAGTGTATACAGAATAGATTCTACAGCAGTGAAAATAAATAATAACAATTTTAGCTCTTTTGCAAACTGGTTACAATGCACATACAATGGGTTTATTCCTTGTCAGCCTACACTCACATCTCTACTTTACAAAAGAGTTTTCAATATCTAATTTTAGAAAAATCTCTAACCCTCTGGGCAACAAAGAATTTTTCAGATGTTTGGAGGCAAGAGTCTTCCATACTTTGAAGACCTCAAATGTTTAACCTCAAAGGTTAGGTTAAAATTTTTCTGAGTTTATTGAGCCCTAAATTTAATCCTGAGTGTATTTTGTCAGAAAAAAAATTTAAACTTTAAATACAATCCACCTTATTATTTCAAATGTAATTAAAAATAAGCAGGAGCAGTATCCTTTAAATATGCAGACAAGCTGAAGGTGAACAGCATAATAATGCTGTTAGGATAAGACTTTTCGGAGGGGTCAGTTATGTCATTCTGCATTTGGCCCTGATATAGAACTTTGTAAGCGCCCTTGAGGTTTGCATAAATATTCTGATATACCTGAGATTACCAGATCTCATCTGTGTGTTCCAGTGTCTTTTGGCAGAGCAAATATGTCAATGCTGTTGCATTCTATTTGAATTGCTAAAGAGATGACTTTAATTTATTGGGGCAGAAATATGGGTCTGCCAAAATCAGAAGTACTATAGGAGATGTAGCATTGTGTTGTGTGCAATAATCCAGCAGTAGGATGCCAGGAGGCCCCAGTGCAGAAACCCTCTTTTCTGCTCATACCACCCATTTCCTTGACAGTAACTGAAATCCGAAATAGCTACAAAAATAAAAGAAAGAGGTGAATAAAAAGGCAAATCTGGGCTCCACATACATAGAAACAAAGCAAATTTTAGTTCAAATGCCTAGACAACTTTGAGGAAGTTTCCTTGGTATTCTGGAACAACTGCAATAGGTATTATTTGGGTGTAGACTTCTTTTGCGAATGATAATGGAAATGTCCTCTTCTGACACCAATTTGACACATTTTGAGACAGATTTTCAGCATCAGCCAGTGAGGGCTGTATGCAGCTGAGGACAGAAAGGAAAAAAAGAAACATTTTGCAATTTGCAATTTGTCATTTCTAGGCTACTTTTGAAGCACCCAGACAATGTTAGACAGACTGATGTAAACAGAGATATATGTTGTCTGCCTCCAGGGCTCTGCAGTTATCTGCAGATAACTACAGAGTGCTAGGAAAGAGAGATTCATTAGCCCCTTTCCTTCCTGCCCTGAACAAGGTGTCTGTAGTCTATAATCTCATTTTATTCAATAATTTCACATAGATAGAAATTCTTATGCTTCTCCAGTTAAAAATAAATATATATATACTTGTCTCTAAAGGACAATGTGAGATTAAAATATCTTGCCTCCAAATATGACTGTTGCTAAATTAAACATAAGGTTCTTTCTTCCTTTTGCAAGCCCTGACCTTGCATTCACCAACGAAGAATGCCAAGAGCATCGCTACAGCTTGGGATCAATGATTTCTCATTCAAACAAGAGGAGCTGCTTGATCCCTGCGCTTTCTGCTCTGCCTCTGCACCTATTTATAGCAATTTGGTGCTGCCTGGGGGTTCATCTGAAACTGCAGATGCAAAGTTTGAAAAAGCATGGTACAGAGAATGAATGAACAGGCAGATGGAATCTATCAGCAAAGAAAGCCAAAATAAAAATACCAATTTTGCCTTGCAGAGATCAATAAATTCTCTTAGCTTTATGTCTCAGTATTATGATATACAATATAACTGTTTGGATTCAAATATTTTCAATCACTGTAGTGGAGCTGTGTGTGTTTATATATATGAAAATATATGTGTATATGGGCACCCATATACACATACATACACTCTCGTGTGTATTTTGTGTGTGTATATATGTGTATATTTATAGGTACACTTAATCTAACTTCAGGTGCTATACTTTGTCTTGAAATAATTATGCTAGATTGTCACCTTGCATATTATTCAGGTTCTATGTTGATGTTATAAAATTGCATATGATGAGTGGAAGAGTAATGATAATGATAATAACGGTAACATGGCTAGTCTCTACATGACAATTCAAGTAAGAATATCCTTTATAACCTAAGCCATGGAGATATAATGCCTAACTTTGTCACAGCTTGAAATTTTCACTAGCCAAATAAATTCTTGATCTTCTGAAGGAGTTTTCTTCTGCTCCATAATCTAGTCTTTCTTAGTATTCTCTGCAGCTCAGCATTTTAAAATTGTCTTTTCATAAAACTTGCGTATTAAGAATTCACAGGCAAGTCCCTTCATGAAAAAATATTCTTTTTAAAGCACAGAGGGTTAAGGCAGCCTTTTCCAAGGTTGCTGGCTTTTGGAAAGATTTCCATTAAAATAAAGCACTCTTGCTGTAAAATTGCTCTTAAACTAAAATTGTTTCTTTAGCACTCTTACCAGAAGCATGAATTTGGTGAGCCAGGCTTAAATGAGGAAAAAAAAAAAAAAAAAAGTTAATAGAGCTTGAAAATGACAATTTTAGAGTGAAAAGATGGAGTTGAGGCAGAAAGAGTTTGATAGAAGTAACCCATGAGCGGGCCTAAACATCTTTTTTACCTTTCAGATTTTACTGTAAGTGAAGACATCTACATTAATTCTGTCACTCTGCCATAAATCTGGGAGAGATAAGGCAGGTAATTTTATAGTCAGAAAGACTAACCATGAGCTGTGTTTGAATCTACTCTTCAGAGCAACCACTCCAACATTAGGCAAGAGCTGGAGGCTGCAGAGAAGCATGACAGGAAGGACAGAGCTGCAAGACCCTAGACAGGAGGCCTTCTGCCTACCACAGGGAATCTGTGTTTGGATCCCACCACAGGGAGCTGGAACAGCTAGAGAAGAGTTAGGGAGAGCAGTTAGGAGAAGGAAATGATTATTGAAAAAGAGTGACTATTAGGAAAAGGAACGTAGTCAGAGGAAGCCTGGTAGAGTGGCTGACCTGGATTCCTGCACCAGGGGTGGAGCAGTGGTGAGTGGGGTAGGTGGCTGAACCCCAGGCTAAACAGAGAGGTTATGCCCTCTCCGTTTTGGGAGTTTTTAACTGGATTTTTCAGCTGGATAAAGCCGTAATCCGGCCTGACATCTCATCTGAGCCTTGTTGGAGTAGGAGGTTGGTCCAAAGGCTCCTGAGGTCTCTTCCAGTTTCAATTATCTTATCATCCTGTAATGTGCTGCAAAGCAACTTGTATAGGTTCATCATTAAGATCAGATAAGAAATGTTTCAGTTCACTCAACTGATCCAAATAGCAGGTCTTTTCCAAAGAGATGAAGTTGGTGAATATAATGACTATAATTTCAGGTTTCTGTCCTATGACTGCCTGACTCAAATCCACAGTATACCTCACCAGACAATTGGCACATGATTTGACATACATACAATAAAAAAAAAAACAAAAGCAAGAGAAGATACAAGACAAGACAAAGCAAAACAAAACAAAACACACAGTTTTACCAGCTTCCTGATGCCATAAAAATTATTTCAAGAAGCAAAGAGTTTTTAATTTTAGTTAGAGAGATCTAATGAGTTAAAGAATGACACTTGCCAATGCAAATTAGAGTGGTTCTTTTAAGGATCTTCTTGATATTTTACTTTGAAATATACTCAGGAATCTTAAAAAAATATAAGCTAGCCTCTGTGCAGGTCACATACAATTCCTAATTATCACTGCCTGTTCTTTTATCTTTATTCTTTGGAGAAAATTTTGCCACTTTATAGGACTTGGTGATTGTTCATTCACTATCATTTGAAAATCCTAAAGTGAGTTTATTTTTTAAAGCAAAATGCATGTAATGCTACATTATAAACCAATAAAAAAGACAAAAAAAGTAATTAAATTTGTGTGTGTGTGTGGTTCCATCATTGCTCACTAGATGTCTCCTATATATCTGAATTCATGTTTGCTAAGGTTGCTATTAGCCTCTCTCTAAAGGTTGTAACCTAATACTGCATAGCTTAAAGGTGTCACTATAACAAGTAATACTTTTGCACTTCTCATGAGTTCACATAATGATGTATGTAATCAGGAAAACCTCTAAAAAAGTTTTCTTGGGGAAAAAGTCTACATAATTTCTACCATCTTCAGTCCTTTTTTTTTTTTTTTTTTTTTTTTTTTTTTTTTTCCCCCAACTCCATTAGGTTTTTTTAGCCAACTCCAATTCCTTCCTGGGAAGGAATAACTTCACCAGCAATACTTAGCCAGCTAACCCTTGTCAGAAAGATGATTCATTATAGTAAAGAGCAAAGGTTACTGGAGTTTTGGGTTGGAAATCATTATTATAGGCATATTTTAGAGTTTTAAACAAAGTTATATGTTTGCCAAAACACTCAGGAAATATATTCCTTCCATGTTACTCCACAAGAGAAAACCAAAACACATAGACTAAAATAATACACCTTCATTTTTTATGGGTTTCTTTCTCTGGATTATGGACAAAATACAGTTGGTTTTGAGATGTTAAACAAAAGAAAGCTTTGTTATAACTAAATATACCCCAGATGGGAGTGTCTCCCTGAACCAAATCCTACCCTTCCTGCATTGTTTTGCAAGGACTTCTTTCATAGACACTATTATTGCAGAAGGGTTTGTCACAGGGCTTCAGAACAACTCCCTATCTATCTCCCCCACAATCTGACCACTCGTGCAATTAGGGACTTGCAGAGTTTCAGGGAGACATATGTGATAGATGTCTTTACTTGGCTATATTGTAGAGGAGGAGATACTCTGAAAATCATAAATGAGTAAAACTGTGTAAGATGCTGTGTACTTAAACATTTAATAGGGCTAAAGAGGTACTTTTTATAATCTTTAACAAAATTATACGAATATTGAATACTAAGAAACTTTCCAAAATACACCATACTTAAAATAAGTGAGCCAGTTAGTTGTCCACAAAAAGACTTTAATCCAGCCTGAACAGTTAGCAATTCTTCAGAAAGAAAACACAAATCTGAGTAGAAATGTCTTAAGAGCAGAGTCAACCACTAGGTGGCAAAATGGTGTTTTCAGTGTTGTAATACTGAAAGCTGGGTTTCACTAAACCTGTTTTTATAAAAGTTGTTTGCCAAAAAAAGTGATAGTTAGAATAAAAATATGCATTGTGATCATGTACCATATTCCCATGTGCTGTAAAGCCACCATCACTCTGATAGGATTGCTCTTACTGCATAGCCAGTCTTCAGCAGAAGTCGGTATTCAATATATGCTCATCTGCATGCACAGCTTTCCAGTTTTATTTCCATCTGATATAACAAGCTTGATGAGACATCTGGTACAGATCACTCACTGCCAAAGGCTTGCAGACTGAAAACCTTTCTAACATTTTGTCTTAGCTTACACAGAATAAAACACAAATTATTCTGAATTCAGTAGAATTATGCAAATATGAAACAGATGAGACTAAGATGAGTGAGAATACACTTTCAGACAGAATTTAGGTAACATTTTAAAGATTCCATGAAACAAATATACATATTTTTGGCTCCCTATGTTCCCCTATGAACTTAGATGGGATCCAGTGCTTTGAGTCCCTAGGTGGTCTCACCTCTTGTTGACCTCCATGGGTTCAGAGGGACTCAGCCCATTATACACAAAGAGCATAAAATACTACACTGAAGAAAACTGATAAAACTACTGCAGTTAATATCCAAATCTAATCTCAAATAAAAAACAGATATTGTGAAGCATTCTTGAATACTAAGATTTACCACAGTTTATTATTCTTTCCTCTTGGCTTTTAGGTGCTCTGACAGTGCAGTACTTTTTTCTCTACAGACTGTGGCCCGGCCAACACCAGTAGGTTCCCATCTATTCTTTTACAGCTTTCCCTATCTGCTTCACATCTCTCTGTTCTGTCCTTCTCATTCTGTATTGGTCTTGCATCTCTCCTTTATCTGTTGCACATGCTAAGTTTGACCTCATAAATCTGCCTTAACTACACAGCACTTAGATTTCTAAAGAAATGTCAAGGTTTTATACTGTAGAATATCCTGCAAAGGACAAAAAAAAAAGGTACTAAAACTGTCACAAATCACACGGAGGCAAAACATTGTTTTTTTTGGCTCTGAACCTCTCTTTCAGAACCTTTTAACTTCTCCAAGAAGTTAATATTTAAAGAAAACAACAAGATGTGGGTTTGCTCCGTTCTATTAGACGTTGGCTGCCGTCAGTGAGATGACAGACATGTGACACTACTGGTGCTAACCGGTCCCAATCCCAAAGGCAACTTCAGTTCCAAATGGTAAAAACCCCCTGACATCTTGTCTAAGTAATTTCCATTCTGCTGCATTCTGTCAAATCAATACAGTGTGCTCAAATGACAAAACAAAATGAAGACGGTGCTTCTAGTATACTGTAGTCCCAACGGGCATTCCCCAAAATTGCTCCGCAACATGATGCTACAGCCTTGTCAGGGACACTGCATTGGCCCTGTGCTCTAAGGACCCATGTCCTACCTATCATGAGGTCAAAAATTAAGTCATCAATAGATGGACAAATGTAAATGCTGAAACTCAGGATTATAAAGTCAAGGCAAAGAAGCTGGGAAATGGAAAAAAGAAAGCTTCCAATAAACTCTAAGGGTTTTCTCTGGACCCTACTGATTCAAAAGAGCTATCAAAAGATTTTAGCTTGGCAATTTCTCATTAAGATGTCCAAAATACTTGGTTAGCTGACACCCGTGCCTTTGGTTTATAATGTGATTTATATATATAACTAGCTATCTATATATAGTGATGGGGCTTTTAGTTGATTTTCATTCTGTAATTTTAGTATTTGGGGAGAAATATTTCTATCTGCAATTGAAAATAGTTTCTGGTTTGGAGTGGGAACTGGCTAAGCAACCATGTATTGTGACGCTGACTGG
The DNA here is from genome assembly GCA_034781795.1 of Crypturellus tataupa. Lineage (NCBI taxonomy): Eukaryota > Metazoa > Chordata > Aves > Tinamiformes > Tinamidae > Crypturellus > Crypturellus tataupa. The sequence continues at coordinate 5,641,288 of JAWLRI010000001.1, read as the reverse complement.
CAGACACGATTTGGTATGTGGTCTGTATTCTAATTTGAGTTACTCAATTCTAATTTTTGATTACTCAGACCATTTTGAACACAATACTGTTGAGTCTGGACACTCACTATTTTTATCATACTTTTGGATTTAACTCCAAAGCTTAAATATACATTCATATGACAGAGAAGCAAAACACATGTTTGGTTCAGGACATAGATCAGGAACATTTAGCTTCTGGAAACAAAAGTAATGCTGTAAAGTCACAGTTCCAATTCAATATAAATCCAGAATCATTTCAGAGAAGACGAACATAATTTACACAATGTTACAGCATTGCCCTAGTGTTAGCAAGGACTGCTTCCAGAAACAATAGTCCAAGAACTGGTACTGTAGATAAGTTATGTTCAGCATATTCACCACACTTGCCAGTGTATTTCTCAATCAGAAACTAACTGAAAAACAACCCAAACACTGTAAACACTGTCCCAGGCAGGTTGTGTCACGGGAACAGAGGGATTGAGATGGATTATTTTATTTATGGAGTACTTACATTATGGAAAAGCAAAGGAATGATGCTGCAGCAAAGACTGCCACTGACAGATGCAGGGTTAAATCAGTCAATTTTATTGTATAATATTAGGCTAAGAATTCACATTTCTAATCCAGTAGAATCATCTTAATTAGGACATGGCAGTGGAGAGTCTGTTCTCCCTTGAGTGGGTATACTGCATAAAAGACCTTTTTTTAACTCTGGAAGATAAAAATGTAAATGAAATAAAGTGCAGACATTTCTAAAATAATATGGACAACAATTCAACTTAACACAAAAATTTACATTTAATTATCATTAGACAATACTTTTACAAAAGTCTGAGATTGAAAGTGAAAGTTTCGATATTTGTTAGCATCGGGGCTAACATCAGTTGATATCTTGGCCCCAGAACACATGTGCATTAAACAGAGTTTATGTTAATAATAAAAAACAGTGGTTGTTACATACCCTGAGTGCTTCACTGTCTGATAATATTACACCATGGTTATCACTGGCTGATTTTCATAGAAGTTGCCTGAATTTTAACCCTCTGTTAGGGTATGTATGCAGAATTGAGGCATGATTAAAATGCTAGTGATTGCCAGAACCTTAAAGACAACAAGGTTCAAACTCTTGTTGCCAAAATTGGAGCTGTCAGGTTGACAGCAACCATGGGCGATTTTGAGCAAAACTAACTAGTAGAGAGCAGGTCAGAGGGAGTAAAAAATTCTGAAAATACAAATCTAGAAAGTAGCAGAGTTGAGATCCAGGAAAAAAACTATTCCACAGCTGTTGTTAGTTTGCCCTGCATTTTAGGGCTTCTACTTGTCTTACACTGTACTCCATGGTTTGAACTGTGTCCCACAACCAAGTTGTCCCTCTATCAGCACATCAGCTAGTACAGACCTTCCATACAGTGTGTGAAAGTTAGTCATAGTCTGAATTATCACAATAAAATGTTGTAATAGATTTGCTTATGTTTATGACTAAATACATACAGTAACACTGTGTGTGAAAACAAAATACTCCTCTGTGAAAGATGCATGTATTCAAAAACTGATATGTCAGATTATCAGATTATATGATATTGCACCATTTCATGGCTATATTAATTTTTCTAATAAGATCTAATGTCTATTAATTCAAATCAATATTTTACACAATCACAGACACAACATTTTTTATAAAACTATTAGTAATCATAAGCTATGGTAGCTGTCACTTTGTCCTGAGCATCAAGGACATAGCAGAATCTTTACTAATTATGTTGGTTTACTGTAAAAACATCACATCTTACAGGCCACACCTTGTCCACACAAGCAGGATTTTTATTTATTTATTTATTTATTTATGAAGAGGGTATTTAAGCTGTGGAGTGGCATAAGGAATCCAAAGATTCCTCTGAGTAAGGGCTGTAAAAACTTGGGTATTTGGAATGAAAACTACTAGAAAATCCTGATTTGCTCACACTTATTTTTTGTACTACTTAGAATTACTCTGAATTTTTTTTGAAATAAATACTTTTTTGATAAGAACATGACTTGCCTGACATTTTTTTTTCCCCTAACATTTATGAAGTAAGTAACCAATAAAGTACAATAGAAGGGAAACTCCGACAGATTTAACTTTTCCTTTCTATCGTTGGTAGTATTCCACACTAGGGTCCCCTCACACTTTTGATACAAACATCTAAACCTGATGAAACTTTAATCTGCCATAGCCTGATATGCTATGCCTTGAATTTATTTTATTTCCATAGCTTGCCTAGAAGCAGATACTCCCTGAAGCTATATGCCTATGTATTCACATCCATACAAAGCACAGAAGTCTGATCCCTCGCTACCCTGCAGCTGTGATCTGTATACGTTGCCACAGCTCTGGGGTGGACTTGAAGAATTCACACAACCTCTTCAGTGAAATATTGGGGTTGGATCATGCCTTTTGCAGTAAGTACTGACAGGGAATATTGTTTTAAGAGGATATACGAAAATATGGAATACTTAGCTACTCAATCTCCATTCAGTTTTCCTGCTCTTGCAGATACATAGTGAATTGCAATGAGCACACTTTCCATTTCTCAGAGGTGGTCAGGGAAGTGTTTTTTCTTCCTGTGGTACCATAAACATCCAATAAACTTGAATAATGCCAACAGAATAACACCTTACCATTACTCTTAGTCATAGTTAAGTAAAAACTATGCTTTTAATTATTTTATATATATATATGTGTGTGTGTATATCCTTTATATAGGCACCTAGTACACAGAAGAAACAACACTGTCTACATGGTAAAACAGAAACATTTCACTGGGCACACTGTCAAGACCATTTGTTTGAACTACTATCATCCACTGTTAGAAGCTGCACAATAAGCCAGTTGTTTCCATTCGATAGTTTATTGTGTACTACAAATAAGAATGCACAAAAAAAATAAGATTCAGTTGTTTTTAACTTTGGACAGTTAAAAAGAGTAAACTATTCCTGTGCTTAGATTATTCTTACAGTTTTATATTAAGGACTTATTTATCTCATCTTAACGCTTTACATCAAAACACCCAGTCCCAAAAGCTTGATCGTCATAAATCAGTATGGCACTACCTAAGCCAGGGGAATTCTGTTTATTTGTACCGATGATAAGTTGCTCTTAAGACTGCTGGGTCTAGACATGCAGATTCATAGCTCCATGTCATCAAAGTGTTCTAGAACATTACTTTTCATTTAAATAAAAACACAAACCACTGTAACGGCAGTTATTTTTGTTTTTTTTTTCAATAGTTATAAAGAATTTCAACACATACCTGAATCTCTGCGCTCTGGGACCTAGCATGGCATTTTGTAACAAAGCTTCATTACACTACAAACTCATTTCCAATGCTTTAACTTAATTATGTGTACCATGTGTACATCTATTGCTTTACTAGAGATTATTTCTTTCTTTGCAGTCCTGTATTTCAGTTTCCCTCACTAATGTACTTTCTAAAATTCCCTATCACTCAGGTTAGGTGAGATTGCTCTCTCCTAGTTATTACCATCAAAAAAAGTAGAATAATCCATTAGTCATTTAAGTTTCCTTTGTAATCAGTATAGACTGATAAGGCTACAGAGTGATTCATCTCATTCTGAAATGGATGAATACAACAGGAGACATACTGTCTCTCAAAAGTATCTGTCTTTTCCATTGCCTATATGAAGGCAACACCATTGATGAGATGAATTCCTTAGATTAGATCCCTAAATTCTAAATTGCTAAAATCAGAAGGAAAAAATCTTCCTTAGTGATAGCAGTACAGTTTGGATATAGCTTATCTACCTGTAATCATCATGGCAGCACTGATTCCAGCATTAGCAGTAAATCCATCCTAGGCAAGAAAAAGTGAGCACATGCCAAGCTCCATGCAGCTCTCTCCAGACTGCTGTGGTACCCAGCACAAGCCAAGCAACTCCGCACTGCACATGCCTTCCTGCAACTTCCAGTGCAGCAGAGCAAAGGTCAGAGAGACACTGTAGCTTGAGACAGACACCTGGTCATGCTAGAAGAGCGGCAGCCCCCTGCTACGTCTGGTTTCACTGGGTTGTGCACTCCTACATTTCACGACAACTCCTGGGGGGATCTGAGGACTCTTTGTATTTCCCTGGAGTTCCTACAATGCCTGTTCACATCGGCTACACATCACAGAATATTAGTAAATCTGATCCTTGAAAGTGAGTCACCTTTACAAGCTCTACAGTCACAGTAATGCTGGCAGCTTCCAGATGCATGTACTATGTAGGCGTTGCACATACTGAGAGATCTTTTCTCCCCCTCCTCCCCTGCTGCTCCTCCTGATCAACTGCAGTGTGTTGACCTTACTATCAGATACTTTCAAGTACACTCTAAAAGAAACTTTGAGTAAAATTTACTTAATACTTTTGATCCTTCTTGCATTAAAATGCACACGTTACCCATAATATTTCAGGCGTCTCAGTTACGTTCCCTTCTATTTCCTCCTTTATAACCCCATCACACCCCCTTGCTCTCTTCCACTAATTATAACAGCAATTAAACTGAATGTCTCACACATTTCTCAGGGAAATGATAATCACTATTTTTTGGATCTAACCCTGTAAGTGTTCTACTGTGTTCTACGGCTACTACAGTTTCTTTGTAGCAATCAGCAAGTTATAGCGTATGCAATAGGAGAAGGGAATGTATGCCAGCTTCTCAACTGCTACAGTTCATTGCCAGACATGTTTCATTAGAAGATGACAACCGGGCAGAAACAAGCTGAACACAACTTTTTCACCATAGTTCTCCTATCTGTAAATTATTAAATATTTGTATTATTTTACAGCAGATTAATGAGGAACTCAAATTCTGAGGAATCTTTTATATGCTAATGAGAAAAACAAAGCTCACCTTGGAAATAGCAGTAAAAGGACAAAGCTGTCATGTTGATTAGATATAGTTTGCATGAGTAACTATGACAGAAGCAAATGAGTAGAATTTTAGACTTTCTTAAAAAAACCCACAACCTTCACTCCCTCTGCCCCCCACCCTGCCAAAGAAAAAACTGCAACCAACCAACCAACTAACCAACCAACCAGTAACCAAAATATCCTGCTTTTCTAAGACATGAGAGATGGCCAGAGAGAGAAGTAGATCAGGAATCCTGGTACAAAAAGGCATCATAAAACTATATAATGTAATTATGGAAAGCCATCTGACTGGGAAAGAAGCAGCACTGGAAAAGTCATCAATGGAAAAGCATTTATGATGAGAACCTGCAATGGAAGATGTGAAATCAGGCATTACAGCTGAGAGATTTCCTTTCCCACTGTTAGAATATTTCTTTCTCAGTAGTAAATAACATTTTGTAGGCAAGTAATATAAGTATAGCAGAAATACAGAAAAAAAAAACAGATTTTATTTCAGTTATATTCAGCTTTTAATTGGTAAAAGAATGCTAGTTATTTCTTCAGTATTTTGTAAGTTTTGGAGAAGCATAAGTAGGTTTTCTGGATTCAGTAGTTGCAGTCAACAGCATTGGCCCTTCTGGGACATGTTTTTCACACCAGCCATGGCAACATAGTGTCAACTGGTTTAGCTTAATGTTAACTGTTTTAGTTGATGTAACTTGTCACAGTATGCACTATTTAATGACTTTATTCAGACATAAAAGTGCTTTCTAAAATCATCAGGTGATTTGTAAGATTGATCCTATCTCTTGGAGCCAGCCTATCACCCCAACCCAGCTTTGTGCTCTTTTAAAGATCACACAAAGAAATGAATTAGATAGAGAGAACCAGTGCTCACAACTGGGCAGTAAACTTAGCGGGATCTCATAGTAAACTGGTGCTGAGAAAAGGCAATAATACCAATGGCCAATTAAAAGTCACAGCTGTAGAGTCTGGTAAAAGTACTTAAGGACTGTCAGCTTCTTGCTTTGAACAGTATACTCTTTACCGACTGGTTCAATGACTTTATCATTTTTACTGACAATATTTAATTTCTACATCCTTTTCAAACTTTCAGTATAAAATAAGCTTTTTGTCAGCCACGGTTGTCATCCCTCATTCCTTCTTTTCAGCTATGACTGTTTATTTATTGAATTTATTCCAGCTATCCTCCAGTTTATTAGCTGCACGCTGTCTCCATAGCAATCCCTCTCTTCTCATCACAGAAGCAGAAGGAGAGGTTTGGTAATTATGATTTTAGATGTAAGGTGTAATTTGGATGCTTTCAGGAGTGTAGCAGCAGGCAACATGGTGCTTCTGACACTTTAGAACAACATTACTGTGTGAATTATTTTCTCATGCTCATGTTTCATCAACCATTTTCAAATTCTCATTTTACTTGACTCATTCTAATGTTGATTTTGCTTACACTTATAAACACTAAAAACACAAACTTCGTAATACTGTGCCCTGCAGGCTACTCTCTTGCACATTTTACATTTATACTACAAGTTTTAAGATGCCTTTACGAATTATCTTTCCCAAATGTGGAAGAATAGTATTTAACTTAATCACAAGGGTAACAGAAGGTGAATAGGACTATTCCTCGCACAAGCCTTTGCTATGTCTTTTCTTATATTTTGGCTTTTTGACAACAAAAACACTGGTATTGTGATGGTATTGTTAATATGAAAAAAGCTCACTGAAATTTTCTCTCCTGAACTGACAACAGTTAGAATGCATTTTTTTCTTGAATAATTCACCATTAATTCTGTATTTAGGAGAAAGAAGACATTTTGAGATGTGCATGTGAGAATCTTCATCCAAGGGATTATGTTCCTGTTTCCATGTTTGAATATTCTTCTTGTACTAGCAAAAATTACACCCTATGTATGGTACAGCCTATGATGAAGTAAGCTTCATTCTATTTCCCCTGCTTGCTATGTTGCTAGATAGCAGGTGAAAATAGTAATGATATTACATGAGCATACAGCTTTTTTCTTTACTTTGTATTAATATTTATAGAGTGAATTAGCATCATTGTTTAGAATATAGCAAACTTTCATCTGTGTCTTGGATAGTTTACAGTTCACATGATTCTTAACTAAACATAGAATCATGACAGTGAGTTATATGTTAATGTAGAATCACGACAGAGAGGGGGATATAAGCTTATATACAGTAGTAGAAAGAGGCAGCTAAGCCAAAGAAGGTTGTTGACAGAAGTTTGGTAGAAAGAGTAAGGGGTTTATATAGAAAAAGCAAACTATGTCCAAGTAAAGAACAATCAAGTAACTATTGGGGAAATTTAAATACAGACTAATGACCTACTTTTGAAAAACACAGCAAAGGTAATTTCTCAATTACTAGATAAGTTTAATACAGTCAAACTAACAAAAAGAATTAAATATTTTTAAGGTTGCATTTTTCTGCAGCCCTTCACTCAATCAGACACTCAATACAGTAAAGACATTACTTCATATCCATTGAAATTCTATAAATACTCATTATAAATGTAGTGGGATCAAGGTAAGGGTAAGAAACTTACACCTTGTCTGTTGAGAAGTGCTAAAGTCCTTGGAAGAAACTTTTCCTTTCTTTCTGTATATGATTGCATCTATTCTTTCAATAACTCTACAAGTTCTAATGAATTTTATATCCAATTTATGAATAAATCCCAAATGATTGGGAAGGTCTTTATTAATAATTAAGCATATTAAACAACAAACTAACAATCTAGATCTGTCAGATTCTTGTCTATTTGTTGCTGAACAGTATGTGATTGTTTTATGACTTCTTTGCTTTTGGCAATGAACTGATTCAACAACACTTGCATAATGCACACATTTCCTAGTATCAAAGAACTATCATTCCACAACTGCACTGATATGCAAAGATAATTTGCTGTTTCAGGTAAGGAGCAGATTCTAGGGTTGTGCAAAAAGATATAACATTTCTTATTTTTGTACTTTTATTAGCTATCTGACCATATACAGCATATAAGGTGACAATTAACTTAGCAAAGAGCAGATTAGAGTACCTGGATCAACACTTTTAACAAGATCAAACTATGTTTCACCTTCGCTGTTATTTAAGTAAATAATAAGGAAGAATCCATGAAAAAGTTAAATTTAAAATCCGTTGAGTATTTACTCTATTAGGAGACAGAATTATTTTGGGATGATTCTGAGTTGATTTTAACTAAGTATCAGAAGAAAAAAAGGCCCAACAAAACGTAGTCTCAAGAGATTAATTAGTTTCAAATCCAGGAAAATCACATTACTAACAGATTTCAATGGACAATTTAAGTTATAAAAATATTTCTAATCAGATAATACTTGTTCAAAGTTCATGATCAGTTTGAATCAAGCTTAAGTTTTACTATTCTTAGACTGAGTATTCTGTATGTGTCTTCTACAAAAACGTTCTTCCAGATTGACAGCATAAAACTTGGCAAAAGCTAGCAAAACTAGCAAACAGAACTAGTTATCTTTACAGTTCAACAAACTTCATGACAAATGTAGTTCTTTTTTGTGATGAAATGCAGTTCAGTAAAGACAAATTTAAAAAAAAAAAAAAAAAAAAAAAAAAGCTTAGGGTTGATAAAGAAATCCTAGTTTCTCAGGAGATCATCTAGTACAACCCAGCCTGCACAAGCAGGGTCATCTGGAACACGTTTCCACGGATTTTGTCCAGATGAGTTTTGAATGTTTCTAAGGAAGGAGATTCCACAAGCTCCCTGAGCAACCTGTGCCACTGCTCTGTTGTCCTCACAGCAAACAAGTTTTTTTTCTCATGTTCAAATGGAACTTCTTGTGATCTCCTCCTTGAAAACACCACCATAAAGTGCTTTTGTGGATAAAACATTTAATGAAAACAAGAAGATCAGAATAATGAAGTATGGTCTATTGTCACATGAAACCCAGGTACTAATAATTGCAATGGTTTGTGTAAATGAACTACTTAACTATCCTTACTTAGAAAAGCTTTCCTGGTTGATGTGTGTTTACATGACTGTCTTCTAAAACACTTTCCATTATTTATTGGGGTGTATTAGGGGCCAGCTATTATCAAAGAAGAGCTACCACAAAAGGCTTATTCATTTGAAATGATGTTACAGTTCTTATATACCAATAATTCACATGCTTTCTCTCATCCTGTAAGTGTGAGAGAAAATATGAAGGAAGACCATAAATTATCCTTAGTGTCAATAGATTTCTCTTCAGACCACACTGAAAAAAATAATAATGGAAAAGAGCAGGGAAATATTCCCCACAGTCTCTACTGCATCTTGGGGAAAAAAAAATAAAAAGCTTGTAAAGCCTTTATTTTTTACTGTATAAATTCACTACAATAAAATGCCACAGCTCCATGTAGTTTAAAATGATATTACCATTTGGAGTAAAGTAAGCACATACTGCTGTGATGTGGTGTTTACTAATGCAAGTATATTTTTCCAGAAACATTGTTGATATTTTTCAAAGAAATTACTGTTTCAGCACCAGAGAGAGCAAATAAGTGTTAACATACAGTACAAACCAACAATTTTTGCAGTGGATATGGTTACAAGAAAAGTTCCTGCATGTTAGCACTGATGACATAAATCATTGGACTAGTGATTTCTGTAATTCAGTTTGGTAACTAAATTAATGTAAAGCTGTTTTACATAGCAAAATATTTCGAGATGAAATTGCATGTATTTTGTATATATCAATAACACTTGATCACCAATTAGTAGCCCCATAAATCTACATCTACAATGTTTTGAACAAACAGCTACATTGCTTTGAATCCCAGATTTCATATTTCAGCCTTTTCCAACCTCCCTAATAGTAATGAGATTTTAGACTGAAATACAGATTTCTGAAATTTAATATCATCATTTAGAGAACTGATGAGCACACTCTGAAAATGAAAGCTGTTTTGTCTGTCATTTTTGTCTTTAAGTTTCAACTTCAGCTAACTGTGATTCTCCTTTTGCACAATGCTCAACATTTTTCTGTTGGTTAAGCATGACCCATCTGCATTATATAACTGTCAAAGGCCTCTCTTGGCCTTGGATTATGTTGAAAGCAACTATTGTACAGAGGGTCATTTGCCATTTTTATGTAATTGTCCAGAGAATGTCCTAGTCCTCATTTAAATGACTCTATGATACAAAATTTCTCCCATCCATTCAATCAGGCTTTTGTTTTGCTCTGAATAGGTCCTATTAAGAGGCAGAAATGTATGAATAGTCAGATACCCCACTGCTTGCTTCAGCCCACTAGGAACTGTAACACTCTTGTGAAGAACAAAAAACAAACTATATACACTTAAAAAGAGGAAATTAAAATGGAAAAGTTCAAGATTAAAAATAATATTTACATTTGCATTGTCTATGCTAGTGTGGCCAAATAGTACATCAAAATCTATTCCTGAGGAAACAGGAAACCGAAAGTTTCTTGGATATCTCATATATGTTGTTCCCAGTTCTTGAAATCTAGGTTGTTTGGTCTATTATTGCCTTAAATAGGCCACAGCTAACTATGAAAGTTCCCAAGTGTTCTGCACGGTAGACGGTGCCTAGAGGCAGGTACAAACATTTTCAAACCGTGTGCTGAGGAGCCATAGGAGTAGTGGAGCCAGCTCTGCAATCCAAGGACTGCACTATATTCCAACTTACAAAATGCCCTTGGAGCACCATACTGCAAAGCTTTACTTGCATGGCTTGGGTAGATCAGAAATTGTAGGTTCATTCTGTGGTGTCATAATTAAAAAGCATTAAGTGTTCTCTCTCTAGTGCTCTTTTTCTCATTTATCAATTATGTACAGTCCTCCTTGTATCTCAAATAAGAGACTGAACAGAGTCAGAACACTCATCACAGTAATATAATTGGAAAAGACTTTTTTTTTATGTCAGCACCAGCTCTTATCTTTTGTCAGCCATCAGCATGTGATATTTTAGTAAGCCAGAATCAAATTCAGTAGCCAGATCCAGTTAGGGTCTTGATAATGTTGGTAAAGGGAGGTGTAATGCCTACTCACTTGCCTGTATTTCTCTTTACCACCAGTTTTTAGGTGGCTTTAACTGGTGATGTAAATCAGGCTTTGCATTATAACAGTAAAACCTAGCAACAGTTCAGTGAATATTAACATAAGGAGTTCAAAGGAACATGAGCATTGCAGGGCACCTCAACCATGTTTCATGATGAATCCCAATGTTCTTTCATCCAAATAACAAATGTTCTATCGTAGTTATCTGTAGTCAGTCACCCAGCGTTAGCTTAACTAAAGGAGTGTCACACTCTACTGAGAGTCAGTCTCACTTAGGGGATCTTTTGCAAAGATCATATTGAGGCTATTTACAATGTATAACCAGAAGAGATTTGATATTGTTCATTCCTAGCTCACTTTATCATAGATATGCTGACATCAAGGAAGTATAAAAAACAGATTATCTAGTCTGGTCTTACATGTATCACCTACCATTGAATTGTCTGTACTTGTCATTTAGTGGTAAGTTTGTTACAGTAGTCTCTGTAGTGCATTGCCTCATGTTAAAAGACTGCTCTAAACCCATGTCGTCTTCTGTAAAATGCGGCAGATATTCAATACTTGGTGAATAGCCTCTCGTAGCCATAGCAAGACGTAGCAAGTGCACACAGCAACTGTAGCCTAGCTCCTCCTGTCATGTCTCACAATCCTTATCCTTCTTACTAAAGAATTATTCCTGATCATTTTTATGAGTTTTGGTATGTCTATATTATCTCTGTATGTGATATTATAATAATGATCTCACCACAGCTTCAAGTAGACACAAAATTGATTCTTTATACACTTATTCATTGTTTAGCCACACTCATTCTAGAGCTTCACTCTGAGTGCTTTAGATTCATTTCTGATCTACTAGAACCAAGTCTCATTTGGAATCCTTACCCACCACAATGCAATGTTTCTAAGCATGCCTGTTTCTAAGCATGAAGTTGCATGTGGCTGAACTGAAACACATTTTCTCAAAAAGGATCCAGCATTTCCAGTCTATATGTTGCCCTCACCTCAACATTATTTATTGCTTTGTCCACCTCTGTGTGGTGAGGGAGTTTATCTGAAATGGCATGACACTCATTCAGAATTATCAAGCAGTGTAGAACAGAGCAGAGACGGGTCCTGTTTTACCACTATAAAACTCATAAATCAACAAGAATATGGGAATAATCAATCTTAACATAAATGTCACAAGTGACAAAAATACATTTTTATAAAGCTACGTAATTGTATATGCATTTTTTAATTCTTAAGGTCTGAATTGTGGATAAAACATATTGCTGAAATTTCTGTCAAAATCTTAAAAGTTTTTAAAAACGACAATAAAAAGTTTTATTTTAGACAAAGTCATCTAGCAGAATGTTAACTGAAGCTGATTTTATTCCCAGCATTTCAAAAGGAAATTAACTGTGTATCTGCTTTCTGTTATTTCGTACAGGACAGATCTCAGAGAACATGGATTAAAGTAGTGAGGGTTATCTCAGCATCATTATTTCAGTTTAAATGTATCTACTTTTTCCACAATATTTATATTTGTGCAATATCATTGCTAATTTTTAATAAATAATATAGAAATATTACATAATATTTCGTGGGGACAGAAACTTTTTGTCGAAACTTGCTAAGTGTACAATTAATTGGAAATGCTTTCTGTTTCAGAATCTCTCCTGAAATAGAAAGAATAAACATAATTTTCCCAGTAGCCCAACTTTGCCTACTTTGCTTAACAAAAAAAAGTGTGAGATGGGACTTACTATTGCTTTGTATCAATATTTTAAGAAAGAGAAGTCAGAAAGAAGGTCAGAAGAATTTTTAGGTAAGTATCAGTTGGTGGATTCCCAAATCTATTGCTTACTGCATATCTGGTTTCAGTCCAAGGCAAAGTTTTGGGGGAGCATGGTCCACGCGCCCTGTACTTCGAAACCAGGCTCTCAGCTGAAGCCTCACACACCCAAGAGAGGGTGATGGGTTGCTCGGAGACTCAGGAAGTGGGGAGTTGTTCCTAAGCCCAGAGGGTTCATAACCGAGATCCTTTTGCAGAGATTCCTCTGCTCACTTAAATAATAATTCTTACCAATTAGCAAAGGAGTTGCTAAGATCTCCAAGGGTTTCTCAATTGACAATGCATTGTGAGGGGCCAGCCCTGTTAGAGTTTACTGCTCATGGTAAGATTTACTGCTGACAGTAGATTGCAAGCCAGTCCATGAAAGAACGGCTTTGGCACACCCAGAGGAGATGCAGTTATGTGGTAGCATAAAGCTGGGTAAAAAGGCAGCATTTAAGCCCCAGCTTGGATTTCAGCATCTTTCTCTGCAAAGCTTTGTGTCCTGCAAATAACAACACATTCTGCTTCCTGGAATTCAATTTAGGGCCAACTCCTGGCCCTAAGCTTGTCTTTACTTCAAAACTTGTCTCCAGCTTCTTTGATCCTTATTTTGGTACTCTGTCTTCTTTAGACTGACCTATGTTTTTTCTATGATCTTGTTTACAACTAATGTAGAGGACGGTAGGACTTCTAACTCCCTAACTCCCTGACTATGATACCATTTTTGCTTTTAAACTTACTATTTTTGCTTTTAAACCAACCAAGCACTTCTGGACCACTTCACACTGCTGATTTGGAACCTGCCCTGACTCTCTGTTAAAGCTCTTGTCCTTAGATGTGCACTGGTCAGCTCACATCCCCTAGTAACAAACAGTACTGACCCTTTCTTGTTTAAATTTCTGATAGTTCTTTCTCATCTTGAAACATTTCCTGGTTTTGCTTTCTCAGGCAGTTTTATCGATATATAGATTTCTTAATCTGAATTCCTAAGATTCTTTCAGTGAAGGCTCATGACTGTTTTATAGTTCTGATTTTAGTTAGGGAAATGTCTTTATCTTCCAAGTGCCTCTCATGAAACAGAAAACAGCATCTATTTTATATGGAATAAAGCATCCATCTTCCTATGGAATAAAGCCTACATTTATCTGGCCAGAACTCAACAGGACAGAACAAACTTTGTAGAATACTTTGTCAGATTATTAAATGTGGTGATCTCATGGCAAAGACAAGGAAAAAATATTTTTGCACACAGGAAAAGGGAAGAGATTATTGTAGTAAGCAAGGTTTTTATTGCTAAATACTTTTACCAATTTCTTCAATAGTATAGAATTTATGGCTACAACAAAATCTTATGAATATTGATGACACCATTTTTCTTTCATTGCAGTTAATTAATCATGTTGACAGTGTACAGTTTATACATATTGCTAAGTTTTTTTTTTTAAGAAAGAATTATGAAAATATTTTTGGTTCTTTACAATAGTTTGTTTTAATATTATGTTTGTTTCAATATTATGTTTTAATACTAAACATTTATTATAAAACTATTTAGCCTATGTTGCTTGATTTTATTATTTTAAAACAGAAATGACAAACTTTATTCATGGAAATAACTTTCTATTAAAATTCTCAGGTACATGTTAACTTTTTTGTGAGATTTAAACAGATCAGTAGAATGCTCCAACACAAAACTTATGAGCTTTGAAAGGGAAGATTATACTCAGAACATAATTTATAATTCCAGGCCTATTAGACATAATATATTATTTAGCCAAACACAACTGCTGTATTCAATTCACTATGAAAATTAAAAATTAATAACTTTACTACCTTTGACTTTCTGTGTAGATATTGAGAAGAAAATCAGTCCATTATTACTACAGTTTTTAAGGGTATTTATCATGTAAACAAACAATAGAAAGAATAAGAATGCCAAGGAAGCTTGGACTAATTTGATATTAATACAAAAGTGAAGTGACTGTGAAGAAAAAGTAAGGTGCGTTGAAATATAATCAACTATGAGATGTTTACTTACTCCTTTTCTGTAATAAGGTAACAATCTATCTTGTCATGGCATTAGAGAATATTCTGCATATTTATCCACATCTCTACTCTGACAGGAAATGTTCAGCATTTTTTACACATCTGAAAAAAAAAAAAAGAGAAAATGACTCAATCTACAGATACAAAAAAATATGAATGGACATGGAAATTAACTTACATATTCTGATTTCAAGGCCTAAACTCAAAGAATACATTTCTTCCCAAATAATCTAGAATCCAATTTTAGACAAACATTTTAAATCACTTTTTTCTTTCACCCTGTAGAAACAACATTTTTGCAGTACAGTAAGCATCTACATAATCTATCTAGCTATACACAAAGCTTAAATGTACAAGATGCTGAGTACCCTGGCTGTAATTCAGGAATGCACTTAAACACATGTATAACTTCCAGTATATGAGTAGTTCCACAAGAGAATTTTCAACTGTACTGAAGTATATCGCAAAAAAATCCATTGACTTCCATATTGCCAGAATTTGAACTTTACAATGACAAACAAATGGCTTAAAACTAGGCAAGGCAAGGTTTATTGGTACAGGTAGTATATTTTATTGTTGACCAACAATTAAAGTTGAAGGAAAAAAAAAAAAAAAAAAAAAAAACAAGCTTTAGAGCACACACGCCCTTCTTCAGAAGCAGCAGACTTCAAAGCAAACTACAAGCTAAGAGTAAAAGTAACCACAGTATAAATGTAACTCTGGATTGAAACCAGAACCTTGCACAACTGAGAATGAACAGGAATATTTTGAAGATTCAGAGGACGTGTAAGCATAAAACCATGGCAAAAGCCTTCTTGTTGAGCTGCTTAATGTTGCTGATCCCTAATATTTATAAAAAGTGATAGACAGTTTTAGGACTTTGTTCTTTCTCTGTTTATGCAAACGAGAGACTCCTACTGAGCTGCAGTGATAAAAGCCCACAAATCTAGTGTTAGGCCAGGACAAACTCACTTATGTATTCCAAAGTTATTTTATTTGGTGTTTATCATCAGTATTCACAGTTATTTAAAGCAACATTTTCCATGAAAAGACTACGGCCATAATCAACCACTCTTAAAAAGCCTGCAAAAAAGGCTATTATTAAAAATGTATATTTTCATTGAACTAATGTAAATTTCAGATACTTTTCATTTGCATGAAACAAATGGATAAACTGGAATAATCCACTCTAATTGATGTGCTAAAATTTGTTTTGGGGTCTAAAGAACTTTTCTGCCAGCTTCTTAGCATTATGGAAACAAATGTGTATCTGTGCCTGTCTCTCTCTCTTTCAATTTAATATAATATGTATTAATAAAAGAGTCAGATTTTCTGTGAGTTCTGCTTACCTATAATACACAGACCATATCATTATCATTTGTAGCTACAGATTAGCATGGACAGTAAATTATCCATCTTTTTTTGCCTTAAATATTCAGCATTAATTCTAACAATAATCTTTCAAAAACATTGGATTGCATTAGAAGAAATCCACCTTGCTGAATGTTTTGCTCCTGGCTCTAACATATTTTAGTAGAGGATTTACCTATAGTTTTTTTTAATAATTATCATTTATGGATGACTTGCACAGCTTGCTGGAAATCTGATCTTTTGGAAATATTAATATAATATCAACTGAATGCCAACCACAAATTTGCCCTAATGCTTTTTTTTTTTTTTTTTTTTTTTTTGGCAAAATATAAGTACTCCATCTTCAGGGATCTCTGTGTTTCACTGTATACAAACACAGAGATAATTCTACTCTCACGTTAGTGTAATTAACACTGACCTCATTAAAATTAACAGAAGTTGCACTGTGTATTTCAGTCATGCAAGACATTCACCAGCATATATCTCCTTTCCATCAGCGCCACTCATGTGGAATATAGACCTTGGAATTTCCTTGGAATCTTCCAAGACACTGAGAATTACTTGTCTCCATTGCATTCATATAAACAAGTAGCATTGATGTTAGTTTGCTAATGAGTTACAGCTTAACCTGTCCAGCATTGTTCCACTACGGTGGCAGCAAATTTAGAAGTAGAACTTGCTATGTGGTTCTAAGAAAAATAAAATCATTTTGAATTAAATATAAAAATCTCCTAGCCAGAAAAGTGATTCCTAGGGGGGTCACACATGATATTTTAAGGGTGTCTTTTGGTTAGTGATATTGCTAAACAGGGACATTACCTCATTAGCATCTGAAGTTGAATAAATCAACTAACTAGCATCTGAAGTATCCCCTATCTATTACAGATTTCCATTTGCCACCTGCCTTTGATGCTTGTTTTATGGATTGTTCACTTTTTTTTATCAAATCCTGTAATACAATTTCCTACTATTTGTTAGGATTTTGATTTAAAAGGTGCCACATGGGAGCCTATTGCCACTCAGACTCCCCCTAGTTAATGTAGAGATAATAGAGGCTACTAGAATTGTGAAGAGTAAAGAAGATGAAATATGCACTCTTTAAAAGTGAAGTACTAGTTTAAAAGATATCTTATGCTGGATCTTAGTCAACCTTTTGCTTCGTGTTTCTTAGCACAAAAACAAATCAAAAAAGTAGATAGCGTTTTATTTTAATAACATAGAATTGTAACTAGGCATATGTTTATATGCTTTTTTTTTCAGAAAGTAGTTTATCTTGGTCTCCTCACTTTTCCAAAGATAGAAATTCAGATCCTTCCCCATTTTCTTCTATTTCTTTCACAATAATTGTATTTAACTTCCCATATGTGATTTTGCATACCAAGTCTGGTTATAGACAGAGAACAACTGCGGTGGCTGAATTAGAGAATTTAAATTAAAGTCTGAAGAACAGCAAAACAAAAGTCTGGAGGGCTGATCATTATCCTTCTGAATCACAGCATATGGTATGCCAAATATAATAAATCCTACCCATGTAGTAGGCATGCAGTAGCAATTACTCCCTACAGAAAAAAATGTTATTAAGAGTAGGTGATAGAGACTGAAAAGGAGGTCACATCGAATAACAGTTTTTATTGTTAGAGAAAGAAAAAAAAAAAAAAAAAAACCCTCTAATCAATCTTCCAGAACAGATTCCTGACATTTTGAGATAAAACTGTTAGGCGGTTTTGGCTGCCCAAGAACTGAACATCCAACATTCGTATACTTACATGTAATTTCTTGCATTATGTACCAGAATATTTCACATTGAAAGAAAACATTTTTAAGGCCCCAAAGGCCCCCCTGCGATCATGTATTGAACTATGCTACTCCAAGATTTAGGTCCAGGACTTCCACACTTGTACACATCACGTAAGACATAATCTGTGGTAAAGCTCTACACTGACAAACTTCTTTGTTCTGAGTACTGTGACTTTCCGGGTTAAGGTAGAGTTCTCCAAACTTCTTGATCTCTACAAAGAGCTTGTATTATTCTGTCCTCATAGTTTTTATTAATGCAAAGTACTCCTGGAATATATGCACTTTTGCCATTCCTCCATAAGTAAAACTAAACCACTGACACTGGGGAACACAGTTGACAAGAACTTTTATTGTTTTGGAGAACACAGTATGCATAAATAATGTTGGCGAATCAAATATAACTTGCAGCATTTTTTTCTGGTTCAGTAAAAATTAAAAACTAAGACAAATTGACTGCAAATTTCAACACAAGCAGCATGTACACCAGAGAAAAAATATCCAAACAGCAGCCTACGAAACTGTTTCCTCAAAGATAATAGCAGAATATTGAAATCTTCACTGTGGGATAATACAGTGTCAAGGGAAAGTCTACAAGATGCCATTATTAAAAAAAAGTAAAGAAAATTGAGACAAAGGGGGATGAAAATTTATAGATATATTTGCTTATAATAAGGCCAACGTGACAGAAAAACATAGGAAAGGCCAAGGTACCAAAACCTTCTTCACCTCAGCCTCTATTAGTAACAGTGGGCTTCATGAATTCCAGGCCCACCGAGACCAGCAGGAATAGAGGGGGATCAGGCTAGGGAACATGTAACAATCTGGACATACAAAAAATCCATGGGACCTGAGAAGATACTCCCAAGAGCACTGAAGGAGCTGGCCTCATTGTGAGGCCACTCTCTTTGAAAGGTCATGGTGATTGAGGGAGGTTCCTGAGGACTGGAAGACAGCAGATGCCGCAGATATCTTCAAGTGCAAGAAGCCAGGGAACTATAGGCTGGTCAGCCTTGATTCCTGGGAAGGTGATGGTGCAACTAATCCTAGATAGTATTTCTAAATACATGAAAAACAAGATTGCCTGATTGCAAATAGTCAGCATGGATTTATGAAAGTGGAACCATGCTCATAACTTTCTATGATAAAATCACAGGCCTAGGGGATAAAGGAAGGGCAGTGAAACTCTTAGCAGCAGTGAGTGTTTATCTTAAATTTAGTAAGGCTTTTGACACTGTCTCCCATAATATCATCATACACAAGCTCAGAAGTACAGGCCAGGTAAGGATTGAAAAAAGTGAGATGGATTGAAATCTGGCTGAACTTCTGGAGTCACAAGGTTGTCATCAGCAGCACATAGTCAAGCCAGAGGCCAGTTATTAATGGTGTTCCACACAAATCGAATACTGTTTAATCTTTTCACTGATGACCTGGAGGACAGGACTGCTTGCACTCTCAGCAAGTTTGTGGATTATACAAAACCAGGAGGAGTGGCTGATGCACCATATGATTTTGCTGCTATTTAGAGGGACCTTGACAGACTGAGGACATGAACACAGTGGAACATCATGAAGTTCAACAAAGTACAAAGTTCTGCACATGGGGAGGAGTAACCGCAGGCACCAGTACAGGCCAAGGGCTGACCTGCTGGGATGTAGCCTTGCAGAGATGGAGATGGGTGTCATTATGGACAAGTTTAATATGAAGTAGCAATGCACCCTTGTGGCAGAGAAGGCCCAACATATCCCGTGCTGCAATATAGCGTGCTGGTTTCAGGTGATCCTTTCCCGTCACTCAGCACTGCACGCTTACATGAAGTATTTTTAGGACTGATGCAACTAAAAAGATAATTATGTCCCTCTACATTTAAGTGTAGCTAGGATACAGTCTGTAAAGAAGCAGATGATGTACATGTCTGTTCTATTAAAGAGTGATAAAAAAGGCACTTGGGCTTATTTCACCTTTTATATGTATAAGTTTAGTGGTAGTGTTACAAGGACAGAAGGATACTTGAACTGTAATGACATTCCTAGTCAAAAGTACTAAAAGCTTGTGCACTAGGCACATATATTTAAGTGAAAGGAAAACCATACAAAGTTGGGACTAGTTGTAATATCTTCATCCTTATGTCATCCATTACCATGTATTTCTACCTTTCAAATTCTCTGCTTCCTACTTTCTCACTCCATCTGCACACTTTCACTTGCCAGGATCCAAAACTCATGTCCTTTATCTTGTAAATCATTCTTTACTATTTATACTCGAACAAGGAAACTATATAGTTTTCACGTCCCCCATTGTCCTTCTTTCCTGAACAGCAGCGTCCTCACTCTCTGCCCCTTTGCCAGGACACACCAGGAACCCTAAACCAAGATTAGATTCCCATATACAAGCTAAACCATTATGTAAAAGTCCCATGGAATGTGTGGAAATGTGCACAAGAAAGCAATCAATCAAAAACAATGAATGTAGTGGTGGCACAAAGTCCTTTGCTCTGGATAGTTTTGGCACCATGGCTGCTAGCAGCAGATGAAGCCTGTTCTTGCTGTAGCTGCTGCCAAGTAGCTGACCTGACTTGAGAAAGGATTTTCCTATGACCAATGCTGTAAGACCCTGAGAAATGCAGCCTTATGGACTGCTTTTACTACTTCATATCCTTTTCCCCATAAAAAAAAGTCCTTCCACCACATTGCTTTCTCCCCCACTATTAATGTCAATTCCCTTCCCCGTTTACTACTTCATGTCTCTCCAGGGGAGAACTACTGTCACATGCACAGAGCTGCCTCATCCAACAAAAACTTAACACTTACCTTTTCATCAAGGTTGAATATACAGAAAAAAAAAATCTTAATTTATCCAGCAATGATGATCTGAATCTGCATCTTTGGACTCAACTTCTACTGTTAAAAAGTTGCCTGTGCTATCTTTTTTTTTTTTTTTTTTTTTTGTTAATCACTGCAGGAAAGGCCTTGAGGTCTTTTTTAAAAACAAAAAACCTTCTCATTGGATTAGATGAACCTCTACGGACTTGTCTTGTGGTCAGACTGACAGTAACTCGCAAGATGAAAGTTTTGATGGAAGCTTTTCTGGAGGTTCACATCCACAAAGCTCGCCTCTCGTGGACTCTCTAACAGTATCTAAGAAATTTATTGGAATTTACTTTCTTTCAAACTGTGCTCAACCTACCAGAGCGGGGAAAAATAAACAAGAGCAACCAGACAGACCCGACCGGGCCCAGCCGACCGGCCCTCGAGCAGCAGGCCGGGCAGAAAACCTCCTCCGACGCTCTCAGCGGTGTGAACCGAGCGTTTTGGTTGATAATCCGAACACTTTAACGCCCAGGACGGGAGGGCCGGGGGGCGCCGTTTGTCTCCGAGGGGTTTTGCGCCGCCGGTTGGTACGGCCCACCCGGCGCCTCCCCCCGCCCGCGCGCAATGGTAGCGCCCTGCGCGCAGCCGTTTAAATTCAAACCCCCAACGGCCGCTCCTCCCGCCGCAGGTGGGCGCTGCGCGCGCTGACGTCACGCAGACGCACCGGAGGAGGGCGCGCTTTCCCCCCTCGCGGTTTTAGCGCCATTCCCGGGTTGGTTTGGGGCGTTTTCCCCCTGTTTCGGGGCAGGTCGGCGGCAGCTCTGCGCACGCGCACCCCCGGCCCTCCCTCCCTCTCGCTGTGTGGGCAGCGAGCGCCTCGGCGGGGCGGGCCGGGCTGGGGCGGTGCCGCGGGAGCGCCGGGGGCCGCAGCGGCAGCGCCTCCGTGTCGGAGCGGCGGGAGCGCCGCGCGCCTCCCTCGGCAGCAGCCACAGGGACCCCGTTCCCCCCTTGCCCTCCTTTGCTGCTGCCGCTGCGTTTCGGGTGAAGGAGCGGGGAGCGGAGAAAGCGAGCGCCGGGGCGGTCGCTCCCCCTCCCGCCTTCAGCCCTTCTCGGCCGTCCGCTGCTCTTTTCTCCGGGAGGACGTAGCAGCGCCCTCGGCAAGATGGGCTGCACGCTGAGCGCCGAGGACAAGGCGGCCGTGGAGAGGAGCAAGATGATCGACAGGAACCTGCGCGAGGATGGCGAGAAGGCTGCCAGGGAGGTCAAGCTGCTTCTCCTAGGTAAGGGCCCCGCCGAACTAAGGCCCCTTCCCCCAAGTCCTGAGGTAAAAGCGTGCCTACCCCCTCCCGCTTTCCCTGAGCGAAGTCGTCTGACTTCCCTTCTCCCCAGTCCTGAGGTAAATTTCGTCTTGTCCCATCCCTTCCCCTCGTCTTCCTGATGTAAATTCCATCTTCTCTCCCCTAGTCCTGAGGTAAATCGTGCTCGTTTTTATTCCCTCCTCCCTGCCCTGAGCTCAGTAATTTCCCCTTTCCCGCCCCGAATCCTAAGGTAAATCGGCCCCCCGCCCCGCGTTAAGGAGGAGCCCCCTCGCACACGACCCTAGACGCTGCGGGCGAGGGACCCCCCGCTTCGGAGCGGCCCTGGGAAGGACTCGCTGGGGTAGATGCTTGTGGCTCCTCGACAGTTTTTGAGTTAGAGAGGCGCAGCAGCCTGGTAAGGCAGGTAGGAAAACCACGGTTGGAGGCAGGGCCGCAGTGGAGAAACGCAACGTAGTGGAGTAGCTTGGCCAGAGGTCCCCTGTAGCATCCGTTTAAAGCGGGTAACATCTTAAACTTCTGTTGTGGGTCCTGTGTACGTCCAGTAAGCGGAGGAGTTTATGGAAACTTTAGGTTGGCGGGTGTGTGTTCCTAATGTTTCTTGCAGAACATCTGACTTATAGACTGCTCTTGTAAGATTAAAGTGCACAAAGCAGGAAAGGAACATGAGCAGAACCACTATTTGCCTTTTTGTATGCTTTATTTTTGTGGAAGCTTTTTATGTTGGTGAAATCTTAATGGGGATTCTGCAGTGTGTGTAGTAAATCAGCCCACGTGCTTTCTTGTGTTATTAATCTTTGCTCATAATTACTGGCATACTTTTTGACTGCTTTAGGTGATATGCTTGTGTGAATATAAGTAAAGTTAGTTTTTAAAAGGGAAAATGAGGTTTTTTACTCAGAAAGCACTTCCATTCAGAGCTAACACTATTGTACAATTCAAACAGCTGAGCAAACTGTATTAATGTTGTAGTGCCTCTTAACTTGGCTGTCTTAACGGAAACCAGAGAGGGTTCTTCTAAAGCAGAGTTAAAATATTTTTTTTTTCCTCCCCTCTTCTTCCCTGGTGCTGCCCCTCCCTTCTTGAAGCTAGAGTTTCTAGTCAAATTTGCTAAGTAT
Organism: Crypturellus tataupa; assembly: GCA_034781795.1. NCBI lineage: Eukaryota > Metazoa > Chordata > Aves > Tinamiformes > Tinamidae > Crypturellus > Crypturellus tataupa. The sequence goes on along the minus strand of JAWLRI010000001.1, from coordinate 5,618,037 downwards.
CAACCAATTTCTCACTCTCTTCAAAACTGATTATGCTAGAATACTTATCTACAATGTTTTTATCACTAAATAATCATTATTGCAGTAGATTCCTTTTTTTTAAAGAAATCTTTGTTGCAAATTTATTTTAAAATGACTCCAGAGAATTTCAGAGAAGCACTTTCATATGTAGGTGAAGAGTTGAAACATGCCTAAAGTGAGCTACGGAGCAAGTGTCCTATAGTCCTAAAATGTATATGTATAGTTTGTCTTGCTTTTGAGGGGGAACAAATCCAGTATTTCTTTTGCTGGTTTTCCAGGTAGCACACTGCCAACCAAAATAAGTCTTAGTTCTGTGAGGCTTTGAAAGCTTCAGTAATAGATTGTTGAGCGGGAATGTTATCAATTAATAGTAGTAGTGCAGAAGATGTTCTTATGGTCTTTTGAAGGTGTTGAACTGATGTTTTATATATGTTAGGGTTTTGACAAGACATTTAAAATGTTTCTTTAGAATTTTGCTCTTTTGTATGAAATTTTAAGTATGTGTAATATTGTCATCTTTGTTTCATTGTTTTCTCTGGATAGGGCCGAGTTCTACATCTATAGAAAAATGTTTTAATTTCCTTAATCTTACGTTTTGCCACTGTATTTTCAATGGCTTAATGTTGTTTATAAAATCCAGGTTTACTAACTTATTTCTAAGCTTTTCATGTGACTTTTTTTAATACAGAAAAACTTAAGGGGGTGAGAGAGGGAAGTGTATTTTCTTTTGGAACATCATGAAACATCAGGATATCCAACAAATAATTGATTGCATAATTATAATAATACAGCGTGGTTTATTTCCCCTCCCCCTCCCCCCTTCCTTATTAAAACAAGTGTAAAAACTAGAGGACTAGCTCCTCCTAGGACTACTGTATGAGACTCTTTAACAAAAGTGGTCACTGAATTTTGAATGAGTTTTGGGCTATGGACCCATTGATGCATTTTTGTACTTCACCTGACTGGAATGAGAGTTTTTCAGTTGCATTTTCCTTGCAACGGTGCCAGATTTATAAAACGTAACGTGAATACTTTATCTGCTCGTAAAGCTAACTTGAGGTACTTGCCTTAAGAGTCTCTCTCTTCAACACTTTCCCGATTTTGATCTGTCCATGTGTTACAGTTTATCTTTTAGTTGGTTGTACCGGTGCCTCTATTTATGGGCATGTTCAGTTAAAAAGATACTATAGTAAAAAGAAGAAGCTAAGCGGTGGTGTGCTGACAGGAAAAGGCAGCGTGTGAGGCATCAAAAATATATAGCTTATGTAGAAAACATTCACGTAGTTATTGAGCCTTGACTCAATAAGGGAAACTTATTCCAGAATCTGTAAAAATTATATATATATTTTTACATGGTGATTAGAGACTCTTACTATCTACTGATTGAGCTAGTAGGTTAAACTTAAGGAAATCAAGAGTTTTTTTTTTTCTAGCTTTTTATTTAATTTGTTCCATTGTGTCTTTTTCCTTAAATGCTTGTCTAAAACAAATAGCACTGATTCAATTAAGAAGATTTGACATTACTGAAACTATTGTGATTTAGTGATTAATATCACTAATTTGTGTGGTTTATATTTTGCTGCCCTATTTCTAGGGACATGCAGCTAGATCTAAGTGGTTAGAAATATTGTTGCTCCAGATTATGTAACTTTTCTTATCTATAAGATTTCTCATCACTGTGTGTGAATTTGACTGTAGCTTGTAGATCAGGTGTTCTTAGAATAAAAATCCTGGATTCTGAACAATTATCTGTCCAGAACAATGTCATCCTTATCCTATGACTTGGATATGATATTACTGGCAGCAGGGGGTTCTGTTCGGGAAAATTTCTCTAAGAACACTTTTCATTATTAGAAGTAGGCTCAATTTGAATATGTAGTTTATAAGCCAACTGGAACATGCTCATTTGTATATGGAGATTGGTGGCTTTCCCCTCCCTTTTAAATCATTAAATTAGCTTTTTTAACAATAATCTTCAATTAGTGTCTTCTGTGAAGAAGAAATACTGCAATTGCATAAGAATTTAAATGAAAGGTGTAATGCTGTTCAATATACTGTCAAACAGTATGTTGAGAATATTAAAGAACTGAGTATATTAAAGAATCTAACATGTAAAAGAATCTTTCCCTTAAAGGCCTAATATTAACTTCAAGTTGATATTTTCAAACTTACATTCACAATTATTTGAAGTAATTGTGTGGTTTTAGTGGGTCTTTGTTTTGTTTCTTTTCTTTGTTTCTTACAAATAAGCTCATATACTTACTGTGAGCTGGATTTCTGAAGAGCAGTACATACCTTGACTAGCTTTCAGGTAAATAAATCTAAGCTCTTTTTCTTCCCTGTGGTTCATAATATTAACTTCTGGTGTCCAGCAAATAAATCTGATGCTTCCAAAATGAATGCAGTTCTACTAATGCTGGGTGGCCTGTTTGTGTGTTTGATGCTTGTGTGCTGCTCTAATATATACATGTGATCCAGATCAAGTGTGGATTTGGAAATATACTTCTATTGAATTAGTCAGAGCACACAAGACTGAATTTACGCCAACTGCAGAAGAACAGATAGTGCCCCATTTAGTAGAAAGCCTTCTGGTATGAAGTTTTTTTGAATACGTTCAACCTGGCAATGTGAGTTTATAGGGTTAGCATTTTGTCTCATGGATTGTTGAATTCTTCACCTAATATAGTAAACTTGGTGTTAAGATTCTTAGCATCACTGAATTAAGAAGGCCTTCAGATGTCTTGCAGAATTCTTAGGAGTGAGTCCCTGAATCTAGGAGACCATAGGCAATATATTTGTAAGACTGCATTTGATTTGCTTTCTAGATAATGACATTTACAAATCTAATTCAGTAGATACTTCTGTACACATGACCTGCAGAGACACTATTACACTTCTGAACTGTCTTGTGATTCATGCTGGAACAGAGGTGTGCCATGTTCTTAGTTATCTGTCTATCTTTTATTCCTAAACAGAGCACTGGTCTTAATCTTCTTTCATTGCAGTTCTTGTTGCTTAAGGCAGGAGCTGGAAAAATCATGTGTGATTCTTCTGAATCTTTGCATTCCAAGTGTCTTTGTGTCTGTTGTGTTACCAACTTCTGTTTGCTCAGTCAACTGACTGCCACTCTTTACTCATCTTCTCAACAATTTTGTACCCATAGACCTTGACAATAGCTGTTTTCCTCCAAACCTGACTGCCAATATGGCACATGTGTATATACATGCACACACTTTATAGTATTATTTCTCTTGTCTTTCCTCCAGTATGTTCTTGTAAACAACAAGGGACTTTGCAGTTCTCAAAACTTTTGTCACACATGTCTTCAGAGATGTTGACATTATGAATTATACCAACCTTGATTGTCCTAATCTAAAAAGTTTCTGATAAAAATAGTTCTGTCACTTATATAGGGGAGATTATGCATCTCTAAATGTTGATACTGTGCATGCTCTACCTCTAATATTTTGTATGCCTATTTAAATTGATAGTGAGATTAAGTTGTTCTTCATATCTTGTTAGCAGGATGCAAAAAGTAATTTTCATAAAGCTACTTACTTTAAAAAGTAAAATTGAATATGTAGTATTTTGTGTTTTGGAATAAACTGTTGACCATTGTTTTGTTTTATGGATGCTTTTCAGAACTGTAATATTGTGCTTGGAGAATATACTTTTCAAGGGCTCCTTATTAACTATTTAGTGTAATGTAAGAATATCAAGGCAACCAAAATGGAAAGGCAGTCTTTACAATTGTTTCACTAAACTGACAATTTTTTAAAGATGAGATCAATGTACTGTAATGAATAATGGTATGTTGGATTTGAGGCGCACACATAATTTTAATTTGTTTTAGGACTTAATTTCATTTTTTTAATGGGAGAACTAATCAGAGGTACAGCTATCACAGTTGAATGGCTGCATGGATCCTATCCTCCCATCTGTAAAGTTTTAATACAATTTCCTACATATGTGTTTTCTACATGGATGAAGCATGTAGTCAACCCTAATATTCATTCTTACCCATTATAATTATAAAAATTCTGAATCTGTTTGTATTTATAGTTATAAAGAAAATTCTTGGCTGCTTTTTGAAGCTATGCTGTGATTCTGGAAATAACCAGTGCCACTTCTCTAATATTATAGTGACAGCAGTTGAGTCACTCTGCTGGAGAGTTCTTGCAGCATCTGATTGTGGTTTTGTCTTATACCTGACACCTTTGAACACTTCAGCTAGTTTTGTGATGGTTTAGAAGTCAAATCAACTGCCTTTTTGTGACTTGTTTTGCTGCTAGTGATATTTCTGAGTGATATTTCATAGTCCTCTGATGATCATGGAATAAGGGCATAGTGAGCACTGAATAAAGGCATAGTGAGCAGCAGAAGCATGTGCCCACTGCACATGGATGCTGTGGGAGAGGAAAAAGACTGGAATTCTTCCAATTTCTGCCTTTCTGTCAGAGTTAACAGTAAAGCTGAATAATGTGAAATTGTATGTTATCTTTTCTGTGAGGTCTAGTTAAGCTCTATTCAAAACCCCCTCTTAAAACATCACTCCTAGAGTAGGAGATATTGCCTGACTCTTTCAAGTACTATTTTTGTTGGAGCATTTGATGAGAAAATGAAGGTATGAGTTAGTTTTCATACGAAGCCTAAGGGGACTTGAACCTCTCTCCATTCTTTAAAATGCTATTTTATTTGGAGGTTTTAGTGTCAACCAGGAAGGATTTATTTCTACTTAATAGTTTGGGTTACTGCAGCAGAAAATGCAACATGGTAGTGAGGCATTTAGCTACTAGCTGGGTATTCAAGCTGTAGACTACAGAGGAGAGCGTTATTTAGTATCTGTTTTAAAAACTTCCTTGTTCTTAGTTCTACTTTACTGTGACTAAGTACTGTGTAAGTGCAGTGTTGGAATATAGCTTTAAATTCGCCAGAACTGAAAATAGAATGTCTTGCAGTAAAAGAACTGTGAATAAACAAGAAAATTATCTTGAGTATTCATGGCTGTTGTTTAATTGAGTGCTTTGAATGTTCATTGACTTTTTGAAATCTACCTGTGACTTACTATATAATGTCAAGCTGAAGGTAAGCTGCAAAAGCTCATTTAGGTGTTATCTATATTCTTCATGTGTTATATATTTTTTGAAGCATTTTGGAACTACGTTTCTCAGCTGTATGCCTATTTAGTTACTGATCCCTGATAAATCTAGTAGCCTCTTACCAAAACCATTATGTGCTTTCTAAGCTTTTAAAGGCATTAGCAGGGATTGCTTCTAATATGCTTTAGTGGCTCAGTATTTAGTAGCAAATCCTGTCATCTAGTTTACATGATAGACTACTAATTTTCTCTGTCTGCTTTTCAGAACCATAGGGCATTTTGTCTTTCCTCCTTATAGCTTGAAGCTAATGAGTTCTATTTATGTAGGTTTCTCTTATTCCTCACTCTGTGCTTATTGATTGCAATTACCTATGTTTTGAAATGTATCAAAATTTAAAATCATTCAAAGCTTTCTCATATGGGTTGACACCATTTGTTAAGTACAAAGGTAGCCAGATTTTTTTTTAGTGCTCTATAACACAAATATTTTCTTTGTGGAAAAATGCCTATATGTAAAGAATGATTGTGTATACAAACAGATGCTGTTCTGCTCGTTCATATTGAAAGAAAGAATTCCAAAAATGTTTGATTTTAAAATTTTCAATTTAGTTTGGTAGGTTATTTTTCATTGTGTCACTGAATTTACTATTTCAGCAAAAATAGTGAATTTGGCTCTTACTTGGCTCTTTGAATCTTACTCTTTTTATTTCATGAATCTTACAGTTCTCAAACAGCAAGATAAAAAACTCCTATTCACTTAGAGATGGGTAGAGTCTAAGAATTTGTTTGAACTCAGGTGTATTGCACTACTTTTACAATAATGGGCTAACTTTTTGTATAGCTGCAATTGCCCAAGTATAATCTTTGAGGATACCCATTTATTGCATTGCAGATGATTCCTTGATGTCATGTGATAAACTTTTTAAAATTCAGCTGAGACTTGGCATTTTTTCCTGTTTAGATGACTGCATCTACATCTTCTCATTTTCCCAACTTGTTATTTATACTATTATGTAGTAATCTGCAATAGGGACAGATAGATCTGTTGCAGTCCTAGATAATACAACAGTACTGTAGTTCTGAATTGCAAATGTAACATAAGATGAAAAATATGCTGTGAACTACATAAAAATGCTGAGAAGTTGTTGCATGTCTGCACCAGAATAACCTGCATAAGATACGCAGTGGAGAATATTCTGTTAAGTATCTCCAGGTTGGAAATTGGTTATCCGTGTAGTAGTAGAAGTTGTCTTGTATCTCAGTCACTGAGCTGTAAGTGTGGTATAAAGGTGATATGTCTTCACGTAAAACTAGAAGAGTGGCCATATGAAGGTAGACTGAGGAGTTAAATCTAGTGCAAATTTTAGGATATATTTATAAGGATTCTTTTTGTACATATGTGGTGATATCTATTGTTTTTGTTTCATAGGTGGCAAAACTAAGCAGCTACAGGCAAAGTATATACTTTAGAAATAGTTCAGTTAATAGGCTCATTTTTTATTACACTTTAAGGCAGAATCCTCCTAAAATTGTAATATGATGTTTTGAATTCTGAGAACAAAATTTAAAAACAGTATTTCAATATTATTTTAAAATTCCAAGATACTTAGACTACTATTGTTAAAAATACATAAGTGATTTAAAAATATAGTAAAACATTTAAGTTCATTGAAGGTCTAGATCTGGATAAATGCTTAGGACTTTGTTGGGTAGCTGTTTTTTTGAGGTAACATTTTGTATAAACAATTTCTTAAGGTGGTGCTTAGGACATATATATAGACTGTATTTTGTTCTGTACTGTTAATCTCAAAGGCCTACTTAGACCAGCATTGAAAACCTAGGAAAGATATGATCGCTTTTTGGGGTTTGTTTTAGGGGCTTTCCAAAAGCAACAGTAGTTTGCAGAATTGTTTCTAGACTAGAAATAAACCAGTGTGCAGATACTGCAAAGCTAGAATTATCTCAGTTCTCTTTAGATGAGTCAGTGTTGTAATTTTAGAATCTGTTACTCCTGTACTTTCAACCAGTAATGATGTAATCTGGGACTCGCAGTCATTACTACATAGTTAAATTACAGAAGTGCTTTCTTCCAGGTGTTACACATTAATTTATTCAAAGTTTCCTAACATATTTGGATTTTAGTAGTTAAGGAACTGCAGCAGCCACAAAAACAATTCTTGTCTGTGGGTGTTTTTATTTTTATTTTTATTTTATTGGAGGAAGGAGTGAAAGTGAAGGGGGAGAATGTCCAAAAATAGAATATAGTGAGAGCAGGTGTGGTAGCTTGAGTGCTAGTGTCTGATGTTTCATTTAGTGGTCCACCAGTATGCTAGAAGTGTAGTAACAAGTTTTCCCTGTTTGAGTTTCTTGTAGTAACACAGATGTTCTGAATATAGTAGCAATGTTTAGCAGCTACTATTATCTGGTAATGTATCATGCGGTGATAAATTTAAGTGGTTATGATTGTAAGCTCTTCATCTCTCTTGCTCTTTGTAAGACCAGTGCGTGTATAGTAGAAAGAGCGGAAATTACTGGTTGTTTTAAGTCGTGCTATGATTAGTGGCAAGTAAGGAACTGGCACCATGTTTTGTGCCTTCTGCTATAAAATGATAACATACAAGGGAAGACAGGCAGGACAGTTGTAGGGAGAGGACTTGCAGATGAATTCAAAAATTTAAGTCAGTGCATTTATTTTAAATTTCAGATGCGTTTCTGTGTAAGTTCAATCTAGTATAAGTCTTCTGCTGTACAGTCTGGAAAGTTGAGAAATGTCTATTGAAATTTTTATATTTATATTATGGTGTGAGTAAATTCTTCGGTAAGCAATTAGCAACTGTTCGCAGAACAGTTATATAGATCCAAGTACTTACGAAAAGCAGTTTCTGTACTTGTATACATAAATGATTCTTGCTGAAATCTCTCATTTTAGAGTGCTTGCTGTGTAAGGAAGCGGTAGTACTAAAATTATTGGCAGTAGTAAAACTGAAATCAAGTATCAAAGGCCATCAGTAACATGCTTTATTACATGAGGGGGGAGTATACAGCTCTGTGTAAATCCAAATAGGATTTGGATGTGAAAGAGAACAGCTATCATTTAAGGTGCAGGTGTAGTATTAGGTATTTCATATTGCCTGCTCTGGTTGAAAACTTTCTAAAAGGGAGTTTGTGTCTTCCTCTAGAGGAGGATAGCTTATTTGCAGTAAGGTAAGAAGGGTATTTTGCCTCAGTGTGGCTCTGCATTTGTTAGAAAACCTGACTGAACCTTTTTAGGGAAGCAAAATAATCTTTTTTTAGTATGGGATAGTAAGGTATCATTTTCTTATGTAAGAAAAATTATCAGCAAAAATGTAGACAAAAAGCTTTCTTTCATTTTCCAGTAGGTATAATAGATAATGCATGTCCAGGAGCTCACTGTAAGTGTTGGGTGCTATGTAATGTGTTACTTTTGTTTATATTATATGGTTGCGGTGATGTTACTATTAGAGCTTTTGTGAAAATGAAGGGTTTGGTACACTGATATTTGAATACTAATGGACCATATTCCACTCAATAAAAATTCAATAGAAAGAATATGGGAAAAAGTTGAAAGTATGAGACAACATGACCAGGCCTGGCACTTACCTGCTCAATTACAGTCAAATGTTGTAATATTTGAAGGGAAATACCACTCCACAAGGGAATGCAAGTGAAATACAGCAATAATATTTCTTTATCAGTTTACTTCAGAATTGCTGCTGAATGCATAATAGTATAAAAGGAAAAATTACTTTTTTTAAATCTTTGAATTAATGGCCTGATGCTGTTGTCTCGTGTTTGTCCATAAAGTACAAAATTAAGTATTTGCAGATTAAATGTTAATCTTTATTATGAATATTTTAACTGTCATAGTAATGAGGCTTTCTGGCTTTTGGTTGGTAGATACTGCAGGTACTCATGTCATCGCTTTCTTCCTTGGAAGATATGTGTGAACTTTGCCTGAATTTGTTCTGTTTTCATAATGTACAGTATTAGCAACTTGTAGAGGTCAGTGTTTGTTCTTACAGTTATTATAGAGGTTTTTATCTGATACAGAATTTGTGGCAGTTCAGAGTGAGAACTACTGCTACTCTGTTGAAAGAAATATGCAAATAAGACTTGTTTTTGATAAATGTGGAGGCTAACTAAAGATGGCATTAAGCCAATCTTAGGTTGAAATCGGCCATCCTACTCTTTATTCTATATCTGTGTACTTCTACAAAATACTTTGTGTTGGTACTAACACTTATTCTGCTCTGTGTTGGAGGAAAGGAAAGTCAGTCAGCCACATCAGTAACAGCATTGCAGGAAGGTGGGACAACTTTTGGCAGGCAAACCAGCTTGAGCTTGTTTGAGACTGTCGTAAAACTACACACTGGGTAAATCTGCCAGGAGGAACATTCTGAAGGCATTACTATATAGGAGACTAGTGTTAAAATGGAAGAGTAATTTTAACTTGGAGGAAATGTCTGGATGTCACCTATTGGCAACTGTTGCCTTGAACATTTGGCTCACTTGCATCAAATTTTGAGGCTACTCAGGGACTTACCCAGTTTTTCTCTGAAAATCTTTAGGACTGAGATGCTATACTCCCTCTGAGCAATCTGTTCTAGTGCTTAACCATTACCTTTAAAACAGTGCAGTGATGGTGTGTGTGTGTGTGTGTTTCTTTCCACTAGTATCTCTTTAGAACTTCCCCCGTTGCAGCTTCACATTTTTCTCATCTTTCAAGACATCAATGTAAAATCTGTTTTTGTGTAAACGTATCCAAATAGGATTTGTGAAGAAGACAGGACTCCCACTGGTCACCTGTCTAAGATGACAAAGCACAGATTCCCTAGCTTCTCTTTGTATGTTGTGTGTTCTTAATTATGTCAGTGCAGCCCTGTATATGATTGACTGACAACTTATGCAGGATATCTTAATTTCTCCAAGGCTATTCCCTAATACAGTATTTGCCTTTCTCAGCAACCAGTGGCTTCCTTGATCATGATGACTTCTAAAGATTCTTTAGAGAGTTCTGTAGAGGCATGGCTGAGATCCCTCTGCACATTTTATGTCATTTTTTGGTATCATTGATTAGCCCTTTTTCAGTTTACTTTAGTTCCTAGCTTGATCTTCCTTTAGCCTTTCTCTGCCTCCAGTTTTGTTGTATGGGATTTGAGAAGCTTAAGAAAAGACCTTGTCTGTAAAGACCAAGGCTTAATAGGGTGCTGAGCACCTCAACCTTTTCCATTTCATTCATGAAAGGTTGTTCATCGGCTTCAGCTGTAGACTAACACTTTCTTTAGCCCTGTTGAAATTGGACAACTGATCATCTGTGTGCTTTAGAAACACTTGCAGACTGTGGGAAGACTATATGTGCTTCTACAAAGCCATGTTGAGAAGCAGGAATGTAAAGGGGAAGATTCAGCACAAGCTCCCAAGTAGAAGCAGACAAGGAGGGTGCTGTGTCTAAAGGGATTTAAATGAGTTGCATGGATTTGTCAGGGAAAGAGATAGGTCAAAGAACCTGAAGGCAAATAAGTTGAGACAGCAGAAATTGTGCATTTTTGTTTGCTGATGAACATATTTGTTTTTGTAAGCTTTGCGTTTTAATGTAATGTTCCTTTTCAATTTGTTAAGCATTGAGAATGGCATCAGCAAGACTGACATACTTAATATAATCTTTTCCACAAGTAGTAGTCTGGCTGTACTGGTTTATTCTTGAAAGGACCAAATAATAGCAATGAGTCTAGAACCCTCAAGAGCAAGATGCCCTTCTGCAACACTGAGCACTGTTAGTGCAATCAGAAATGGATGTAGGGAGCCTCTGTTTTGGTGTTGATAGAAAGGTAGATAAAGAGTTCTTTTAGAATTGGACAACTGATAATCTGTTTCCATTAAAAATCTGCAGACTGAAAATCATTCTCTTAAAACTCCAAACTCTTTACAATTAAATGATTTCTTATTAAAATAACACTTACAGGGGAATTTCTTTGTTAGTAAAAACTAATGTTTAATAAATGCATTTTGAACTGTTGAGGACTATTGGTTAAGTACTGGACATGTAGAAACTAACTTTAAATGTATTCTGAACATGAATGTCCATTCTAATGAATTTTACATGTTTATTTTTCAGGAGCTGGTGAATCAGGGAAAAGCACAATTGTCAAACAAATGAAGTAAGTATGGTGAAACAGTATGTTATAAATAATCATTTCTTTGAATAAAAAAATATTTTTTTTCTTCTGTAGGATTATCCATGAGGCTGGTTATTCAGAAGAAGAGTGTAAACAGTACAAAGCTGTTGTCTACAGTAACACCATTCAGTCCATTATTGCTATCATTAGAGCAATGGGGAGATTGAAGATAGACTTTGGTGATCCAACCAGGGCTGTGAGTATTGAATTAATTACACAGTTATACAATACAAGTTTCATTCATTTTTCTACTTTTCTCCATTATTGTTTCCTAGAAAAGTCAGTAGCATCTTTTCCTATGCAAAAATGAATGAAACAACAATCATTTCTAGGATATAAGGTTTTATAAAAAATTGACACTCATTTTCATGTGGCCAAGTAACCCTGAATGGAGAAATAAGAAAAAGACTTCTTAGACTTTTTCTTTTAGAAAACCTTAAACAGGAGCAAGTATTGTTAAATACAGGACAGCTAGGAGTAAGTTTTGCCTAAATCTAGAGAATTAGGCATCTGAATCATAGGGGTATTTTGAAAAACATTGAGGTACACAGTCATTACACTTAATTTTTATGAACTTACGGCTCTTATATTGTGTAATTTAATTTGGATGTCTTCATGTTCCTTAAAAACAGTTTGAATAGGTAATCTCTTGCCTATACTTTCTCAATTAAGTCATGTGCATAATAGTACATGCCTTAAAATGCTTCTAGCCTCTGGGTCTAATCCTGTTTTCATACTGACTTCCAATGTGAATGTCTCCTTTTAGTCAAAGCAGGAATGGGCATAGATCTGCTGTTGGTATCCACTCCTTTAATGACAGCACAAGGATTGACTTTTTTCCTAATAAATAGGAGCTTTTGCTGAGCTAAGGAATAGAGCTCTTTCTAACCTCTTCTGCCTCTCCCATCTCACCCCACTTCTTGTCCTGTAATGGAACTGTTTGTTATCCCACTTCAGAATTAATTCTTTTTGCTTATCCTTTCTCCAGCCCTAGCCCTGTACCCTTCTGTATGCTGAGTATTCTTATTCACGTGGTCAGGAGGATAGATGCTCTGAATGTCTCCAATTAGCTTAGGTTAGCTGTTTTTATTTGCCCTCTGGTTACAGCAAATTGCTCTTGTTGCAGCATTGAAACTGATTGCTGAATTTATTAGCCTAAAGTATTGAAGTCTTAGGTTAGGATTGTGTGCCTTATTTCCTCTGCATAGATGTCAGTGTCTGAATATGGAATTGTCAGCAAAGCATTTTTTTGAAGCAAACTACCCATATTACTACTGCTTTTTAGAAGGCATGAAGAGTTTTGAAGTTCACTTTTTGAAAGAAATGCATAAAGCAATCAGAAGGGTATTCTGTCGTAATTATGCTTTCCATCATGTTAAGGCTGAATTAAAGCTAGAGAGGGCCAGTAGAGTGTTGAAAAAGTGGTATATAAATGCTGCTTTCCTTAATTCGTGTTCAAGACTTTTGTTTGCTTAGATAGCAATTGTAAATATCAGTGAGGATAATATCAGTAGCCATACATGTGTGATGCCTTGTATGTATAAGGGAGACAGAAGTTTGTAATCTTATGCGAAGTGGGTGGTAAAGGTGTAACTGAAATATAAATCTCCCGTTGTCAGTCATATGTAAATTATTAGACAATAATTGTTGTTTGGTAGTCATATTTTATTATTTTATGTACATATGTGGGAATTTACCTGAAGAAGCTTTATTAGCTGTGCTCACAATTAAGCAAGCATTTTTATTTGTTCCTCTCCTCACCTTTTCTCATGTTTGCTGTTGTCTTGCCTCAAGACCAAAGTCTTCTGTGAAGGACCAGTATCTCTCTGCACGTTAGTCTGGTAGCTGTGCAGTAGTCTCTTCCAGAATTTGGCTTTTGCTGTTCAGAGGCATATGGTAGATTCATAACTAAATACATAGTGAAAGCAAATGGAGGGGAGGTAATTTGATAGTGAGCAATTAAATGGCTAGCAAGATGGTTTTGAGGGTTATTTTACTTATGATGTCAGTTTGAATTCAGATGAGATTTTTTTATCCTGAGTGTGTAATTGATGAGGATAAACATTTGTTAGGGATGCTCCTGAAATAATTGTCCATTTCCCTGCATTCACACATATCTTAACTTTTCCTGAGTTCTTTTCTAGCACACAATTGCTTTAGTAGATCAGCACCAGATTTTTATTGATTGTAAAATGAAAAATGGGGGGAAAAAATTCAGAGCTTGTGCTACAGAAATGGGGAGTCAGAAAATCAGCCAAACTATTTCATTAAGATTGTTTTTTTTTCAAACTTCATGAGAGTTGGTGAGGGTTTTAATTGTAATTTCATTTGGAAAATATTTTGATCTTTTTTTGTCAAAGACTCATGGTAAATCAGTGAGTTGAACACTTTCACTTATTCAAGCTCTTCTGTGAAGCTGTTGATCACATTACATTACAAATTACAACTTTACTCCAATAAGAGCCTGAAGATTGTACATTTCAATGTTCTGGAGGACAAAGTTATACTGAAGGTAAAAAGCATTTTTTGAGTGACATAGTGAATGCTTTAAAGGATGATCAACTCTTTAGATATGAGATCTCCTAAGTTTAAGATATGGCTAAATGAGTCTCTCTGCAATGTCTCAGTTATTAAATCTGGTATAAAAATCTTTAGAAGGGAAATAGGGGTGAACAAATAACCCTTTTTGTTTTAACATATGAGCTTTTTAAAAAACTGAAATTGATTTTTTTCTTTTTCTTTACTGTCTCCTGTTGTGGCATCTTGCCCCTTGCCTTTCCTTCAGGAAATAGTCTGAGGTGATGTAGATCTGTTGTATTTGCAACAGTTCTTAAGTCTTGTTTCTGTTGATAGATAGCAGTCTCACTGAATGATAGGAAAAGTTATATAAGATTGCTGGCCAGAATTAACTTTGTATATTTGAAGGCTAGATCATGGTAGGTGCAAAATGAGTTTTTCTTGACAAAATTGACTTGGTAATTTCCAATCTGTTTTTGTCATGTGTTGTAAATTATGTCTTCATTCATGATTGGCTTTTCAAAAAAGTTGTATATCTGTGGCCTTTCTGCCCACAAATAGTTTTCAAGAGCAGAATTGTCATTCATTTTTCCATTATGTAGGCATATTGTTCAAACTCCAGGCAGTGGGATCATCTTGTGCTCTGACTGTTTTTAATGTAATAAATCACAATCCATTCAAGTTTTACTAATTACTTGCATTGTTTGACCTATTGCATATACAGCAATCAGTATACTGTTAATTTTTTTGGCAAGTGCTTCACTTCTTTTTGTAGCTACTTAAGCTTTCAAAAGTTCTCTTGAACTATGTATTAACTACTGTTAATTATTTGTTGTTCATATATATAACTACATGGAAGTATACAGATGCATATAAATTTCTTCAAGTCTCTTGGATTCACATACTGAAAGTTTTCTTGTTTTTAAGCTGTTAACATTACTGCTGTTAAGTAGAGGCAATTTGCAAACAATTTCCATATTAGCTACAACAGTAAAGGTGACAGAACTTTGTTCTCATCCTCCACCTCACTTTCCTCTCTGTATCTACAGTTAGTTCTGTGAGAATAATCTTGCATGTTACTCTTCTATTATCTTTTCAGAAATACTTCTGATTGCTAGCTGAGTGTCTACACCTTTCTTTTTTCTCCCTTCATCCTTTCCAGTGTGATTTGTTACCTTTTGATTTTTTTTTATTTTTTTATTTTTTTATTTTTTGGACAAAGAACTGTACATGTTGTGAATAGTTAAGCCACAAATATGCTGATTTGCTGGCTGGTGTGTAGGATGGGTCAGATGCATCTGATAATTAAGGTCAAGCTTCTACCTTCAAGACAGTACTAATGTTGGTATCATCTCTACTAGCTGCTATCTTTTGTATAACAATACCTTAAGTCTAACATATTCGAGTCTTTCTGCTGTCAAAAGTAGCAAGCTCTTCAAATCGCGCAAGGAGGAAACTTGGTTTTTTTGTGGAATAACTAAGGTAGAGGGTGTTTGTAACCCTGCTTTTCCTAGAAAAAGTCCTGGGAAAAGGTATAGATCTCAGACCTCATGAGTGATTTGAACAGAGTTGTTAATATCTCTTCCCAAATGATAAATGGATTAGAAAAAGGTTGATTTTTATCAGCTTATGAGAAATTTAGTTAATTTGTCTTTTTCTATTATTTAAAAAAATGTAGGAATTAATGCCCTGAGTAGAGTAGGAAGATGAGTCATTTTACATGGGTTTTAAGGTTGGTTACATTCATATATATTTGGTGAAGAAAACGTTTTTGAAAGATCTAACCTTTAGATGATGAACGATTGCAAGCGTAGTCCTGTTGCATTTCACCTTTGTCTCCTTCCTTTTTTTATATCCTAAAGGATGATGCTCGTCAACTGTTTGTGTTAGCTGGAGCAGCAGAAGAAGGATTTATGACTGCTGAGCTTGCAGGAGTTATCAAGAGACTGTGGAAAGACAGTGGAGTTCAAGCTTGTTTCAACAGATCTAGAGAATACCAACTTAATGACTCTGCTGCCTAGTAAGTACTGTGTAACAAACAAGATTCTTCCTCTCTTGTATATAGTGGCTAAAGAAACAAAGGAAGCTGTCTAATCTATTGAGGGATTCTGTTCCCACATAGATATAAAATGCAGAAGTAACAAAAATATTGTTTCCATGGGTCAGAATGATGCAGCTAGTGCCTGAGTTTGGAGAGGAAGGGATACAATGTTCTACATTTGACTCATGTCCTGTCTAGTTGTGTTAGTCTACTCGAAGGCAAAAAATTGCTTTTGTTGCTCTAAAATGTTAAATAGTATTTACAATAACATGACTTGATTACTTTTTCAGTATTTGAACTTGTCCAAGAAACCTGACTACTTTATGGAAGGAAAAACAGGCAAGGATATAAATGTAATTAGGAATCAGGGGTAAGATATAATGGCAAGTTAGTCAAGGGAAAGAATCAGAGGAAAGAAGATGGCACAAGAATGGTGTGGTGCTTGTAGTATCTTTAGAGGGCAGTTCAAGTCTTATGTTTCTGAATTGTTTGGTAATGTTTGAAGTTATGTACTTCCCTTAAAATTAGCTGCCTCTAGGTGAAGTAACTACTATATGATTATAGCTGGAGTAATGTAATCATAGGCATGTTGAATGAATAGAAATGTGGTACAATTGTGTCAAAAATAAAAGCACAGAGGGGTTGACCCAACCAGCTGAACTCGAGATGAGAGCCTTTCACTTATACAAGCCCACTGTCTTAGTTAACTACAGTTCATGACAGGGCTTGAGGATACTTTACCTTTCTCTGATAACCTTTTCTGTTCTGTTTTGTTGTTCTGATTTAAGTATCTCTTCCTCCAATTTCATAAGAATTTTTTTCTATCCTTAAATGTTCTACACTAAAAGAAAAGAGGGTAATTTATTACTACAAAAGGGGACAGTAAAATGTATATATTTAGCAATGCTAGGCTTCTTGGCCTGAATCACAGAAGCTTTGGAAATGAAAATTACAATAAGAAAAAATGTAGATAATGAAAAATTCTCAATAGAGTGTTGCTAGTCATGTGTGAAGCATTGCCTGTATTAGTTCTGCCCAAAACACTGTATTGTTCTTTTCACATTTATTTTCCATTTTATTTGCAAGATAATTTTGGCTTTCAGAAAAGTAGACGGGGTATCAGTAGAATGATATAAAGATGAAAATGTTCTTTTAGTTGATTGGAAAAAAAAAAATTCTGTTCCCATTTTGTGATTTTTTTTTTTGAAGATTTTTTTTTTTCTTAGTGCAATCAATTGTGTCAGATTTTGCTTTACTGTGATAAAACATCTCAATTATATCTTCAAAATTAGGCAAATAATCTTGTAACTTCTTTAAGAAAAAAGAAAATTGGCTTTTTTAAAAACAAGTACAACAATGAATGCACTATATAATTTTGTATTATCTGATTACTGTTCTGTAAATAACTGAAAGCAGTATTTATTTTTACCTTTAGTTACTTGAATGACTTGGACAGAATAGCACAAACCAGCTACATTCCAACTCAACAGGATGTTCTCAGGACTAGAGTGAAAACCACAGGAATAGTGGAAACTCACTTTACTTTCAAAGATCTTCATTTTAAGTATGTAAATCATGATGCACATTTCTATGGCTTCTATAAAATTCTGGAAGATGGACTGTTACGTGGTTTATCAAATTTGCTAGATAGTTTTTTACTGTGTTGGTTTTCCTGGAGTATTTCTTCATATTTGACCTCAAATTCCTTCATTTTCGAAGGGATGGGAAGGGTCATGGGAACTCTTATAAATAACTCAATATCTGAATATTTAAATGTACTTAGTAATAAATGCTTTCTTTTGGGGTGCTTTAAGCGTTTTATGTGTAAAATATATCACAACATATTTTAATGTATGCCTCATGCTGCTTCTAAACTACTTCAGAAATCAAGACTTCCTAAATATTAATTATCTCTGTTTTCAAAGAATGTCTTATTTCATAGAAATATTTTTTCCAATAATTCAGAATTTCATTGTGACATTTTGGGTTTGGTACAAATTTCTAAAATTGAAGAAATAAGTTTTTCCATTTTTATTCTAATAGAAATAATCTTTAAAATGTTTTTAGTATGCATTATTCCACTACAAAACACTAAATGGGCAATGAAAATGCTCATTGTGTAATAACATATCTAAGCAAAAAAAATTCCACATTATCAAACTAACGTCTTCTAAACTGTGGAGTGGAAGTAGGAGTAGTAATAAACATTTCTCTGGGATGTACACTAACATAAAGGTGGAGGTATTTTAAGAGAAAACAGGATAATAGGAGATATCTGACAATTTAAAAATATGGAAAATTGAATTTCTCTGAGTTCTAGATATGTGTGTCTTCTGTAAACATCCACCCTACCTGAAATATTTATTGAAAATTGCAAGCTTGGGATGAACAAGCAACCTCTGTAACTTTAAAGAAGCAAAAGCAACCATAGCAAACACTTAGTGCCTGTATCATATTCTGTATTGATACTGGAATCGTGTTTTTGGCTTAAATAATGTGAAGACTTCGGAACATGTCAAATCTGATAACTCTTACCTAAAGCTGTTAAAATATGCTAATGAAATATCTTACACCAGTCCTTAAATATGTTCCCTTCCAGATAATCCACTCAAAGCCACCTATGTTATATAAAAATAGCTGAGTAACATGCTTAGTGGGATGATGACTAGAAAAGCCTTTTAATGCTTTACGTTTAATTCAATTTCAGTGAAATAATTCCTCTTAATGTGGCATAGTCACTTGGTCATATTACCAAAAGCCATGCTTGCTTTATGCAAGTGAAATAGAAAGTCATTAAATGATGTCTCTGGTACTTTGGTTCTTTAGGTAAGGAAGGTAAATTTAGCTTTATAAACACATGCTCCTTCATCATGGCTTTGTATTTGTTGAATCTATTCAATAAATAGATTGTTGAATCTGTGTATTTGTGAATTCTGACTTGCTTTACATGGGCAAAATCATGATTCTTTTAAGTGGCCAAACCTATGCATGACTTCAATGAATTGCTACCTGAGGCAAAGATGGGCTTGCCCATTTAACCTTTCCATATTGGGAAGTGGAATCTGTAGAGTATCCAAGCCTTTTTTTTTTCCCCTCCTTCCTCTTAGAGTGTACTAAACGTTTTCTGCAGATTAAAGGGCTTCTCTGAATGTTTTGTGACCTAACAAGCCTCAGTGACATCTAGAGAGTAGAACTCGTGAGGCCTCTTTGTTCAGAATGGCTAATATTGCTGCAAGATGCTTACAGCTTTATTTCTATTATTGAAAAAATTCTTGTCCTAAATAGTTCAAAG
The DNA here is from genome assembly GCA_034781795.1 of Crypturellus tataupa. NCBI lineage: Eukaryota > Metazoa > Chordata > Aves > Tinamiformes > Tinamidae > Crypturellus > Crypturellus tataupa. Next base: position 5,598,871 of record JAWLRI010000001.1, on the reverse strand, counting down.
ATGAGCATACTGAAAAACTATGTAGATGAATTTTCATTATATTAAAAAATAATCCTTGTTTCTGGCATGTTGACTGTAGGAAAAAAAAATGCACTCAGTGCTGTGTTTTATCACATAAACAATCTCAGAGGAGTGCAAAACATGGTTTGCATAAAGAACTTATGGAATTTGTTGCATGCTGCATTAGAAAGATAAACTGAAGAAGACAGTTGATGCTTGTGAAATATACCACAGGCAGGAAGGCTGCTCTTGACTGAAGCAAAGATTTCTGACTAAAATGAGCATTTGTGTATATAATTGGAAATAATACTAATTTTGTGTCTTAAATCTTCTGTCACTTCCCTCCCTTTTCAGAATGTGATGGCAATATATACTCTAAAGAAGCCAGAACTGTGGTTGGTAGGCAGACCTCTGATACCTTAAGAGCAGCCAGACTATCCAGATATGATGCTGCTTATACAATTGTTTCCGTTCTATGGACTTTTATTTTTAAAAAGAGAACTTTTTATTGCACTACTTTAATTGCTATGGAAAGTTGTGCCATTTTTTTACACTAGCCAGTTACCATGTCAGTGGTGATGGTTTTGTGTTGAGCACTGTCTTTGAACATTTTTGAAGTAATTGAGATCATGGAGATTGATATTACAGTGCTGCCATCAGTATAAAGCTTTTAAGATCTCGTGGTCCTTAAAAGCTGATGTTTGCTAGAGGATACAAGAAAGGATTTTCTTGGTGGCTTTGTCAACTAGTTTCCTTGTGTATTGTTGTATTCTATACAGAAACAATTGGTTCTTTTCCAGACCTGCATGTTCTCTTGTCTACTTTAAGACTTTAATATGTTATCCTTAGTACTAATGCCTCCCTGGATGAGACCCTTATCCAGTTAAGGGATTAACGATACTGACCTTTTTACTGCTTAAACTGGATGCTTGTGTAAGAGCTGGTCTATCCTGTGTTCTTCCCTTCTTTCTTCCTGCTATTTGAACATTTTTATACCTATTTAATTCTAAACTCCTCCTATTGACAACATGGAAGGACGTTAGCACTGATCTTGGAAACTCATAAAGGAATTTTTTTTAAAAGAAGTATTTACATTTCCTTGTAACCAGGAGGAAAATTTTTGCATGATAGACTATGACAGGAAAATAACAGGGGGCATTGCATGGTGGCCTTATTTGTTGTCTTGAAGCCATAAATGGCCATCAGAATGAGACAACAGACTTCTGTGATAGGGATGAGATGGGTGGGAAAGATTTCTGTTCTGACTTATGGAAAAGATTCAACTATGTATGTATCTCTTAATTTCATGATAGCAGTGTTTGTCTCCTATTTTATATGTCTCAGTTCAAAATATGCAGGGTAGTATTAGACTTGAAGAAAACTCCATAATGGTGTCTAATAAACTTAGATTCTCTTTATCTCTTATTGTAAAAGGTTGCATACAAAGATTTTTAAGGTTTTATTAAAATTGTTTTTCATACTTGGATATGGCAATATGCAATGTTGCAATTTTTATGCCCTTTTTCACATTTTGATTTCATTTAGGCAAATGTTAGTTTCAGATTTTACTGGCTAGCATTCAGAAAGCTAGAAGTTACAAAGTTCATTCCATACTCTTTTTTTTTTTTTTTTTTTTTGCAGGATGTTTGATGTTGGAGGTCAAAGATCAGAGCGGAAGAAATGGATTCATTGTTTTGAGGGTGTTACAGCAATTATTTTTTGTGTGGCATTAAGTGATTATGACTTGGTCTTGGCTGAAGATGAAGAAATGGCAAGTATCTTAATCTTGAAGAAATGAATAGTTTTGGTATAAACTAAATGAGCTTGAAAAGAAAGCTGAATACCTTTTTGAGAGTTTAAGTTAGTAGTTGTATGAGAAATTGTGATAAAGGTCATGATTGAGTATCAGAAGTGTTTCCTGATGTTTTCAACAGGAATAGTTTGACTCCTTCAGTCCTTTCTCCTCTGAAATGTGCCTTCCATAAGTATATAGAAGCTTTGTGCACACTTTTTGTTTATTATCTGTAAATCTTTGAGAATTCTATGATCTTCATAATGTTTCCTGCTTTGCATAAAATGCACATGAAGAAATAATGGGGGGAGGGTGAAGATGGAAAGGGGCTAGAACAGGAGGAGCAAGATGTGGTATAGGGACTTTCAAATCTGATTTAGTCAAGGAGTCATAGCTGGTGTCCTGCTTAAATGAATTCAAGTCTGGCCAAAACATTTATGTGGGATATGTTTTCAAGAGTTTAAAAAAATAGTTTTTAAAAAAACCTACTCACTTGATTCTCTAGGTCTGTAGACTTTTTTTATGCTGAAGTCTGGGGTAGTGCCAAACTTTCAGAAGAACTAATTATTAAATTAAAAATTTGAGGTAACACAGTAACTCTGCCAGAATATAACTGTAGTTGCAGAACACAAATTCCTAAAATATTAAACATTGGTTTAAGCCTAGAAGCGAGAACAAAGAATAGCAAGCAATTTCTTGAGTACTTCTCATGAAAGTGTTACTCTAAGGCAGTCAAATGTAATGATCTTGACCTCTGTTTCTCTGTGATAAACCTTGATTCCAGATGCTAGGTACTTAATTTTATAGCTTGTCTGCTTCACTTGTAAATTCCTTATCAAGTATATGTATTCTAATTTTACTGCTGAAAACTGATGAGATACAATAAGGTGGTTTTTTTCCAATTACAGAATCGGATGCATGAGAGCATGAAATTGTTTGACAGTATCTGCAACAATAAATGGTTCACAGACACTTCTATTATTCTTTTCCTAAACAAGAAAGACCTCTTTGAAGAAAAAATCAAAAGAAGTCCCCTCACTATTTGCTACCCTGAATATTCAGGTATGGAGAGGGGAAAAATATCTAGTAGCTTTCAGCTTTTTTTTTTTTTTTTTTTTTTTTCAGAAATGTGTAGCCTTTTCTTGTGTCACTTTTTTCATTCTAACTTTAGGTTATTCCATTGTATGGAAGGTAGTAAGCTGGAGATAAGCTTGGAAGAAATATAGATGCCAAAAGTATTTAGTGGAATGGTGATGGTGGTAGCATCAAAACCTGTTAAAATAGGAAACCTAGGCATGAATAACTTGAGTGAAGTAGCCAGAATATCCCAGTCTGCAGCAAAGCAGGAGTTTTAGTGACTTGTTCCATTTGTCACTAAAGTAAATGGAAAGACCCCTAGTGCTGCAGTTGAATTGACTCCTTAGTTTTTAATATTAAAAAAGATCCAAAATATTTCCTTTAAGAGTTACTCATGGTATCTTAAAACAATGTCTGAAACTAAATCAGCATCCTGCTTTTCATGTTTAGGTTAACTATTTCAAAAAGATCTCTTCAGAGATAAAATGTGCATCTTGTTCTTTCTCAATTTGAAATCTGCTTATTGACAATTTTTTCATTCTAGGCTCTAACACTTATGAAGAAGCAGCTGCTTACATTCAATGCCAGTTTGAAGATCTGAACAAGAGAAAAGACACAAAGGAAATCTACACTCATTTCACATGTGCCACAGATACAAAGAATGTGCAATTTGTTTTTGATGCTGTAACTGATGTCATTATAAAAAATAACCTTAAAGACTGTGGCCTCTTCTAAGAGCAAGCAGATTTTTGTTAAATGGTGAATTAAATGCCTGAAAAGAGGACTTTGACATTTGGAATATGACTATGTAGTGAAAAACTTAGATATACTTATTTCTCTTTATTTTTAGGTTTGGAGAGCGGCTTCACACAATTCTAATCTGATTGGTTTCAAGGTGAAAGAGTTATAAAATGTTGTGTTTAATGATAGATCAGTACTGTACTTGCCTGTTTTAACAGCTTTATTTATGTTTGTCTTGTAAATTTAAGTAATTGGGTAACTCTGAGATGTCTTTTGACTGTATGTATTCTTACAATTGTAGTAATGTATTTGTATAAATGTTGAACAGAATATTTTAGTAACTTGATGTCTTCTAAAATTTCCATGTTTTATTAAAATACTGTTGGAGGGGACGGACACTTTTTGCCTTTGGATTATTTAAACATCTTGTAAAATTAAATTCTTTTCATCGTAAGAGTGCATACTGTCTTTTTCTTTTGTTGGTAATATTGTATATGGTGAGAGCTTTTTGATATTTAAAGTGCTCCCTACGCCTCATTTTCAAAGTGGCAAGAATTTTTTTTGCCTTAAGTTTTAGAAAAAAATTTTTATAAATGTAAGATGAATACAAAAATTAAGATATTTGAGTAAAATCCACAGCCTGTTGAAAACTAGGCTTGCAGCCTTTGTGGTGCAAATATGGCAACACTGAGAAATTGAATTTAGGGTTCACTGGTCATTGAAGTTGATGGAAATCCAAAAAGGAAGTCTTTAAAGCACACATTCATACTGTAGTAGTGAAGTCTGAAACCATGGCATTTACTCACTGGAGTGAATGAACAAGTTACCTTTGCTCTTTTTATAGATCATTAACAAAGGTTGAATGACAGTGTAAAAGGAGGTTTTTCTGCTCACTTGAGAAATAAAACAGGTTCTTAAACTCTTTGCTATTTTCTGGTAGTAAAACTAACTTGATAATGATAGAAATATTCTCCCATAAGACAGGGCACAATGGTTTCAGGATTTTGGATAGGATGACTTAGAATAAACATATGTAAGTAACTTTACCCTTCTAATGGCTTTAAATTCTCACACTTAAGAATTAATTATTTTCTCCTGCTTATGCTTCATGTGACTTGCTACGTTAGGGTTATAACATGCATTGCCTTATGTTTAGTGTTGGAACAGATTTTTATAACCATTTTCAAAAGAATGAACTTCCACTTGTAAATAAGCACATGGATGATTGTCTTCAATGTATTTTGTCATCTAGGATAGTTACATGTAACAAACTTTGAAATACAATTTTCTATAATTGTTAGACTATCTCAGGCAGCTACTGTACACCCTAATTGAGAAAAGTCTTTGAATCTTTTTTTGCATATTATCTTAGCATATATTCTAAGGAATGCTCAAACTAATCATTTTACTTTAATTGTGTTTGTTTCATTTATGCTTCAGTTTGAGTAAATTTTATCTGTATTCTTCTTTAATACTTACATTTTTGGATAAAGAATTGCTAAATGCTTTCTAAAGAAAAGATTAGAAGGAGTTGTTTATTATTAGAGGTTGTTGAACATATTCAGACTGTGTGCTTTCTTAGCAGTTATGGTAAACAATCTGTCCTGAGCTCCTTTAACTGCTTTTTACAGTTCTGGATATGTAATTGATTTTTAACCTCTTTGAAAACTGTGGCAACTGTATTTACATCCACATTTCAGCCACTTTTTGTATTTAATGTTTAAAAAATAAATAAATAAATTACTAAAGCTAATAAATCCTAACTTTGTGTCTTGCCTGAAAGAAGTGTGTTTTGTAAAACTTTGTGATGGAAGTCTTTCCGCCTCTATCCTGTGAAGATAACTAGGTAGTAAGAATGAAAAGGTAAAAATTCAAGAGTTAGTTCTTGAGCTCATGCAAGAAAGCTTTTTAAAAAAGAGCATAAACAGATAATGTGTAATTGCTATTTTTACAACTGCTTGTAACATGTTTGCAAGTTTTGTCTTCTGAAGTGCGTCTTATTTACTACAGGCAATGTGAGATACTTTTGCCTATGAGTCCAGGAGGATGGACATGTCTTTGCTGATGTGGTAAGTTGGCAGCCCCTCTGCTCCTTTCTAGCTGCCCTGTAGTGGTGGTGTTTGCCTGCTGAAGGCGTAGGCTCATGAAATGACCTATATGAAAGTTGTTCCTATTCAAATATTAAAGACCAAATATATCATTTACCTGTTCTAAACTGCTCAAAATCAAGTTGTTGATGGATATTAAGTACAAATGGTTGAGCAGGATGCATGCTTCAGTTGATATAGAACAGTTTGGATGCTTGCCAAAAAAAGTAGCCGTTACCCAGGTAAACAAATAATCCATCTGCTGTGCACATACTCAAAAGTGCTAATGGCTTTTCAGAAATCAGTGTCTGTGTGTTGAAATTGGGGTGAGCTCATGTGTAGTCACAATTTCTGACACTTTCTGTTTTTCAACATAGCAATTCTTCATGTTATAAATTAAGGAGAAAGAGAAAAAAATGACATAGAGAAATGTGCTTTATAGTTTTGATTAATAAAAGCTAATAGCTGTGTTCTACGTCAGGATATTTTTTGTAGATTAAAACAAGAGTTTTCAAGTTTGCTTTATGGAATCAAAACAGTGAATAGCTTGCCTTCTGTTGTGGGCTTTGTGGTCAAAATGAGAATTTTGCAGTACACTAGTGTTAGTTTCATAGAAATTGTCAAAGTTTAAATTTCTATTCATTGGAGACTTTAATTTGATGGATTTTTTTTTATTTTACTTTAGAATACAAAACTAAAGAGCAATAAACAAAAGAAACATTTAAATTTAAGGATTTTATTTCAGTTAAGCTCTGTAAAGAGATTTTGTCCTGTATGAAGTATGTTAAAATATTTGCAAATCAAGAAAAGTTCATCATGTCAAACTTAAAATGTTCTACCATTGTAAACAATGAAAAATGTGTGTGTTCCCCTGTTTTTCCACTTTCTTTTGTTTCATGAATTGTAAAGCTATTTATAGGTGAAAGACTTAAGTTGCAAGCTTTTTTAAATTTTGGGTTTCATAGGGGAAAATAAAATTACCTCAGTCTCAAGCTTCAGCATGAATGCCATCAGAGGGGTTTCATAGTTACTAAACCATCTAGTAAGCTTTTAAAATCACACGTTGACAAATGAGAAATGATATAATAGACGAAGAAAGATTAAAGCAAGCAGGCAACAAGAAAAGCTCAGGCTATTTTCTTACTGTTCCTGGTCAGCCTAAAATAGTTGATGAAAGACTTGAGGGAATCTGTGGTGTTGAGATAGTGAAGGACAAAGATCAGAGTGCTGTATTTGGTGAGGAAAAAAAATCAGGTTGAATTTTGAGGAAAGGCCATCAGTCAGAGGGGGCTGCAGGAGCCAGTGCGACAACAGAACCCTTTTGGTTACTGAATCCAGCTGTCCTTCCTTGCTGCAGGATCTGATGCCTGGGGGTGGAGATGCATTTTTAACGTGGCTCCTTTAAGGATGCCTTTCTGGGCAGCGAAGTACTGGAGCTATTTCAATGTTAAGTTTTTATGTGCGGGCTGCTGTGCTTTAAGTGCAGCAAACTAATGTCTCTAGCACTTCGTTATGCCAAAATAAGATATTTACCAGAATCCATGTGTATTTGAGGTGGCAATCCACTGGTGAAGTTTTCTGCCCATCTACATGAAAAAAAATGGTTAGAAGCTAAGCTACTGTGATTTATTTCATGCTCCTGCTGCTCTCCTAAGTATGCTTTTTATTGGTGTCAGGTGACATGGAGGACACACTAATGAGCATCATAATCATGAATTAAATGGCTAAATTAACACACACTTTGAGTCACAAGACCACTGATAACAAAGGATGCTGATAGTGGAGCAATGAGTCAGGTGGTCAGCTTGGTATCACTGTGGGGCGTTTGTGCAGTGTTGTTGCTCCAGTACTTAGCTTGGAGTGTTTGGCTGCTGCTTCAATTTTGTTTTAATTTGGGGGCCTTAGTATTTTATAATGCTTTGAAAAATAGTTGTGCTGCTCTTATTGTGCAAGTTTCCCTTCATGGTTCTTTCTCTTCTATAGCAATGATCTTTTGTGTGAAAATGCAAATACCTTAAAGGACTGTCCTGCAACTCTTCATGGTTCTGTACTGGGATATGTTATTTTTTTTTCTGGATGTTTCATACTTTTCTCTGTTCATGCTTTGTTCTCTATACTCTGTAGCCTTTTGCTAAAGAAACGGGGAAACTTGCTAAAGAAATCATGTGATAAAAAAGCAGAGGGGCTTAGAGACATAGTGGCACAATGATTGTGGACCACAGTTAAGTGCCTTCCCTTCACAGTTTAGGAACCTCATTCTTCTCTCTGGTTTGGGACTATACTTGGTGGCTAGGGGTGTTTCAGATGACTTTTTAGTATAGACAGCTTGAAATCACTGTGTAGCTGTTGCTTTTATGAAGAACAAACTTTGGTATTAGCCGAATGGATTAATGAAGCTGAGAGGCTATGTACATTTACTGTTTATGTGCAGGGTTATTTTCTTCCAGTCCATATCTACTTCTGCAATAAATGCACTTGCCAAGTATTACACTGGATTTAATGGTTGTTTTTTAGATGAAGTAGGTAACAGGAAGGGCAGTGATTGGGTCTAGAGGGAGAGGAAGCAGCTGGGGGTGGTAGCGCTTGTGGAATTTCTCATAACTCAATAAGACAATTATGTCTCTATCGTGAATGCTATTTTTAGTGTTCTGGAGAGGAAACTGATGGAAAGAGACTTTTAGTTTTGTGCAACATGGAAAGATGAAGAATAAACCCATATAAAGCAATATGTAATCCTTACTAGTATCTCTCATAGGAGCTTCGACATGACCATCACAGGAACATGAAAGCCTGGGAGCTCGCACAGCTTTTGGTTGCCTCCTGCCTCCTGTCTCTTTGGCCATGTGCATGGCCAAAGCATGTGCTTTTAAGTGCTTTGTGCAAGACTGTCCACTCTTACCCTATTTGGATTTACAGGTGGCACTTGAAAGAAGTGCAGTTTTCAGAGCAGCTCATGCAAATTGCTGAAATGTTTTGTCCTGTGGCCATCAGTAACTGAGCTTCTCTAATGTGACTCTGCTGGGACCAGCTATAGGAGGTGCTTTCTTGATTTACATTATATTTACATAGCTGTTCAGCGGGGAGCAGAGTATGCAGATTTTCAAAGAGAACAGGATTCATGAAAGTACAGGATGCATGAAAGTACAAGACCAGGACAGTGTGAGGAAGTGTAAGTCCATGACAAACTGCTCTGATAGCATGTGAAATCCCCTATTACCAACTGAAGGAAAATGGGAACTTCTGGTTGTCTACGGATGCTTTAATAGTGGTAAGTCAGTTAGTCAGTCTGACCAAGGCAGTAAAATGTTAAATATAAAACCCAAGATTATTTAGGTATGAAACTGCCCATGGGAAGAGGATGATATAGTATAGAAAACTGCCAAAATCAGACTAAGTATTTCGTATTTGCCTTGAAGTGAGAGTGTTGGCTCTGCTGCCAACAGACATGATGAATGTGCTCAGCATCGTGTTCACTGCACACAGGTCAATCCTGCTCTGCTTAGGTTGGACAACGAGCCGCCAACGTCACGTTTATCCATGATAACCATGAGACTTCACATAGGCTAATTTGGGTGAATAGTGATAGTCCAGCGTGGACTTCTAATGAAGAAATGTTTTGTCTGATCATCTGATCGTGTTTTGGTAGCAGTACTTTTTTAGCAAGATGCTTGGGGTCTAGCAGGCACTTGGAGCACCTACTCAAAGTAGGATTTTTGAGTAGCATGTGCAGTATAAGAAATCACCAGTTTCAAGTCCTGTGTTAGCATAGGCAGGTTTTGTACATGTAGAACAGACCCCTAGCACAATTTTAATGTGATATCTTTAAGATATTTTAACATATCATTCCTCTCCTTTTATACTGCTGCACATCTGTCCCATCTTCAGATGTGCCCTAAGCAATTTGCTGCAAGCTGCATGTAGAGCCTGTGACAGAACAAGCAAATATTGTGGCCTTACTCTTGAGGATGTCTCGGGCCACATTGCTACCCCTTCAGTCATTTCTGAGAGCCAATTCTCTGAACAGCACTAATAGACACAATTTATTCGCTGCTTATTTATCCTTATGGCTTATAAAGGTGCTGAAGTTTTTCCCAGAAGAATTAACACAGAAAACTATCTCGACTTCTATGTATTTTCAGCATTAATCTACCTTTTCAAAGAGAGGCTAAAATGCTTTTTAAAAAATTGTGTGCAATGTTTTTCTCAGTAAATGTGTTAAATCCTTTAGAAAACATCTCTGTATGGACCTTATCTTGTGTTAAGCTGTATTTTATCATGTTTTCTCTGACACAAAAATATAACTGAATTCAAATTGGGATTAATTTCTGAAAAAAATCCATAGCTAATCTTCATGTTTTGTGTTTCTCAAATGCAATTGCAAGAGGGTAAGTGTTGGTACATAACACTGATATGATCTATCAGCAATCCTATGAAAGTAAAACTGCCCCTCTTTCAAGAATTCATAGCAAGTAACATCAAAAATAGTTTCACAACTGAAGCTGAAATTTCTGGACCTATTCCAGCCAAAAGTGCTCTAAATCCCACCTTGAACATAGAAATAAACTGAAGAAGGTTGTATATATACACACTATTTTTGATGGGCATATCAGCTAATGAGATAAAGTTCTGTGGTGTAGACTGGGTTATGATTAAACTCTTCAGCCTTTGCACCTTCTAGTGTCCCCTCCTGGTCTGCACTGTGGCTCAGTAGGTCCATAAAACCCATTGCTACTTCTGAAAGGTGTCTCTACCATTTCCCCTGCTCGTGGTTCATGTATCTCATGCTCATCTTGGTTGTGTCCGTGTTGGCAAGCACTGCAAACTATGATGAGTAGATTTGTTTGTGTAAATACCCAATGTCCAAGCTGTGTGTACTAAAAATGATTTTACTCTTGACTCTAATTTACTTCTGTAGACCAAGTGCCCCTTAGCAACTGAGCGTTGGGTGCGCTCCCAGTTCAGGTGTTGCAAGACTTGTCTGCAGTGCGAACCAACATCTGATAAACAGGAATAACTGGGTAATTTCAGGAGTGCGTCCAAATGAAAACTCTACTGTAGGTATTTCCCTACACTATCAGAGACTATGGACAAATGCTTCCTCACTGTATTTCACTACTCCATATACAGATTTCTGGATGTTGCTATTAACGCTCAGTGTTCTGCTTGAGACATACAATCTGGGTATTTATTCCTCTAGAAGAGAGCCTTGCTGTTGTTCTCTGGATCATGGAAACCCTGTTTACACTGACCAGGGAGGAATCAAATCAAGGTAAAAAGGCTGCTGTGGATTTGCTTGTGGCCTAAGCCTGTGATTCAATACACACTTGTAGTCTAAAACCATAACACATCTACATATTTGAAGTTGGCTGGTAGTGTTATGAGAGATCTGCATACAAAGATCTGTGTGCATCTTTCACTAGTGCTGTGAAGATTGTGTTAGTTAACAGTTACCATTCTGTTTTTATAGGCGCTGTGGGCCACTGTGGGAGATCAGTAGATGCCGAGAATCTCAGCTTATAACACAAATGTCTTCTCTGCCTCAGCCATTTTCCACTGAAGACGCATTTGTACTGAACTTCTTAGTGTTAACGTGCAGTGTGTTTTTTGTCATCTGGCTACAAGGAGGAGGGTGCTACAGGTAGGTTTTTTGTCAGCAGTGCAAGGTCCTCAAAACCACACGCAAGGCTGTATTAGCTGTTATCAGTGGTGGACCTCAGTGAATCACCCATGGTGGAACCAGGATCAGCATTTTTCTGAGGCCTGTCCCAGTCTGGCCTTTTATCAAAATGTCCCTGATTCCCTTTTAGCATGTCTAGAGGTGGTGTGGGCACCTCTCTGCACTGTTTTTGCCTCATTAAGAACTAAAACACACTGATTCTTCCTTTGTAACCCCCTGTGGAAAAAGTTATGTCTCACTACCTCTTTTGTCTCTATTCACTGCTATCTATCTATATGTTCTCCATGTAAAAGAAATTACTCTTGACTCATAAATACCATTTAATTCTCATGAGACTTATCCCTATTCTTCTACAGGGCTAGGATCTGTGTGTGTGTATATGTAAAAATCAGTGTTAGGTGTGTATAGTGAAGGCTGTTCTTTAGACACCCTCAAATCTTTATAGCTTCTGAGCATTCCTGTTGCTATTGCCCTTTTTTCTGTCAATCAGAATTGTTCCGCCATAATATTTTTTTCCTATCTCTGTTTTGGAGGAATGAGCTTTCCTGCCATCATATTAATTGGTATGGTGAGAGCTGGTGTGGGTCTGCTGCATGAAAAGAATGATACTAATGTTGCACCCCTGCTATTTCTTAGTTGCCTGCTCCTGGTGGTATGGGCTGATTACTTTGTGCTGTTTGGAGGATTTGGCCCACCATTAATCACAAGGGTCACATCATCCTATAAAGAGCCATCCTGTTCTGGTAAGTAGCTCCTTTCAGTTTTGCTGCTTCATAGGCTTGTCACTGCGACTCTATTGCTGCTGCTCTTGCTGAGGATTAAATACCTGCAGCACGTGCTGTAGAACAAGCTGCCAGCCGGCTCCTGGAGAAGCCAAGTCTGGGGCAGGCTTAGATCTGGGGCAGGCTGCTCCACTGGAGGTCCTAGGAACTTGGAGTGATCCTGGGGAAGAGGACTGAGGTGGGAAGGGGAGGCATGGGAGCAGAGTGGGGAAGTTGTCATGACACTTAGGTCAATGAGGGTAGTTGTAAACTGTAGACTGGCTGTTTGTTGTTGATTCCAAGAATATAAGAGGTTAGAGATCTTTATTTTAAGGCTGCTCTGCAATATTTTGGTTGCCATCATTGTTGCCAAGAGTGGGAAGATTGAGGGAGCAAATGTGTTTCGAGTGAAGGGTTCATTTGCTCATAAAAATCTAGTTTTGCCCAAAAGAGTTGTTCTGATTGTGTGCCCTCCTATCAAATCACCCAGCTGAGATTTGTTAAATTTCTCTATGGTAATGTTATCCACGAATGTTAACACTTGTTATCAGAGAGGGGAGACTATCTGATTTAGGGAGCCTGGGGATAGTGCAGGGCAGAAAAAATTGGGTGGGGGGCAACTCTGGAAGCTTCTTCGGAACTAGGGGCGACACTTTATCTGGTCTCTCTTACGTGCTAACAACTGAGGTGCTAAAACCTGCTTGTAATCCAATACTGCATGTCCCCTATGCGCAGCCCATCATCTTGCCCCAGCTCAGCAGAATCAAAGCAAGGCACCAGGCCTGCGTATTTCTGCCTTTTCCCCTGCCAGGAGGCGTCTGGGTGTGACGAGTGTGCCTGGCAGCAGGATGGGTGATGACGGGTAAGCAGCAGCTTCTCTCCCTGGAGTAGCGAGTCCATATCATTATAAAATATAGAAGATCAGGAGGACTTAAAACACTAAAATCTAAAGAAACCTACTAGGAAGATGTAGATTTTGGTAGTCTGGGATGGCAAAGAGCTGCAAACATGAGGATTTGCAGCTTTGCTCCTCATCTTGATTCAGACCGTCTAGTGTGAGGAAAAAGCCAATGAAACCGAACAGACATCCAATGGAGGGAAATATTTACTGATGAAATGGCAGAACTAAAACTCTATGTACAGCAGAAAAGGAAAAAAGTGGACTTGCTGCTGAAGGTTTCTAAAGTATCTTCTGAAGCTTCTCTCTATCCCTACCACAGGACTCAGTTGCATGAACTTTCATAGGGCTTTCATAACTCCAGATGTGAGTCATTCTGTATGGAAAAATAAACTGTGACCTCAATTTCTCTTTACACTTATTTTTATAAAAATAGTAATAAAAAAGAACATAAGATGATTATATTGTTCTTTCCAGTCTTTAGCGCTTGATTGCGTTACATAAATCCACTCTTTAGTTGTGTTCTTCAGTAATGAAAAGCAGTTGGATCAATGAGGTTTAGGAATAGTATTGTTTGCTTATAGATCTCCTCACTGGTGGAAATGTTCAAGGATGTTGCTAAAAATAAACATCCTTTTCCTGCAAGGTTGTGAATATGGACTGCAAATGGTTCTTTAAGGCAGGCGCACTAAGCAAGAAATCACCTCAATCTTTGTCCAATTTACTAGCAGTAATGATACCACCTTCTTTAAATTTTGATCCTAAAAATAACAATAGTTATTTTCTGTGTTCCACTGTACTATTCTTGAATGAATGATCTCCACTTAAGTATTTGCTGATCTGATACACTGTTCCGAACAGGAAAACAAGGTCGTCTAACCTGTCTGCTAGGGCAGGTACTGCCATCTTGGTGAGGGGAAAAGTATGTATGTTTTTGTCATTAAGTGATAGAACCAGTAATAAAACTCATGCTCCTTATGTCATTAGAGCTAGCAAAATTGTGTTTGCTCTGTTAAATTAGAATAACTCTACTGTCTTGTAGAGAAAAATCATGGTTTAGGAGTGTGGGGTTTTTATGTCTTTGACTCAAAAATGAGTCAGGTTGATTTCAAGATAGAGATGTTTGAATTGTGAAACTTGTTAGAATATTATTGTTAAACTTAGTTCACAAGTGAAACCTGTATTCTTGAGTCTATTTAAGTAGTTACTTTAATAACAACTCAAATTTTACTGGGGAAGGATATGCACTTCTAATCTGTATTCCACATTTCAATGAGTTTGTCTTACTTTTTTACTAACCTTTTTTGTTTAGCCTGCTTGAATGTGTTAATTGCTGCACACTAGACCCCTAGTAGAAGTGATTATTTTTCAGTATCACAGGATTCCATATTATTTCTTGATGGCTCTTTAAAAGTGATGTGAGTGACTCAAAAGAATTTTTGAGTGTCTGGAAAGTGCTTGATGTTCATGTGTGCTTGGAGAGTAAGAGGAGGGATTGTCCTGTTTCATTCATAACCTTGATCAGTCTTTACATCATGGTCATTAACATTATGGGAGTGGGTGCTTAACCTCGAGGTAAGATGAACTGCTAAATCAGGATTCATGTGAACAGCCTACTTAATAAATTCTTATATAATCTGAAGAAATGTATAGAATGTTACAGAATTTATTTACATATTTTGAAGTGCTTTATGAAGAGAAGTCAATATAGCCATTCTGTTCAGCTGGGAAATTGAGTCACAAGACAGTAAGAACTGTCAGAGAAACACATCAGCCTACTGTTTAAATCAGAGGGACTGTCCTGTTTTTACAATCCACTTCCGGTGCATACTATACTGGGCAAAGCAATGGGCAAAAATAGTATTTTGCAATATTAAGGGCTGTCACCTGAGGTCCTTCCAAATAGATAAAAATCCTGTAGATAGTGGAAAATTTGCAAAACAAATGCAGCCCCCTTTGAGGACTTAATCTATTTTGTATATTGGATACCAGTGTAGTTCATGAAGTATCTGTGTCCTGTTATATATATAACTTTATTTCCTTTCTGGCTTGGAAAGAAGCAGGTAGTGAAGCTCTGACTTTGTTCTGTTGAGCCAAACTTGGACTCTTAACAGACTGGTGCCTGAAGTCACCTCTGCTCATCTTGTTTTATAAGCTATGCGGGTCCTCAATGTCAAATGAACGTTGACTTTTTTAAAAAATTGTATGGATGAAAGAGATGACGAATTCCCTTGGGTTCCAGTGTTAAAATCTTAAAAAGTATAATAATGCTTAACCAGTTAAGGTCACTCTAAAACTTGTGGATTTGAATTGTACTTGCTGTTATTGAAGAGTGTTAATTTCAGTTAAGTCTCGGATAGTGATTCAGCATTTAGGATTTGGTAGGAACTACAAGGCTCTGTAACCCCACAGAGAAGAATACTCCAGGTGTGCATTTTTATACTCCTTATACTTTAATACTTTCAGCTATAACCAAGGGTTATACAAATATATACATGCATTTTTCACTGTCAGACATTTTTACTTCTTTTCAAGGAGACTTGCGTACAATTCTGTTCTCAAAATACTGTACTGATGTTTCCAGATTAGGCCAAGAGGACCTTCAGTGTTTAGTTATCATGATCAAAGTCAAGAAAAGAAGATTTCCGACAATGTAATTATGTTCCTTGCCTGGTGCTAGTTGCTGTTCTCCTGCATGTTTCTTTCCCAAGGAACCAGTGGCTTGACAGCAGTATTGCTTATCTTTTTTGGAGAGAAGTAGAATGTTTTTTGATCTCAAGAACTAAAAATACAAAATCTTGTAAAGTGTTGTTGCAAGACTTTCAATAAAAGGCAATTCTAACTTAAAAAAAAATCAAGAAATCCATTGCAAACTAAATGACTGAGCCCTGTGAGGTATTATAGTTTTTTAAAGATAATTTCGGTGTATCATATCACACGCAGGCGATGTGAGACAACGTCAGATTCATTTTACAAAATGTTCTGAGAAAATAGAGACAATCTAGCAGAGGACAAACAGCAGGAAGCTCATGGAGCTCCTGATTCTTTTTTGATCTGGGATGAGTTAGAGACGGTGCCATTCAGGCAAAGCATCAATAGATATAAAAGAAAACTGACAAGAGCAAGTGAGCTTTGTGTGTGCTCCCTAAGTTTGCCATAAACATATTTGACAATATTTGGGCTGCAATATATAGTTATAAGGGAAGTGAGATGATAAAATGAGGAAATTACCTCCTAAAAATCTTTATTTCACAAATAAATAAAACTGAAGACAAATAATTTTTGAATTTTTAAATAATATTCAGTGGTTAAATTTAGAAACATGGACATAATGAGTTTTTCCTCTGTTAAACAACCTTAGGACCTGTTCTCAGGCCTAATAACATTATTCAGGAAACTTCCATTGATTTTTTTTTTTTTTTTTTTGGTGTGTGTTTTAAATGTAAAAATAAACAGTGTAATTCAAAGGTGATGAATCCCTTTTCCATTTAGGACGATAAATTTAGCAGTCACTTCTGAAACATTCGCATATGTGACCAGGGACTTAAATACTCCTCGTGATTTGATTTGCTTTAGGAAGTAGAGAGAAAGTGACATGGAACAGATGAAGTCATTACAAGAATCCTTCCCCCAGTGTTTAAACTCAATCATCAACAGATTTGAACATGTGATATATGTGATATATGACCTTTGGAGGAAAAAAAAAAAATGAACTACTGTCAGAATATGCAATTTTGAAGACATATCTTAATGTTATAGGAAGTATGGAAATTACATCAGTAACCAGGAGACACATTTCTCCATTTAAAACTTAATGTTTTAGGAAGGAAAAATGTCTATTAACAATGGAGACAGATTTTTATGGCTGTACTGACTTGTGTGTTCTTGCTGTTTTATTTCATTCTGTTCACACAGCTCGTGCATAAGCAGCCTTTTTGAATGAGTTCATGGATGCATTTTACTCTTAGAGTAATATAAGACAGACACTCTAGTAATGTTTCAGGCTCTATATTCTAAAACAGTATGTACTCTGGGCAAGTATTTGCCATGTCTGGCAATCAGCAATGAAAAGCACAGCACATCTAAAGTGAACATCTTTTTATGTATGCAACTGATGACTTGTTTTTTTCCAACTGAGATGTGCTTATGTCTGTGGGTGAGGTGGAGGGAATAACAGCAAAGATCAAGTGCTCTTCTGAGTGTTCTAGTTCAGACAGCCTCTAAAATTGGCATACTTACCAGTTTTGACATTTCCGACATTTGGGAATGCTTCTCCCTTCCACTTCTCCCCATAAACATTTTATTTCACAGCAACCACGCGCGTCTGGCAGAAGCAAGATGGCACAATTTCTGCACCAACCAATGCCACAGAGATGGTTTAACTTTCTTTTTGTACTTTATTATTTGCTCTAATTGTTAATGACATTTCCTGTCTGCTGTGGGTACTTCACATAGCTTTAGAACAACAAGTATTTTTAAAACATTCTTCAGGGACTTGTGTGGAATATAAAACTGCTGACTCTGTCGGATAGAGAAACGGTACTGAAAATAAGTGAATGAATTACAAGCAATGGACATTGTCCTGTAGGTCTCACCATACTGACCCTCTTGATGTTCCTGGAAAAGCTCTGGATCTTGTGATAAACCATGCCAATGTTTTAGACCATGGTTGATGCTGAGGAAATGCTTTGTGCCCTCCCTCTCCTTTGTGGAAAGGAAAGTCTGGTAGACTAGCAGGTGCAATCCAGTGATTTCCTCCTTTCTGGGCATTTCGTCTCCAGCAAATAGAGCTTTCATAATAGCATGCGAGGCTGCCTTTAATCCCAGTGGGTCAGTTTTGGCAAGCTGCGGGAGGACATTGACTGGTACATGCCAGGGTGCTTTGAAAACTGCTGCCACAGGGCAAAGCCCAGAGTCTTAAAACACTCTCTGTGTTGTCAGACAGCAAGTCAAACAGGGATTGTGACTGTGATCTTCCCCTTCTTCCTGCCTGCTTTTAGGCAGGAGAGAATTTTTCCCACTCTCAGCAGTTCTCAGACTATGGTATTGCACAAGTGATACGTAGTGAAGGCTAGTGGAATATTGTATTTTATTTTGGTCAGTTTGATCTCAGAAATACTATTTTAAAGTGGTGAAAATGCTGACAGCTTGCTTCTGGGAAAGGTATATAAAACTGGTATATAAAGGTATATAAAACTGGTATATAAAGGTATATAAAACTATAAAACTGCTGCATACATTTGCAAGGGATTAAATTACAGGTTCAAACAATGTTTCTCACTCTGCGTCTGTTGAATGCATGGAGCTGAGTTTCTCAGCCAGGTAATTCGGTTCAGTTACGTTAAAGTAATCATGTATTTACTGGATTCTTCAAGTTGAGAATTTAGCTGGAAATCCTTTGCTTCAAGTCTTGCAGTATGGTATTATCCATGTCTGGTCATATAAAATAAAATACAGCAAAGTGCAAGCAGCAGAGATACGTTGTCACAGAGTAGTGAATGAATTGTCAAAAATAATAGAACATGTGATGGCTCAATAGCTCTTGTGTTCTTCCTGCTATAAATCTTTCTTGGCAAATAATTTTCTTGGTTTTGCATTAACTGCCAGAAGTGGCATGAGGGCAGTTCAAACACAGCACACTGAACTGTGTTTTACAAGATCATTTGTAATATCCATTTACTGCCCTGCTTCATGAGGAGGAACACGAGGTCTCTTCCTGGTATTGTGAAATGATGCTACAAAATGCATAGCACTGAGGGCAAAAATCTACTTCTGGATTTCAGTCTCCATTTCAGGTGAAAAACACCTTTTCTTCTAAAGTCCTGGCATGTTAAAGCATAGTGAGATTATCGTTTAGTGAATTAATTGGGGATTTAACTACTGTTTGTTGTTGTTTTTGCAAAGTAGCCATGAGTCGAGCTGGCTGAGATAAAATAGAAACTGGCCTTTCGCACATTCATAGGTAATCAATGTACCAGTTTAGCTGCCATAAGTTACCCCGGCAGCTAAGCCATGTGATTAACCACAGTGCAACCCCAGGCAAATATAAATGCAAAGTAAACTATCAAGGTGTGTTTAGTTAATATGCTTTAGTTTGCATTTCCCCTGGAGTGGCACAGAGACCTCTTATCTGACGCCACACACAAATGGCCACATGGCAATGTGCCATTATAATGGTGTTTGTTCTGATAGTACAAACCTGAGCTCCATGTTTCTTAAAACCCACCTGAAATTTCTCACTCTTAGCTGCACATTTAAAAATAAAATATGAACTGGATATAAAAGTATCCAATCAGAGAGATCTCTATATAAAGAAAACATTTTAAAATGCCATCAATGTGTTTTTCCCCTTTCCTTCAATTTCTAAATGTTAATGTACAAAAAGTTTAAGAAGCTTTGAATGTCTTTTGGGGTCTTTTGTGTCTCCTAGAGTTTTTTATGATTCAGCATCCAGTTTCAGACAAAAGTGTTCTTGAAGCATTTATACTGAAAGCATCTCTGAGAATTATTTCTAGCCTTCTGGTATTTTATGAAGCATCATATTTTGCAATTGAAATATTTTTAGCACGATTTCAGCATGTCTGATTTTCCAAAATCATAGAGAGACTCTTGAAACAGATGGAAAATGTGATAAACAGCTGAAGGGGAGGCTGGAAATATAATGGCTGAGTTGAGTGATAGTCTTTACTGGACCCCCTCTTCTGTTGACGTCTCCTGTGTGCTCTGTTAAACTCTTTCAGCAACAGAAATCAAAAGCAAAAGAAGTTTTTGTTTTATTTTCTTAGTGGGGCAAAGTATAGGAAAAGTTCAGGAAAGGAGAGGGAAGATTTTAGGACTTCAGGGACTCATCTTCAGCAATGGAAAGAAGAAAGGAGAAAAATCTTCTGACTTGCTTATTTCATAATTTAGCATTGTAAAGTTTTCCTCCTCCAAAATATTAGCCACTGTTGTCAGAGTCCTGGCACTGTGACTCACTGCGTGACTATCTTATTTCTTCTCTTAGCTACAGCTGCTTACAGCTATGTTTAATGACAGTAAATTGCTGTAATATATTCACTGAACCTGCCCAGAGGTGGACAAAAAAAATAGCATTTTAGGTTTCTTTTGTGCACTCAGAAAGCAAATCCAGGGCTGAATTCTAGAAGAAACTGTCCAAAAAAGACCAAGGCCCCTCCGAGTCACCTGCAGTGACAGAGCTCTTGCTACCAGCCCGGTGGTTGTCGTGCTTCCTCTCCTGCCAGGGCGGGTTGCTGTGTGCTCTGTGCATTTGCTTTGTCCACATCTGTGCTCGTGGCCGTGGCTGCGGTGCCGCCTGGGCTGTGGGGAGCAGAGCTGGGCTCAGCCCTCCCACCTGCGCATGGTCCTGGGCTCCCAAAACCAGACCTGTAGGTCAGTCGTGCTCTGCCAACACAGGCAGCTGGTGCGCAGCAGGACTCAGCCTTGTTGCTATGGCCTTTTGGGTGGCTTTAGGATTTTTATAATCAAATATGAAGCAGCAGTGGATACAATATGAACTCTATGGGTGTTTTCTCAGTAAATCAGCACAGTTCCACCGGCTTGATTTATAAAGCTAGACCACTGAGATCATTGCTAGCAGCGCTGCCCGATATGGTTGCGTTGCACACACCCGTGTCTGGGTGATCTTGTTGATCCGTGCTCTGTGCTTAGCCTGTATAACCCTCTCAAGGCTAGTGTTTGTGTGTGTTTTCATAGCACGCGGTGTGCTGTCAGTCTGAGTTCTCTGCGGTGTCTCTAGATGTTAGGATAATTGAAATAATAATGAAAGAAGCTCTAGGGTAAATAACGTGTTGGAGAGGAATGATGTTGTGGGTGAAGTTTGGTGTAGCTTCAGCTCTGTGAGCTGCGAGTCAGGGACCAGAAGATCTGCCCTTCAGATGGGTCTGCAGCCTCATTTACTCCCTTCCCAATTAAAGATTTGGAAATGTTTGCCTTGCTCTTTGCTCGGTTAGAGCAGGTCTTGGCTGGAGCTTGCCCTAAAAGTGCCTTCTGGTTTCTTCTCTGTCTCAGGAGTGGTTTGATTTTAGTGAAGGTAAATAAATATGTATAAAAGGAACAGCTATGAAAATATTGCTAATGGTTTATTACTGGGGGTAGGTCAATGATTCTGATTGGCATAATCATAGAAGTTAGCATGACAGAAAAAAACAAGCTGTCACTGGAACCAAGCTATGCGTAACCCTGATATTTCATAGACTGTAGTATTTTTCCAAAGAAA
Organism: Crypturellus tataupa; assembly: GCA_034781795.1. Lineage (NCBI taxonomy): Eukaryota > Metazoa > Chordata > Aves > Tinamiformes > Tinamidae > Crypturellus > Crypturellus tataupa. The sequence goes on along the minus strand of JAWLRI010000001.1, from coordinate 5,577,602 downwards.
GTTGTCATATAACTCAACAGATCTTTTTAATATATTATATATACATAGGTCATATAAGTCAGTTTAAGTATAGCATAAAATGTGTCCTCTGGGATTTTCAGATTGTTTACTTTGATATATCAAAATAATATATATGTTATATATAATCGTATAATATATATCATATTATATATATTTTGTCTCCAAAAGGGTTGCAGAGATGAGTGTTTGGTCTGTTCTTTCCTTCTTGGTTAATTATCTGCTATTTTTTAACTTTATCAGAAGGTGCAGAACTGCTGGTTACCTTTACACTTTGATCACACTTCAGCATGCAAGCTATGCTGCTGTTCTTTGCATCCTGAAGCATATAGAAATGTGAGTAATTCAGTGAGCATCCCGCTCCAAGGCTGCTCCTCTGACCTTGGATTCACTTAGCTTGTATTACTGTACAGGCACTGCTGTCAGGGTGAGACCTAAGTTATGTTAAGCAATTTGTGCCCCTGGACTAAATTCACATCTGCTACAAGTTTCATGACATCAGGATTGAATTGAAAGGTAGTGTTTTTTGTACCTTGCTAAGGAGGAGACCTGTAGTTGCAGCAGGGTTATATCAGATGGTTTTAATGGCATAGATGCAGGGCAGAGCTGATATTCTAGTTGGGTCTTACAGTGAAGATGCTGGATTGCTTTTTATTAGCGTTAGGGTGCATGACGGATATCAGTGTTCGATCTTCCTAAGGGCTCTGTGCTCTAGTCAAGGTCAGTTATTGCTCTTGCCTGAGCTGGGGCAGACTGCTCCTGCTCCAGCGAGCTGGAACTGATGCTGGATGGAAAGTGCTCCCATATCCTGCTTGCACTGTAAAGAAGATAAACAGGTGCAGGATTATTCTGTGAACTTATTAGTGGAGGTATCCTGTGATTGGCTTCTGGGCATTTCTGAAAAAAATGAGAATAATATTTGGGCTTTTTTATGCTATAATTTGTTATGAGACATTTAGGCTGAATAGGTGGGAATGAGCATTTAGATTAATCTCTGAGAAGCAGGTGGTGAAAATAAAAGCTAGAGAAATGCCTAAAACCCATATCTCAACTAGTGAAAGGATTTGGGCTTCTGAGCTTTTTAATGGACTAAAGATTCCATTGCCTGTATATGTTCATGTTGTCTGTATCTGCAGCCTTTTATTAAGATAAATAGTGATATTGACACTTTGAAATACCTTCAAGGTGTTCTTGTTGGATGAGAGATATTGGACACTATATCAAGTGAATCTGATATCCTTCTGATACTTTTATTGCCCTACTGTTCAGTGAGAGCTTGCTTGGTGGTAGGTAATTGCTGTCTTGAACCTATGTCTGGAATTCTACCAGGTGCTAAAGACATTAGCATTTTATTTCACTCTTCCGTGCTTCATAAATCTTCATTTTCTTTTTGATAAATCTGAGGTACTGCATGCTTTCATTTGATATTGAAATTAGTAGAGGAGTAGGCATTTGAATAATAGCTTGTTTTCACTTTGAAAGAATTGTAATGATACTATAAAAAGGATGCAGGTGTAGGCAATACACATGAGGCATTTTGCTAGAAATGAGACATCATTGCTAAAGCCTGCTTATGTCACCTTGATTTTTTTCTGAATATATTATGAAAAGGATAACATTCCCATGATGAGGCATCTGGTGGCCTTTATGTTACTTGACGGAGCAGTTATCGCTGCTATGCGGTTGCTATTCAGTCCTGCAGATGCGCAGTTTCCTGTGTTGTTGTCAATGTGATTCAGATTAGTTTTCACTGAAAACATTGTATTGACACTATAGCTATGTGAAGGCTACATTCTGCCTTAGTTAACTCCTGATTAAGCAAGGTGCCTGGTGGATGTCATGGTCAATGATTTGGAGCATTTTAACCTTTTAATTTTCCTGAGAAGTGTTAGCTGCTTTAGCACAACAAATCTCTCTACGGTTTATTATGAAATGAATGTTTTGCTCCTTTCAGAGGTCTTTTTGTTTTTTTTTCTTGTATGACCTATTGCCATTAAACAATCAGGCAAATTTAAGGCATATGTTTACTTTTCACTGTGGAAAAAGGCAATCATGATTAAATTTAGACTAGATAAATTAGAAAATGCAGAGAGTTTAGCTGTAGAGTAAATTTATCATGATACTTCTTAGAAAAAGATCATTTGAATAAATGTTTGAATACTTGTAAAAATAGGAGATGTTTTAGATTACAACAGCCTTTCTGCTAGCCGCAGAGGTGTTTTCCTCCCCAGGATGCTCTGTAGTTCTAAAGGTGTATAATTTCAGAGGATGTCACAGTTGTCATGGCAATTGCATTAATATTGCAAGGGCATAAAGCGCGCAATAACACATCGTATCAGTTTCTCATGCCCTCAGGCTACCAGGAGTCACTCGTTTTTTCCTTTAAAATTGTGTTAATTTTTTCCCTGTGAACATTCCTATTACACATAAACTCAAGTCTTTTTTTAACACGATCACTCTTAATTTGCATTGATAAGTTGCCACTTTATCTGTAGAAGGGAAGGATTCTTTTTTTTTTTTCCATTTTAAATACCTTACTCTAGTTGCACTGCTCAAAAGCATTGCAAGGAAGGAGGAGGGGTAGTAGATGTGATAAAAGCTGCAACTTAAAATTAGGAGATGATTTTTCTCCCTATATTTTTTACTACTTTCACGACTTTTCCTCATCTTTTCCTTGTTCTCCTGTTTCAGGCTGTAACTTGGCCCTCTAAGTCAATGGAAACTTGACTATAGGTAGCCAGGATTTGACCCTCCTTTCATCTTTTAAAGATTCATGAAAACTGCCACAGGTTAACAGCAATAACATTCCCCCAAACCTGCAGAAATTCCTAGTGGTTCAGCCTGTGGCGATGTTTCATGTTTTGCTAATTTTCAGAGTTAATAGGGCTAGGAGAGCTGCATTTTCTAGGATAAAGAAGGCCATGGAGGTACCTTTTTTTCCCCTTGCTTTTCACCTAGCATAGTGGGCTTTATGGTAATGCACAAGGAGCAAAATGCTGTTATTGTTTCTGCTTCCCACACATACTGTGTCTCAGCAAAAGCATTAACCCAAAGAGATAATCCCCAGAGCACGCAGTCTCCGGGTATGCCGGGGTAAGAAGCAATCTGGCCATGCGATGTTTTGATAAAACCATCTTGGAGCTGCAGCTGATGCAGAACTCGCGTGCCTGCACGCTTAGCAGCACTAGTCTGAGTCAGTAACCTCCTGCTCCTCTGTCTGTGCTCGCCGGCTTTCACTGGGGTGCTCATTTTGGGACTTGAACGCCCTAAATAGAGCCTTGCTCTTCAAGCGTATGTTTATGTTAAGCAGTTCAGATGCATCCGTTTCTCTCCTGTTTCCATATGGTAACAACTCCAGCATCTCCAGACTGTAACAGTGTCAGTGGAGCAAAGGTAGATAGAGGCTTTTAAGATGCATTTATACCTACGCAGGCACAGACACAGCCTGCTCTGTCTCCACTCCCTGGTGGAAGGAAGAACCCTTGGCCAAGTTTTGTGGCTATGCCATGGTCAAGATAGTACATCCAGCATCTCAGAGGAGTCTTAGACATGTTTTCTCAATGCTCATTGAAACAAGGCTGTTTTTAAAAATGTTGAGTACTGTGCCCATCTGGAATGCAATGAATACACTAATTTACACCTCTTTACCGCCCTGGTGTCTCACCTTAGCCAAAACCTGCTGCTTGGGTCTACACCCTTGAATTTGCTTTCTCCATCTGGGTGAGCTGGAGCCTGCTCCCCTTCAGGCACCGTTGCCTTGGCTCGCTGAGAGCTTTGCAGCTGTCTGCTCGTGCTCAATCTTATACAGCATTACACCGATCCTTTTAGGCCAAGTTGAGCACCTCTGCAGTTTGCAATATGGAGAAATTTGTCCAACAGTGTATAGATCTTAAATACTTAAATGAGAACTACATCTGTGCTAGATGATAAAGAACAGGGGGTTGTAATCAATTACCTTCTGAGAACCTTGTAATCAACATCTTAGGGTGGTGGCATTTATCTTCAATCTGTTCAGAGCATGAAAGCCAAAATCCAGCATTATGCACCCAGGAGGGCTCATCAGTGAAGCTGTCACAGACATTAAACTAAGACCAGAAAACCTTTGCTCAGCAAGCATCACACTGTTTAAGCACATGCTTTGGCAGTGCGCCAGATCACTTATTACACATTAAAATTTAACCTTGCAACCTTCTTTTTCAGCACATGAAAATATTTGAACTATTTTGTGCCCTTCCAACTTTAAGTAAATTAAGTTTATTTTCCAGTACTAGCAGTATGATGTATAGGTGGAGCAGGACGAATTGCTGGAGATTATATGCTCTGCTGAGGTTTTTGTGAAGAAACAGACCATGAACTGCTGAAACGTTGTGTTATTAGAGAAATGTTACATAATGTTACTTTAAAATAGTTTTCTTTGTATTTTTTTCTGAGATTGATAACTTAGGGTTTGTGTTTCTAGAGTGGTGAAATAAATCAATTAGGTTTATACAAAGGATTTTAATTTGTGATACAGTGGAACAAATGGTATGTAAAGACAGACCAACTTTACTGATTTCAGGGACATCACCATGGATATGCACAGATCTTCTGTTATTCCTTGCAAGAGCCGCAGGGTTTTTAATATCTGTGTAGAGACAAAGAATTAAAATCCCTTAAGTAAGACTTTTGGGACCCATCTAGCATTATTAGAAGTGGGAAACATCAGAAGTCTGTGAAGAGGATCTTAGCAGCAGTCTCCTCCCCTTGAGGGGACACCACTCTGCTATGCAGAACAACTAATTTTTGCCTTGCCAACATTTTCACAGGGACCGACTACCCTAAATAAAATAAGAGAAGGCAGCGCCGTCTCTTCATCCTTTTGTAAGGGCCGGTGGCTTTCCCAGGGCAAACATCCTAAGCACATAGAGGGGCTGGGTGCCAGAGGTGCTCCAGAACACATTCCTCAAGGCCTTCAGGGCAGCCATAGCCTTCTCCATCATTATTAATCCCTCTCAATATTTCCTGCTGCAGAATGGCCTGCACAAATGCAGCATGGACTGTAACCCGAAGGCTGTTTAAAAAAAAAAAAAAAAAGCCTTATGGTTCTGAAAATCATTTCTTGCATAGCATTGAAAAAGCTCATAAAACCTCAGTTTAAAACATATAACAGCGCTGCTTCATTTCTGCTATCTAGAATAGTTTTGTTACTGCAATGATCATGTCTACACTAAAAAAGAATCTCCCTGAAGATCCTGTCAGGTTTCTATTTCTCTCTGAGAAAGAAAATCCTTCAAGCTTAACTATCCTTTGCTGTATTTTTTTTTTCCTATTACCATCTCTGTTGGTACTGGAAATATGTATAAAATGTAACCATTTAATGCCCTACATATAAAGCAGAGACAGTCCCACAGCTTCCAAAACAAGGTAATTGGACTATTGGTGTAGCAAACCTCTGTACATTAAATGGACAGCTCTCAAATACCTGTCCTTATCACTCTCATACTCAGGTTATCCAAGATCCATTTTGTTTTCCCTGGAATCAAGGGTAAATACCCTACTTGCTATGAATAGATTTCAAACATAGGCTATAAATACTTTGCCCTACCCAGCAGTTAAGCCAATCTTTCCCAAACTAAACACTTCCAGATCTCTTTGTGTATTCCCTAGTTGGTACTCTGCCTCTAGATAGCCACATGACTCTGTCTCAAAATACTTCCATTATTTTATCGGTGAAAGGCTAATGCTACTTGGGCCCTAATACATGGAAATTACCATTTACAGGCATTATTTGTCTGGGCTGCATGTCGGTTTATCAAGAGCTTAAGCAGCAGGATCATGGGACTTAATTCTGAGCATTTTAAAATAAAAGTAAAACCAAAATCAAGAAGAAAAAAGCACCTTATCTTTCTTCTCTTGGTAAAAATTAAAATTTATCTGGAAGAGTGTTATTTCTCTTTCTCTATGGTTAAATGTAAAATAATGAAAAATTTGTAACCTTAACCTTTAACCTGTTAACAAAATCCTAGCTGTGCGTCTATGAATAAATTGATTCATCTTCCTAAGAGGGGTGGTAGGCTTGACATTATCTGCTGGGGCAGCACTGTGGTGCAAGGTGTTGCTGTATGGAGTTGTATGTGGAATTATTTTGCCTTTCTAACCTATTTGCTTTGCCTGTTTTGCTTAGTGGCTTCCACACTGTGACCCTGGATCAAAGGAGTCTTCAAAATTATCAGCAATTAGTGCGGGTCCACAAGCTGTGCTGCACTGGCAGAGTCACCTCGTTGATGTGGTGGGTGGGTGGGAGGGTGGGGCACCGAGCTGACCAAAGTCACAGCTGTGCAGCATCCTCAGGCCTCTTACACAGGTAGCCCTGTGTGAATGAGCCTGTGGAGTTAGCAAGCAAGAATATGCCAAACCCCTCCCAAAGAAAAGTGTTTTCCAAGCTGGCAATTGGGATACCTGCTGCTTGGAAGCATGCCTGCAATGTGGGTATCTGGAAGAGACGGGATGGTTGGTTTCTGTGAGTGATACTGTGATAGAACCAAACAGAGAAAACAATGTTCTGTCCTACACTCCAGCCAGCAATAATCTCTTTCCCTGCTGAATACTGCATTTTTTCATTATAAAAACACTAATCTGCAGGGTATTGGGATATGGTCAGATCCTGCCAAGAACAAATTGTTAAGTAGTTGCTGTGCTGATTACTTCTTAAAGCTGTTACTGTTAGTCTTCATTTTGCAAAATAAGTATCATGTGGCAAAAATGCATTGGCTGTGACATTGTAAGTATTTCCTAGAATAATTTCTTTTAAACTGAAACACTAAGAAAAAAAAATCTTAGAAGGCTCTATTTGTTCAGTGGTTTTTGTTTACATATGGAACCAAGAATTTGATTAAGGCTACGATATGCACTTGCATTTCAAGAAATCTATTTTAAAATCTTTTTTTTTTTTTAATTGGCTTTGATCACATTATCTTTCACCTAAATTAGATTTTCATACTGTTAAGGAAGCTGTTGCAGCTCTATGTGAAGTCACCCTCTGCAATGTCAGTCACGTGCTGTCCAGAGGTAGGAGAGCAGTGATTCTTCTCAAACCATTTTTTCTGCTTCCTTTGGGGGAGGTCTGACTTCTTTTATCACTTTAATATCTCACTTCTGGACCCATATAACAAACTTATATGCACAGACTGACCGTGTTACTTAATGGGCAGTTTCTGGAAATTGTGATAGAAATGTTCCTGGCTTCTGTGAAGAGCATTTCCAGAAAATGTCTGTGTTCGTTCAATTGTGCAGATATAAAAGCTGTCATAAGTAGAAATAATCTCTCTCAAATCATATTCCTCTTTTCACAAATCAGGGTCCACAGTAGGCTTTTTTTTCTTAGTGAAGTATACAATAATTTTTAGAAAATAGTGGAAATACTCACTGTTTGGGTCCCACCAAAGTTTAATATAAGCTGACACATATAATAAGAATTATAGTCTTTTATTTCAAGATCATTTTATTCCTGAACTCGACTGATATTTTTATGCTTTGTCACACCATAAAAGTGGAAATATTGTCAAATAATGGATCAGCTCTTCAGCAATCTTCATTTTTCCCTCTGTGTAATTAGTTGTTATAACTGCTGCTGTTCACTTTAATGAAAACTGTGTCAAACTTCTTTTTACTCACTTTTTGGGAGTATGTGTGTCTGTCTTCCTGTAATGATAACTAATGCTTTTGTGCTGGCGACAAATTGTGCAGTTATTTAAACAGTGTCTTTTTTTTGTTGGTGGTGGCATTTTATGTTATGTTGTGTTGTGTTATTTGTAAAAAAGCCTTAGCTGGGAGAGGACAGATATATCCTTGCTTACAAGTCTGGAATAGAGCTGTGGATTCTCTGATGCCTTTTGTATTTTAGTATATGAAATTTTCAGTAAGTCTTCTGGGTGGAGAAAATGTTGAGCTTAATAAATGAATTAAGAAATCCTTTCCTTACACTTTTGATTGGCTTCCAAAGAGAGGGATCTTTAATATATCATTGGATACCCTCAGGTGTCAGGTCATCTCATACTGTTAACTTTTGGTAGCTAATTAATTTGCTGTCTACAAATTTACATGCTCATAAATTGTGGTTAGACAACTTCATGTGTGTGTTGGGAAATGGATATTTTAAGATATTTTGGAAATGTTTGGGAATAAATGGAATATTATCAGTATGTCAACTTTGCTCTCAAGTATAAATGCAAAATAAAGTAAGTTTTGACTAGACATTTTTGAACTTTTCTGGTAAATTGCTCTAACATCATTATTTCTGTTCCAAAATCATATGATGATAAAGTTATATAAAATCAGGTAAATAATCACTACAGATATCCTTTTTTTAATCCTGAAATTAGAAATGAATATAGTCCTAAATACTTTCAAAATCTGTTTGCCCGCAGAAAAACATGCTTAGCTTCCACTATTTACAGTCACCTAGCAGTGCTGTCCTTGAACTAGTGACTTTAGTGCAGTAAATAGCAATGGTATTTCTGGTTTTCTTTATCTTGAAATGCTGTTAGAGCTATTGGGCACTAAGGCCCTGTGCCTTGACTTGCAAGGGTTTGGATGAAATGCTAAAAGCTTCTGGATGATCTGAAGGAAAACTTGTATCTCTAGGTTGGAAGCAATAAATGTATTTCTTTGTGGGCATGTAAAGTTCACGGCAGTACTAAAATATTGTAAAGATGAAAGTCACTTACTGCAGTTAGTAAAAGGTGCTGCAGTGTATTATCTGCTACCTTTAGACTCCACTGCACTTGACTCCACTGCACTTATGCTTCTTGCTTGAAAGAAACAAGCAACTGTTCCAACAAACTGTTCTCTAATAATAAACCTAAATCACCCAAGATAATTTTTTGTCAATTTTAACAGTGATAGGAAAAGATCATTTGCTCAATGATATCAGGGACATAGCTAGAAACGTGAATTAATGTAGCAACAGCAAACAAATATCAACAGAAACAGAGTGAAACATAAAACACTGTTGGATATTGGTCTTAAAACAAGGTATTCCAAGTGAGCAGAAGCTAAATGGAGGTAATGTGGTATACCACACCTCAGCAGTTATTTACTAACTGAAGTAACATGTGTTCTCACTAATGTCTGGAGCCTATTTAATCACATGAATAGAAGCCTATCTGCTATTGATCATTCATTAATGACCTTACAGACGTTGGTTCTTGCTTTTTTCTTTAGGGGCCTTGTATATTTTATAGTTCCTTTTTTCGTCACTTCTGTCCCATTAATTTCAGGATGATTAAAAACTGGCTGATATTTAGCATTTCTGTCAGTTTTGCGGGCAACTTTTGCACAGAGTAATCATTGCTGCAGGGTCTGGCTCTGTATCAATATGCTAGTTCACTCTATTTTCATATTATAATTACTCTCAAATGTCCATCTTAATGCATGTCCCAAGCCCTGGCAGTTGGCTAGTGCATGGCAAAAAGCCATATTTAACAAGCAGAATCTTTGAGTGCCCATGAAGGACGTGGGCAGCTAAAACTACAGAAGCTGTTTGCAGACTCTTGCCCTCTCCTGCCCCCTTTGCTTCCTCCCATGCTGCTAAATAATAAAAAAAAAAAAGTTAATTCAAAGGAATGAATGATGCCATAATTAGCTCACACTATTCATCATATGGCAAAGCACTTAGGGCAACAGGAAGCTGCATTAGAACACTTCCCAGATTTTGCAAAAGTGATGCTTTTGTGTGCTGGTGTCTCCAAGAGCAGCTCCTTGTTCTTCCAGGTGGGACGTGTGACACGGCTTAGTGAAAAGGAGTATTTAATTGTTTCCTGCTTAGTGTTAACTCTTCATGCCAACCAAGGATATATTCTAAAAGCTTTGAGTTTATCCTGATTTGTTTCTGTGCAGGATTTCTTTGATGTGAAATAGTTGCATATGACCTTTCTTTCTGTGATATCTGGTTCTGAGATTCCACACAGCCCCTATTCTCGCTGGTAGAGGGAAGCTGTCAATGGCAACAAAATTCCCAGTTTTCTTAGTGTTTCTGCTATTTTTCCATTCTTGTAAAAGCAGCTTATAAACATGGTGCACATAAACGAATTTCTAAGTCAGAAGAAACAATACAATGAATTCAATGCCTGCAGCTGGAGTAAGACTCTTACTCTTTCATATTTACATATTTCACTGTTGACAAAGAAAAATCTAAAGAAATGTCTCTCTTCTCACTACAAAATCCCTGGGCCTGCACTGTGAATTCAGGTGTAAAAGGCATATATAGCTGATACATACAGTATCAAAATCTCAATTGAAGAATAACCAGCGTTTGAGAAAGATGAGGTCTGAGATTCCAAGTCAAACATTTTACTAGACACGAATTGCCCTAGACCAATGGCTGTCTTGGAGCATGCTGTCTTACTGGTTAGGAATAGATAACTGTTGGAATAGGTTACAGCTTTCAGTGAAAAACCCATGATCATATTTTAATTCTATACTGCCATTTCTTGATGTGATGCTTGCCATAGGGAGGAAAAAATGTAGAATGCTAACAAAGTGGATGTGTGTTTTTTGGTGAGACAGGGTCATAAACTCACATCAGGATCATGATGCACTTCTGCTCCACTGTCAACTCCTGGATATGTGAATGATGTTCCTGTATCCATGTGGAGCAGTCCTCCTGCACGGTACAAAAGAGCTGCTTGTGTATTTCCAGTCATTATGGCTGTACTAATGCAAACGTGCAAATGTGTTCTTTCAACTGACCTATTTTTCGCAAAAGAGAACAGAGATACTGTTATTGGTATCCATGAAACACAACAGATAGATAAACTTCCTGTCAGTGTCTGCTTT
>JAWLRI010000001.1:5548554-5566669 GCA_034781795.1 Crypturellus tataupa | reverse complement strand
TTGATGTGATGCTTGCCATAGGGAGGAAAAAATGTAGAATGCTAACAAAGTGGATGTGTGTTTTTTGGTGAGACAGGATCATAAACTCACATCAGGATCATGATGCACTTCTGCTCCACTGTCAACTCCTGGATATGTGAATGATGCTCCCGTATCCATGTGGAGCAGTCCTCCTGCACGGTACAAAAGAGCTGTTTGTGTGTTTCCAGTCATTATGGCTGTACTAATGCAAACGTGCAAATGTGTTCTTTCAACTGACCTATTTTTCACAAAAGAGAACAGAGATACTGTTATTGGTATCCATGAAACACAACAGATAGATAAACTTCCTGTCAGTGTCTGCTTTGGTAACGAGTTACCTTAATATTTGTAAGGTGCTGCTGATTGTCGTGTGCTTGTTGCAGTAACTGAGTGGAAATTTCCATGTAAGAGACAATAAAATTTCCATGTGAGTCTGATATTCTTACTAAAGGAGGCTACAGGAGATGTAGAAACTTGAAGAAGTACCAGATAAATATGATTTTCCATGCCTTTTCATTTTAACTTGCTTTTAAAATCTTAATTTTTTAATTTTTGTTAGAGTGTTCCTAATTTAAATGTACATATGTTTCTTATTCTATAGTGTGCCATGATGAGCTGATGTTAGCTCTTTGATTGTTCCATGTCTGCTGCTTTTAAATGTGCATGTGTAAAGAGAATTAAATTAATTTTGGTTTAGAGGATGGTTGTGTCTGTGACAGGGTAAAATCATTTTAAGTAGCCACAGATCCTTCCCCTCTCTTTGCTGGTACCATCTCAAAAGATGTGATTGCGAAAAATAAAGTGATATCATATATTCCTTCTGCTCCCTGTTAAAACTGGCAGTTGAGGCCCATTAAGAGCTGGAGGCCATGAACAAAACAGCACAAATTTCTTTTGGAGGTAGGAAACGTAAGAACAGATCAAGTACAAGTTACAAAACATTGTGTGAATTTTCACATCGATTTCCACGTTTCACAGAAGCATATGATTACAATTACATGAAGACATTGTTTTTTGTTTGTTCGTTTTGTCCTGACAGCCTAACAGACCTCTGACTTGTGCCAAACACTGTAATTCTTCTTTCACCCGTTTCTCTCTACCAGTATGTTTTTCCAACCTCCTTTTCCTTTCTCTTCACATATTTCTCTTTGGTTGTTTAATTCTGGTTTCTCCACCTCATGCTCAGCAGAAGGCCACACAGGACTGCAAAGGGAGTTTACTCATTAGTGATTTGGTGGATGCAAAGTGTCCAAGTGTTAAAGACCTGGGGAAAACTTAGCACTATACGAACATCTGGAGGCAGGGGAGCCTGCAAGACAGATTTTGAAAAGTTTAGAAAATGTTAAATATCCTTCATAGGGCTGTAAATCCTCTTCTTAATGTAAGGAATTAGTGAGCACTGAGAAGAACAGCTGTTGACTCTGGATGTCTTTGCTGGCAAGGACCAGGGTCATGGAATTACGTCTTTGACCCGTTTTTTCTATGAAGTACACGTCACATGATGACATGTTTGTATAATCTATCTTCCTTTTCTAAATCATTTTGCACTTGCTAGTTTCAAATAAATTCAAAAGAAAAAATCAATGTCTTAGGTGTTCCTACACATTTTGTAAAAATTGTGGGCTGGGAACAGGTGACACCAAAATATAAACGTTTTCAAATTCACCTTTTTTGAAGTTACTTTTTATCTATTGCCTTGATATAATTCAGGTTAGAAGTTAGTCAGCCAGGAGGCACAGAAATACAAGAAATCAGACATCATTTCACTGTTCATGGAACTTCTTTTTTTTTTTTTAATGACTATATTAATTTTGTCTTACTTGTAACTCAGTGGCAAATTGACTACTGGTATGAAATCTGGTTTTTGAACATGTATTGACACTGAAGTTACTACTTTGATGTAATTTAAGTTGCAAATATTACATCGAAATATTTACAAAGGTAGATCTAGAACTGCCTCTGTACAACAGAATTTAAAATCTTGGATCTTTAAAGATTTCATAAAGGGGATATCAAACTAAATTAGGCAGCACTTTTTAGCAATAATCAGTGGATTTCTCATCATTCTCTGTCATTATTAAAAAGCTGTTTTTCTTTTGCTATGGTCTTTTGGCAGCCATTTACCGTACTGTAAAGCTCTACAATTCTAATCTGATAGTTTTTCAAGTTTATTATGAACAGGCTAAAAATAAATATATGTGAAGTTACTAAATAGCTGAATAAGCTGAACCTTAAATAGATTATTATTTATTCCTTGTTGAAGTTCCACTGCCAGTGGACCCTGCCAAACTGAGTAGCAACAACTACTGCTAAATCCTGGACGAAACTTAAACATTTTATTTTTATCTCATTAAGATAGACAAATGTATTATTATAAATGTATTAATTCTCGAAGAGACTCAGAATATAGGCTGAAGGCCAGACTTGTTTTAGAACTAATTACATTCCTTTAATTCTATACTTCTTATCACTGTTTTTTTTCTATCTTTTTTCAAGTTGAGGGTTTTCCAGTCAGATTTTGGATATTTCTTATATAACAAACTGTATAAGCATGTGTAATCTTGCGCTCCTCAGTCATTTGGACTCATTGGGATGATTTTGTAGAGGTGCAGAGACTCTAGCTAGCAAACCTCTACTATTAACATTAAGACATTCTTTGATCTTTGTTTGGTCTGTTTATTTTTATGCAAGAGACTGTGGAATACATTTATATCATTGCAGTGGAACATTTTGCATGATTTGGGTCACACTCCTACCTTGTTATTAGATAGTTATCACTGAAGTAAAACTGCATATAAAAAATGGGAAGATGCCTGTTTTGTCATATGTTCAGAGGTGCTGCAACTTCCAGGTTCATAGCTGGAGTGAAATGTAATTCTCTGTTATATGCTTAATGCCTGAATCATTAATAATGGTCATGTGCAGGCATATGATTCAGGGATCTGAAGTGCAGCACTTCTTTTAAACAGACATAGCTATTATGAATGATTCTGTTAGTATATTCAGCCTATTTAAAATTATAAAATATAACACTAAGTGACAGAATGGTCCCAAGTGGTATAGCAAGTTTTAATATTTCCATATTACTTTGCAGGCAACATAAAGCGTTCCCTGCATGTCTTGTTTATATCTAGAGCCACAGCTGCCGTGCCTTTCTCAGGCCTTCAGGATCTACACACCACCTGCAGGAACTGCTGGATGAAATGCGCAGACTTTGGTATGCAAATAAACAGTTCTTCCGTTAGAATCCTTCAAAATCACTTCAAGGCATTTATTTGTTTTCTCTGAGGTCTGTGTCCTCAGAAAGCACTATTGAATGTCACCCTCCTACTGCATAGCTGAAACTGTCTTTTGTTCCGATCCTTCCTCTTTCATCTATAAAATGTTCATGATATGACCAGTTTTAATTGGTAAAGTAATAACTCCTCCTCCATACTGACACTGCTTGAGAGGAGAACTAACACTACTTGGGTCATGCCGTGTCTGACATCCTCTCTCGTCTTGCTTTTCCCTTTTGTGCTCTACTGCTTTCCAAATGATAAAGTATATTTGTCACAGGTCCACAAGACTAAGTTATTATTTGCACATTTTTTATAAATCTTATTATTTTAATTTTTTTTTTTTTTAATCTTTCCCTTTTTTGGGCCTTAAATGGCTGTGGTTCCAATCCAGCTTCTCTGAAGGGGAGAGTTGCAGAACATGTGAATTTATTTTTCTTTCCACTGTGGTGCAGAACGTCTTTTCCTCAGTTTTTCTGTAAGACTCTGTCTGCTTCTAATAGCTTTATGACCAAATCCATTAATCCCAAGATCCCATGACTGAAAATGTCCTGATTTTCACCGTGTTTGCCGGTAGTGAATTCTACAAAATACAGCAAATGTGCCACCCCCAGGAGGATTGAGCTGGCATCTCTAGTTTATTCAGTGTGTCCTATGTTGGCTGTGATTAGGAAAATGAATTCCAAGTCCCTGAGACAAGCATTCCTCTCCTACATTTCATTCAGTCTCATTCATCAGTTGATAGTCTTTCCTGCACTAAACTTTACCTCCTGCTTGCATGTCCTTCCTTTTAAGCCAGCTATGAATTTCTGAGTTGATTGAACCCTTGCTGGGAGATAACTGCAGCCTGTGCTTGATATGGAAAGAATGATGTTTTCTCTCTTTTTTTCTCTGGATCTTGAAGGATGCTGTCCACCTCCACTGGATGAGAGCATGGTTTGAGTTAATAGTTAGTAAAAGTTAGTTAAAGTAATAGTACAAATATAACAAATAAATTCTTTCTGTGCAAAGTTAAATGTATCCATCTTCTTACAATCTGAGTACTTTTTGTCAGCCTGTATCCTATTGCATAGCCCTTAGAAAGCAAAGTATTTCTCTGTATCTAAAGCAGTCCTTATTGGTGGCTATTTTTAGAGACCAAAAGGTAGAAATTTATTCTTCTTCTTTCCCAAATGAAGTTTAAACATGCCTCTCTTAGTCTGGACTGTTTAATTCCTGATGTCCCTTCAGTAATTATAATTCCAGCAGATTTCACATTGCCTTCTCAATTCCCATACTCTGCAGAACTCACTCAGCAGCAGCGTTCTACCAAAAAGCCCACGCCGACTGAGGAGCAGTTAATACTTAACCTTTACTACTCCCTGTCAGGAAAAAGGTCATGCTATGAGATCGTGACCAAGCCATGTTCTGCAACATTTGATTATCCTACTGTGCACCTCTACTGTCCTCCTCACAGCTTCCAACTTCCTTGGAACTGTGGTGTTTTATGTGGTCTTAGTATGTGTTCCTCTTTGACTAACATTTTGCCAGTCATGTGGCAAGACAGTGCTGGATAGTCTTAATCTTGGTCACTGGTTCTTCAGTTTAATTACACATCTAAAAGTAATGGGACAAACTTTCCATGGCGATGCTTGAAATTACACTAGGATAAATCATTTTATTTTCTCTGATGGAACAGAATGGAAAATGCTCAAAATGGAGGATTTAAATCAAGTCATAGTATAACGGACCATTTGACAAAGGCTTACACATTCCAACAGATTTTGGTCATGTCCTTTAGTCAGTACCTACTGCTAATTTCTTGCAACACTTCTCCGCAGTCCTGTGCAGATAAGATTGGTCTGGTCTGAATCAAGTTTCCCCTTTGAGCAACTCTTCAGTTCAGCTACAAGAAACTGTGGAAACACCTGCAAAAACGATTTTCCTGTCTCAGGAAGATGAACCACAAAAGCTCAGATGAGATTCCTTTCAACACATCAGGTACCTTTTCACAGGCATTGGTGAGAAATCGGTAAGGCTGTATCCATTACCTGCCCGGACTGAGCACAGAGGTTTAGACTTACTTGATATAATCCCATGATGGGTCTGAGGCCCACAGTTAATGCCTTCATGCTTAGTGAGGGAGCCTCATGTCTCCCTAGTGGTGCAAAGGCAGCTGAAGAGAAGACTCTGAGACACTCACTCGTCATTGCCTTACTTCACTTTCTTGCTATGTTGTGCCTAGGGTAAGGAAGATAAATTGCTGTGCTGCTTGCTTTTTGCTTCATTGTTTTCCACGGAATCACAGAATAGCTGAGGTTGGAAGGGACCTCTAGAGATCATCTAGTGCTCAAGTAGGGACACCTAGAGCATGTGGAACAGGGTCACATCCAGAAGGGTTTCTTCAGAGAAAGAGACTCCACAGCCTCTGGTCAGCCTGTTCCAGGGCTCTGTCATCCTCACAGTAAAGAAGTTCTTCCTCACACATTCAACTTGCACATATTACCACTCTTCCTGTCACTGGTCAATACGGCACACTGCTGCCTCATGGTTAACCTGTCAACCAGGATTCCCAGATCCCTCTCTGCGGAGCTGCTTTCCAGCAGGTCAACCCCTAATCTGCACTGGTGCCTGGGGTTATTCCTCCCCAAGGGCAGGACCCTGCACTTGTCCTTGTTGAAACTCATGAGGTTCCTCTCTGCCCAATTCTCCGACCTGCCTAGGTCCCTCTGAGTGGCAGCACAGAAATACTGCTTCTCATCAAATACTGATCCCCACAACACCCATCCCTGTCTTGGGAAGACATGGTAGTTCCATAGGCTACTATGCAACTGCACCTCAACCTTCAGTGCAAAACACTACCAGACTGTTACTGATGTGAGTGTGGCACTCAGGAAACAACCCCTAATGCCAACTCCCTAGAAAAGAGAAACAGCTGAAAGAGGCTGAAACCCCTCATGATTCTTCTGTCAGTTTAGGTAAAGTCATTAACATGTGTAATGGTCTTGCAAGTATGGTCTACCAAGATAACTAAAAATAGCAGTAATTTTAGTGCCTAAGGACTGCAGGTTTCATCCAGTGAGGTTTTCTGCAAATAGCCAAAGTTTCCTGTGACCAAGCTAGCTCTGGGACTAGGTATGAACCCTGTTACCAGACATGCCCTTGTTTAAAAATCTCACGGAATTCAAACACTGGTCCTGGTGTTCAGTTTCTTTCTTTCTTTTTTTTTCTTATTAGTTAAAGAACAATCTCTCTTCTTTGTCCTCTAAATCAATTTATATAACTTCATTTCTCTTAGTCGTCTATTCTACTCCATTGCCAGCTGTATAGGATTATGTTTGAATACAGACCTGTAAGGTAGTGTGGTATCTGAAAGATAGTGCCTCCACCAAGGCTTGAAAGAGCTTATCTTTCAGGTTTTCTTTACAAATCTTTTGATTTTCCTGATCGATTTTTAATTGTTGCAGTGTGTTAATAGCCTATTCTGCAGTAGAATGTAGTAAGTTTTACTATTGGAATATGGTTATGAACTCTATTATATTAAAAGATTATTCAGGATTTCCACTGGCAATTTCCTGTCATTTAGTTTATCAGTGTAAACCATGAATCATCGTTTGATTATAATGTATATATTACAGGGTTATAAAATACCCTTTGCCAAGACTTTCACCCTCTACTAAGTGAGATACTATATGTTTTCCTATATATCTAGAATATAGATTAGATCATTAATTTGTATTACTTAGAAGGCAGTGATTAGATTTAAGTGATACTATTAATGAAATGCTTTCAGATGAACTTCAGAATCTTGGCCTTAGCTTTTACAGTGTCTCTATAGAGAATTCAGGAATACATATTTTTTCCTGTGTTTTATTAAAAAAAAATAGATAACTGTTAATAAAAACAGTATATGCTATAATTTATTATAGCAATCATTACATTGCTATAATTTCTAGTTCCTTACTTGTAGTAGTTAAGAGAATAGCCATTCTGTTTATCTTCATAATAATGTTAGTAATCAAATACATCAGATGAACAAAAAAAATGTACTTTCTTGGCTATCTCAGGAGTAGTAACAGGATCTTGGATGGATGCAGAATGAGATCCTGCCCATCTGTGTGCCACCCATGCGCTGCCTGGCCAGGTCTGCTCTGCTTTGCCCTGGGACAGCCAAGGGGCCCATCACAGGGCAGCCGCTCTTCAGGCTTGGCAAGTGAAACTGTGCAGGTGGAGCTGCAAGGATTTATTCTCTTGAGACAGCTGTGGCTTGAGGATAAATTTCCTCAGACATCTTTAAAATCTATCATGTCCTTAATCTTTGGGCTTAGATGATTTTCAAGGGAAAAAAAAGACAATGTGACTTGAAATGTGTCATAGCCTGGCAAGCAGAATAAACAGAGTGGAGTAAGCACGTACAGGCTGCTCACCAGCTAAGTACGTGACTGATGGGCAGATGCTGAGCACAAGGCTCTCTGAAAAGGGGGAGGAAATTTCAGGGGAATTTGACAATTCTGATAAAATTATTTTTCGCTGAAGATAAGAGGAAGCACATTCCAGTTAGTTCTATGCAGCATTTCCTTTTCTTTTGACTCTAGAAAGCATGAATGGAAATGCAGGAAAATTCTGCAGGATATTGACCTTTCAGTCATAAGAATATAACAAAATCATTCTGATTAGAAGATGCAGTGTGGCCCCCTGAGAGTTAAATGCAGCTCATGATTATGTTTTTATGATAATCCCCACGCCTTCCGTGGGCCCACGCCTCCCGCAGTGGCCACGTTGCCGTCTCCTGGCTGCCCTGCTCTGTTGTATCATGACCCCGTTGCCATTGTAGCCAGAGACACAAATCGTTCACACTGCTGTTCCTGCAAAGCACTGCACCAGCATTTTCAAACCCTAATGTTACACGTCATTATTTTTATGTTATGTGTGTATTTTTCTAAATATGTAGGCCAAGGAAACTTTATGTGAAGCAGTCACTCTCTGCAGCCACTTTCTAGAGTCACTTTCTAGATCTTGATTTAGTTAAAAAGCAGAGTTTATATCAACCTTGGCAGGTACCTTTTTGATTGGTGACAGTCTTAGCCACCTATGAATACTAAACAACCAGTGAAGCTTTGTGCAAGTAAAGATACTGATCCTGCTCTTTCAACTGCATTACAGCAGCAGTAATTGCAAAGTGCACAGTACAGCTCTCCTACTATCTTATCTTCCATGAGGATTTCTGTGCAGCTGCTTTAATGGGTGTGTGCTGCTGTACAGCACGGTACCGGGTAGCCAAGCAAAGGGAGTTTGTTTTTCAGCAGGGGAGGTATTCAGTAAAGTTTGTTCTGAATGCTAGAACGCTTGCATAATAATCACACTTAACTTTATTATTGAGGAATATTAAATTTTGCTTGGACTGGGGGAGAGTTAAAAGCTTACAAGTATTAATTTTCTTTAACTTGGTAGATAGAAGAAAGTATCAGGTAGAAAATCTTATAACCTATAGCTTGCAAAATCTCAGTCATGAAGATACATCTTTGATTTGTGACTATTTCGGAGTAAGATACAGTGAGGTTTTGGTGGGGAAAGAGGGAAAGTTTGGAGCTATTCTTTGTTAAAAACTCTCAAGGTGTAAACTTACAGTAAAAAAACAAGATTTAATTAAGTCAGATCATTTTGTGTTGCTGTGTAAAGGATTGAATGATTGATGCAGCCCTCTTCTTACTCCTATGATATATGATTTAATTTGTTAGACAGAGTAACTTAAAACTAAAAGATAAAGGGAATGGTCACTTTAAGCAAAAGAAGGTTTACTACTTTAGCAAGAGCCATGATGTGATACTTCTGCACTTGAGCACTCTTTTTCTTTGAAGTCTACTATCTATTTATAAAGTACTCTGAGACTGCAAAGATGAAGTGCCCTATATAAAGTACAAGGTCTTTGTCTGTCTCTATTAAAATAAACCAATATAATTTATGTTTTAGTAAGAGGAGGAAGAATTCAGCAAAGAAGCCAGCTTGCCATATATTGTTGTAAGATCTCAAAAAGTCTTCTGATAAAGTTGACACATCTCACTTCAACCTCAATCATACACATAGGCTTCAGAAAGCTTTATCTGATTTTATTCTACTTAGAACAAGTAAACATGAAAAATTAGAAACTGAAATTCAGCAACAGAAGAGTCCTTGAAAGGGATTCTAGGGGTTCCTTGAAAGGAATTTATATCTTAACGTAGGAAATTATATCTTAATGTAGGCAAAGTACAGCTATGTGTAAATAACAAATTGAAATAAGAAATTGTGGAGAGGAAGACCTAAAACTAATCTTTATCTTAAGTGAAATCTGCCATGTCAAGGGAAAACATGATATGCTAAAACCACTGTAAAAATGTGTTTGATCGGAGCAGCAGGTTTTACTTTAACAAAAATCCCTTTTCAAGGATTTTAGACTTTCTACCATTTACATCAAATAGCAGAAATTAGCTAAGCATCAGTCACGGTGCTCGTTTATTCTCGCCTAGCTGTGAGCTCTGCATGAGCACAGCTATTATTATTTCATACATGGCTGATATTTGATATGATGTTATTGTGCCTCTGTAAAGCTTCTAAGGATTAAGAACGAAATGTGCTGCTTGAAATGTCAAACACAAGACTGGGGAAAAAGTGAAATATAGGAAAAGTGGATGCATTTGTATCTATAGCTCTTAGGGAATGAGATAATGCAAGTTCAGCTCCCGATTCAACTATCAAATTTTTATGTGACCTCAAGCAAATCTTTTAACTTTTTTCTCTTTTCATTTTTCATTCTCTATTGCCAAAAGATAGGGGGAAGGGCCAGATTTTTGGGTTTATTTCAGCACCAATATCATCTCATAGAGATAATGGGAAATATGAATTAATTTCTTTTAAGAAAATAATTTACATACTTCTCCTGAACTGGTCATAAAATACATAATATTTAAAACTTTTTTTTTTGTTATCTATCTCTTTAAATAAATTTAACTACATAGTGCACGCATACACATTTTCATACACATGCCCATATGGAGGACAACAGACATTTGGCTTCTCTTGAGCACAAAAGAATAAAGCTTTTTACCCATTTTCCTCCATTAATTTACTAGAGTTTTGCTAAAAAAAGAATTAACTTTGGTGAAAGATTCATTTACTGTAAGTCTTCAGGAGCTATGGCAGGGGCCTGCACTGTACCTTTTTATCTACCGGATCTGAAAAAAGTCTTGTACTGTATGTTTCAAAGGCAACTATAGGACAAATGGAGAAGATTAAGGTAACTCTATTGCACCAAATAACCTTTTGCTAGCAGTCGCCTTTGCCTGACAGCACTTTTCCACATTTATATGGGCTATGATTTATATTCTAACTGTGCACAAGTAAAAAAGCCTAAACCCTTAGTTGGTACTGAATAGTCTTAATGGATATGTTATTTTGGAAAATGGCTATTTAGTTTAATATTGAACTGAAACGATGTGTTGTACTGTGAAGAACTGCTCCTGTTCCGTTGTTTACATAGCATGAATAAATATTTAAAGCGCTCTTTCCCGTAACCAAAGCTTCGAAGGAAATGTGTGGCCCTTTTTTACAGGAAGCAGCTCTCATATTGTGGCTACTGAGCACTCTGGTCTGGCCCGTACCCTGTTCTGTCTAGGGAATTTTATGCGTTTGTTCTTGAAATCCGTGCATCTATGAAATCCGTGCAGATATTGTGTGTCCTTGTCTGCAAACAGACTACACATAGCGCTGCCTGGGAGACCTAGGTTACTGTCGTGAAAGCTGAATGTTTTTAATTATAAAATAAGAATTACTTTAAAGATGACTTTTTCAACAGATTATTCTGTATTGCGCCATGTAGCCGTGATGCAACCTCCTTCCTGTGATTTTACTTAAAAATACAGTGAGTATCTGACCTGCAAAAGCAGATCTTGTATCTAAACAGAAATGAATCTTTGCTAAAACAAAACCAGGTCACTCTGAGCTCTTTTAGCACTATTTGGAATATTTGTGGAGTAAAATAGTACAGGATTTTATAATCAAGACTATTTAATATTGCACTTTCACAAGGAAATTGAATTAAGGTTGTTTGTGCATTAACCATAGGTCTCTGACTTCCTAACCTTTATATACTCAACTTGGTCTCTTCAGTTGTGTTCTTACCGCTCATCATGAGTCATATGTAAAGTGTCCGGACACCATATGCTCTCTGAATGAACAGACTTTTAAAACATGATTATTCATATTTGCATGAACAAACCTCAAACATCAGTATATACAAACACCGTAGTCATCTGAGTACCCCTAGGAAAGCTACTGCAATCATATGAAATGGAGAAATTGCATATCACCTCACACTTCATAAGCTCATTCATTTCTATCCATATTTTCTTATTTGTGAATCTCACACTCAACTAAATACCTGCTAATTCAGAGCACACACAGTTCTCCTGTTGTCACAATTATAGTAAAAGCCAAGAAGATTTTTTTTGGTGTAAATTGCAATTAAACTGTATTTACAATTTTTTATTTCAATAATGACTTGACAACCACTTTCTTTCTTTCCCAGATCTCTAACCTTTGAGTTCCTAAAGCTTTTGAGCTTTGTATGCTCATGCGACACTGGAATAAAACTGAATAGTAGATTTTTACCGTAGGAAAATACAACAGGTATAAGTACTTTTTTTGGCAATATTTTTTTTTTTCTGTTCACATTATGGATATGGCCAAAGAAAGATGTAACATGAAATGCATTAAGAATTGTGTACTGCATGCTGGCCTATTTTTAAATGCAGGCTGTTTTTTTAGCCTACAAATCCCATGATTTATGTGATGCAAAGTTTGCATCCACGCCAAGGATGCAGAAGCACTCAGTGATTCAGGCTTATGAGTTATTCTGCTAGGTTCTGGCTTGTTAAACCCACTCACGCCACATCATCATCTTGACCTCATTTACTTTTGTAAAACCAATGCCTGAAGATAAGGAGCTTTAGTTTTAAAGTAGTTATTTTGGCTTCATATATTTGAAGCTATTGAATAAATAGGTCAATCTTTAAAAGGTTTTGTGTCCTGGAAGCTCTTGTTGGGTACGCAGATAGCACCAGGAAGCTCTATGTTGTACACTAAAAGCAAGCAGGCAGCCTTTGACAAATGCACAAAAAATTCCTCAGATATGTTATGTTAACTACAAACATTCCTGATCTCTACCGGTTTCATTGTTCATAAAGAAAAAAGTATTTCCTTAAGAAAGACGGTTTCCTTAAGGCTAAGATCCTAAATATATACCCAGTCTCTGGCAGAGATCTGCTGCTCTTCAAAGTGTGGAAGTTTCACCATGGGACTTGAGACCTTGTGGAAGAAATCTGGTGAATGCATTTGGTCAGAGAGCTTTGCTTACATGCAAAGAGTGAGGCCAGCTGAAAGGGGACCTGTAGAGTGGGACAGGCAATGTTGGGAGCGCTGAAATACAGGCATCATTGTTTGATTATTTTTTAAAATAATTATGCTCTTCAGACATACAGCTTACTCTTATCTCTCAAAATATGACTAGGGACTCTGCAGCAGCTGGAGGTCTGAAAGCCTCTACCTTCATTGGGAGGATTTCATCAGTGCAGAAAGTGTGTGAAAGATGGGTATATAAAGTATAGTGTCCACAGAAAAAGCTTATTTGGAAGCAAATGCACCTGTTGTTGACTCCAGGTGATACCAGTATTATTGCTGTCCTCAAGGCAGACCAGGGTAGATCGGATTCCTCTTCCAGAACTGCAAATCTGGGGTTTGTATAGCCACACACGCCTTTTGCTTATTTTTTTTCCCTCTTTCTTCCTCTCTGCTGCTCCCACCTTTTGATTTGCCTTCTCAGTTTTTGGACCTTTCTTTATTTGCGCATTAGAGTCAGGACATCATTATAAAAAACCAAAACATCAGATAACATCAGTCACATGTCCTGAAATGTAAGTCACAGGAGCTGGGAATACAAAGCTACTGAAATGGCTTGCCCATGAAATTATAAAAGAGACTGTGAATCTTCTCAGTGAATCCAACCCAAAAGCATTGTTACTGCTAGTTGTAGTTAGTTGTAGAATGAGAAAAAAAAAAAGTGTGATATTTTGGATATAGTCCTTGAGGGCATAGCAAAAGACCATGGCTTAATCATAAAAATCATTCATTACAAAGCAACCATCTCTGCTAGTAGACCTATAAAGTCACTAACTGCTAATGCACTGATTATTATTTTACTTGCTTTTTTTACTTGCCTGAAGTAGTAGTACATCTGAATTATTATTTCACATTCACAATTTCAGTTTATTGCTACTGTTACTCTGTGCTTAGTGTCTAATGCTTGGACTTTTGTGGTTTAAATCTTAAGGGCTTTCACTGTTTCCTTGTAAGGAATAATTGTGAGAAATACCGTCACTTTGGGCCTCATTGTGGTTATAGCCCCAGGGAGTTCAAGTTAATAACACCAGCTGATGAAACCACTCCCATGACAAAATACACCTTGACTTTCTCCATTCCCATAACATAGCTATGGGAATAATGCCAAAGCAAAGTTTCTGTGATCAAGCACAAAGTAGGGGATAAAGCAGGTTACCATTACCTATGGAGTGGTGCATTGTTCTGCCAAAACTAGAGGGAATGGGGTTCACTGAAGTGTATTTAATGTTAATTTTTTGGGAAAACTAATCATTTTATTGAAGCCCAGCTTTACTACGTTTTGAATTTCTTCTTATTTTTGCTGAAAGAAAGAAGAAAGTAATGAGTCCATCTGCATAAGAGCATTTAGCAGAAAAGCAAAGGAGCAAAAAAGGCATTATCATCTGTAGCCTAGGGATGTCATTATCTTTTTGAGATTAAAAAACAACCAGAGGGGGAAACAGAATATTTCTGAGCTATAGACACATCAATCATAATTTAATTCTGTAGATCTCAGCTGCCAAAATCTCTACTTTCAGGTACCACTAGATGTGAAAGTTAATGCTTTAATTATTTTTTGCTTTGAAAGAACATTTGCAGAAAGTGAAACTCGTGCTTTATACAAATTTTATTTGTGCTGTACTGTTTCTTTTCATTTCTTTCAGATTTTTCACACACACACGATCACTTTAATAAATGAATACATTTAAGAAGATATGACATTGCTAATTATGTAGCAAGTCATATTAAAAGACAAGATTAATGATAACAAGTTAATAATAATGAGAAACTATCACTGATTTATTCCAAGGTGCAAAATATATGTCAAATCTGCGTTGAAAGTATTAATTAATGATTCTGCTACTGTTGCTAATGCTAAGCCAGCTATAACAAAGAAAAAGAATGTCAATGCAGTGCATGGGAAGTGATTCAATTAAAAATGTAATATATATATATATAGGCTGTGAGCTTGCAAAGTAGATTAGAAATAAAACATAAAGGTTTAAAAGATGTGAGACTGATAACTTAAACCCAAGTAATTTTGCGGAATGATCTTTATCATATTTTTCATGCTATTTTTCTGTGTATTTTTCAATGACTGCCTCAAGAATGTAAACAAAAATATGAATGTGGGCATGAGTCAGTGGGAGAGCAGGCCTCTGTCCTGTACAGAAAAGCACTTGCCGTACATGCGGGTATATCAGCAAGATTTTACAGCTTTGGTTTTGCTAGCAGGTTAAGTAAATGGCAGATCCTGCCAGTTCTGCATGGCAGAAATGCAGCAGTGCCGTTCCAGGAAAGCAGATGAACAGGTTTCAGGATGGCAGACAAAGATCTTCACTGTGGGGTAGGTGAGTACAATTACTTTGACCGCTTCTGTATAATGCCCAAAGATCAAAATAGTACATCATGATTCAAGGAAGCAGCATGATTTCTTTCACAGCATCATATGCAGGGATCTTCTCCGTCCCCTACACTGGCCTGAACTACAGTTGTTTTTAACTTGCATTAAATGAAATGACAGCAGGGCTGGGAACAAAAAGACAGATATAGAGGAGAGGATTATTTTCCTTATAGTACAGTGCGAGGAGCCATCAGCCTTTCTAGAGCTCTTCAAGTCTTTGGGAGAATCAATGGAAAGATTTCTGTGGACTTCTGTGAGTACTGGGTTGGTCTTTTTGGATGCAAAGGGATTCAGTCCCCCTCAAAGCTAGGGAAGAGACTCTACTAGAGTCATATCTCTATTCAACTGCTAGTGCTACAAATTAGGAACAAGTGTGTTTGCAACTTCTCTTCACAGTTATAATGATTCTCAATTTAAGAAGGTTCCCTCAACACTTCTGGAAGTATTTATCCTGCCTTCATGCTCCATAAAAAGGCCCCTATCACCATTTTCAAATTTAATGAAGTACAGGTTCTTATAGAGGAAGTCTCATTAATTGCCAGACCATGGTTTACAGATTAGCACTTCATCCTGATTTTTAAAGATGTTTGTATAGCACATGCTATGCACACAAACCTGCCTTCTTTCAATAAAAGTCCCTTCACAAGCCAACTTGTAACTGCAGCAGGAGTGTTTATAAAAATAGATGACATAAATATGTTCCTGTTCAAGCTTTTAGTTATGTGTTTGCAAGCACCAATACGGGGTGAAATCCTTGTCACTGACCTCAATAGTGAGACCCTCGCATCTCACATAAAAATTCAGCTTTTCTCTATTAATGCCTGTGCAAGACGCTGAGCCTGTTTCAGTGTTCATTTACACATAGGGATGGCTGTATACACAAATCTGATACTTCACACATCTTTTCAGTCTCAGATTATTTTATATTGCATAGTATCTGAGAAAGTTAGCCAAAATTCAGTTGTTAAGTTGGACCTGCTGTTTTGTCACTGGGGAAGCTAGGGACATTTGCTGGGAAATGTTGCTTTTGGAATTTTTGACAGTACACAGATTTATTAAGAAATATTTTATATTTTTATAAGATAAAAATGGAGTTAATCAACAGGCTTTTAGAAAGTAATGGTGTAATTTGTTTGGTGTGAACAGCTGGACTAACTATGGCAGCAGACTAGCAGCAGTGATAAAATAGAAGTAAAACAAGCTTCCAAGTTCATTGGCATAGATAAAACTGGCAGAAGAAAGAAAATGTATTACAGTAAAGTGCTGGACCAAGATTTCAAATCTAAATTTATTTCTTGAAATTTATTCCTTGCTCCTGAAAGACAATATTAAAAGAACCTGTAAAATGCCAACTTTACAAAGACATGTCCAAATCTTTCAGAATCCTCACTCTTTTGTAAAGCTTTCATTCTCATTTTGTTTGCTCTGATATTGCTTTCAAAAATGCTGTGATAGGTTAAAGAAAAATGAAAATTGACATGTCTCAAATCTCAGCCTCTGTTTAATGTGCAATGGCTGAACTGTATGACAGCACACGATTCACCGCTTTAAAGCATGAAAACATGAACCCTTCATTGCTCTGTTTCAGACGAAATTTGGACAGATCCTGCTGTCCTCCTCCTGCTGATGCTAAATGTCTGTAAAAGACCATCTGCCAGCAGAGAATTAGACACAGCAGAATCATGGATGGTCCCACCAGGTTGTCCTTCACTCCTGAAGTCTCTTCCTCTTCTGATGAACATCTTCCGATGTTGGTCTGGCTGCATTGCATCTTCTGCCACAAGGGCTTTTGCTCACCAATTTAAGGTGTAATTCAGTACAGAGAAGTGAACAGAGGTGAGGGCTTCCATGTTTTAATTTCCTCACTGTAGTGTTCCCACAATAAAGGTGGCATATCCTTAACCACTCAGTACTAATAGTTCAAAATAAGCCCAGGTAATTCACAGATATCTGATGGGACAGGAGAAAATAATGAGTCATCTCATCTCAAATTATTAGGCAGAGGAATGTGAGTAATATCCTCTAGCTGCAGTCATGCAGCTATGCTACCTCTGACAAAGCTTGTCACCCTTGGAGTTCCTTTATAGCCAAAGGAGAAAATAGGCATCTTTATGAGTCACCTGACCTATTTCAACTGTCTGTATCAGTGTGCTCCCAAAATGCCTATTTTTCTCTGCAAACTAAACTGTCTGACTGATTGGTTCTATACTGTAGCTGTCTGCTTGTGACAGGATGAATTCCACTGATTTTCACATCTTCCTTGACACTTAATGAAGAGACTCTTGACTGAGTGGAGATACCAGTAACTTCTTGTCATCCACAATGCCATGAAGAACGGTGAGGAGGCAGCGGAGGGAAGTGATCACTGCTCATGCTGTTTTTGATGTGAAACTATATTCCTCACTTGAAAAACATCATTGGGATTTTCATCTAAGTCAGTCAAACAGTTATGGGCAAGCAAAGGATTTTATCCCATCAGCATCAGCTTGACATCCTTCAACTTCACCAGAAAACCATGCATGTAGAGAAGTTAAAGAGCACCAAAAATTTAAAAAACTGCAAAAAAAAATCTAAACAGTTATAACAATTTCTCAGAAACATTCCATATCCTGATATGGATCCCAAGTAAGATACTTATCATAACCAATTATCTATAATTTATGCTGTTCTCTGTGGTACCAAATGGCATTACTTCTCACTAGGATTTTCCCCGTATATACTACCTATTAACTTATTGAGCTTCTGACTATAAGAAGTCAGAAAGGGTTTTCAGGTGATTTTGTTATGCAGCTAGAAACCTGGATTCTATTTTCAGGTAAATCACTGCCTCATTTTTTTGTGAAGAGCTTTGCAATATATTTTGGGGCTCACATAGAAAGCGAGAACCTCTCCCTTCATGTAGAATCATAGAACCATAGAATCATAGAATGTCTAAGGTTGGAAGAGACCTCTAGAGGTCATCTAGTCCAACCCCCCTGCACACGCAGGGCCACCTAGAGCACGTGGCACAGGGCTGCATCCA
>JAWLRI010000001.1:5525762-5548336 GCA_034781795.1 Crypturellus tataupa | reverse complement strand
GGGGGTCTCCTGCCACCCCGAGTAGGGACCTTCTCCCACTGTTGGTCACCCCTCGATGCTGTTTGTTCTGCACCCTCTGTCCTATGGCAAGAGGGTACTGGTTTTGCAGGATGTAGTTCCCTAAGAAATTGCAGAGAGAGGAACTCCATGATTTAATAATATTTAATAAGTGATGCTAAGTGGACCAGTTCCCAGAAGAAGACTAGGATCACTTTTGCTTGGTAGAACCATCCCTGACTCAAGTGCTCTTCATTTGACTCCAGGCTTTTGATCATTCCCACAGCTAGGGGGATCATATATTTCATCATATTGAAATCAATATGCTTTATTGAAGTTCCACCTTTCAGTGAAAAACTTTTTTCCAAACTTCTCCAAATAGCTCCTAATTCTGGTTCCACTAATCAAACATTGTTGATCAAATATATTTTTCATGCAGTGGAGAATGCCTCCTGGGTTTCAAATGAGGAATTCACAAATAAGAAGCAGAATTAACAGCTTAACAAGAAGAACTTTTGTAGTGACCTTCCTGTTTTGTTTCATGAGAATTGCAATACCTAACTTGACTGATAAATAAGTGACAAGTATATGATTGATAATCTGAAGATAATTTTCTTCCTAAACTAATTCATTTAGACAGATTCTTCACAGAATCCTTAAGCATTTTGAATGTCCCCAAAATAGAGCTGAGGGATGAATCTTCAATTTTGGTAGCACTTAAAATGACCTAGTTTAAATTTGTCTCTGCCTTTTACTTAGTGTAATTGTTTACAGACAGTAAATTGGATGTCATATCTGAACACAGGTACTATATATCCATTTTATGTGGAAAACTGTACTTACATGAGGCAAAGCATGGAAAATCAGTCTACATATTAAATACTCCCATGCCAGGACTAGAAGCAGAGAGATTAATTTAATATGAATAATGAGAGTAAAATAGTGACAACAGGGTTATTGTTCTGTTTCACAGGTAGAAATTCACCTTGTCCTGTTACCAAAAAAGGAATAAATATTTAGGGAGAAGCATCTGAAATTGGAGGTGTTGTATTTTGCCATTCCTGAATTCCTTGGCATGTAAATACAAAACAGGAGAATGCTTTAAGCAGTTCATAGAACTGCTAAGTTCTGTCTGGCAGCCCTTCTGGGTCTGAGACAGAGAGGCTAACAGAAGCAAGTGACACATTAGAAGAAAAGGTCTGTACAGGAGTTATGAAGGAGTTCAAACATTAAAAACCAAGGGCTGCTCGGTGATGGGAACAGGCAGAACGAAAGAGCCAAATTAAAAAATCTCTCAAAATAAATTAATCAAAACATTAAAAGTGAAATCTAACTGAAATTGTGTCTGCTAATAAGCAGTAGGCAATAGTCTTTATTTCCGATAACAGCAGAATACAAATTTAAAGTTATTTTGGAATAATTGTACGTGTAGCTGTAGATAGACAGCCGTGATAAAGTAGCTGTACTCTTTAAAACTCAGAGATAGTTCCTCATGCAGAGAAGTTGTTTGGCACAGGTCCTTCAGTGTCTCTGATACACAATTGGGACACAAAAGCTTATCAGATCAAGATGTTTTAATTTCAGGTGGATCCCACTTGAATTTTCCTTCTGTTTCAGCATAACCTGGGGAGAAAAGGAAAACTTTACCACTATGGATCCTAAGGAGGATCTTTCCTCTCCTCTGGGCAAACCTCTGGTACAGATTGCCAGAAGTGAGCCCTACTGGCTATATTTCAATGTCTCTTCAGTGCAAACAATCTTTTCCTCAGTGTGTTCAGACTTGGCAGCCTGAACAGTAGAGGAGAGGAAGGATAGGACACACAATGAGCCTAAAACAGGCCTCACATTTAAGCACTAATTATTTTTATATGCCTTCTCACGGCTGTGGCAGCTGTAAAGGGAGTGCAGTAGTGAATTTAGTCCTGATTAATTTCCCTGTGCTCTCAATGGCAGAAGTTAGGTTTGTTGGCAGATGCCCAGGAGGATACGTGGTTCACCAAAATTATGCATCCATTTTGATTCATTGATGGTGTAGTGAGTCAACATGAAATGCTAGATGCAATATCTACTCAGTATTCTTCTGGAAGTAGGAGCATAGTGACGAAAAGTTTTCTCTGAAAAACATAGTGCCCGTGTCCTGCTATCATTTGTGTAATCTTCTAATTCTGATGCAATCTAGGGTAAGTAAGGTTATATAGTAAGATTAATTGGCTACAGACTTAACTATTTTGTCAGTCTTCTTTTCACTGTCACATAACCAAATAGTCTTCTTTGCAATTTTTTAATAAATTTTATTATATTTTTGTTTATTTTTTCTTTCTAAGCCAAGTCAAATTTAGTGATTCTAATGACATTTCTCTTTCAGAATTTTTTGTTTTTGAATTTCAAAATAGATGGAAGACTAAACCTTGCTGTCTTGTATGAACTGATGCATAAAATATATGAAAAAGATAGTCATGTAACCTTGGAATTCAGATCTGTTGCACACTATATTTTTTTAAAATTCAAGAATAGCACATTTCTGCTATGAAAGTCCTACTAATATGCTCCACTTTTTACTTTAGTAGTAAAATTCCAGCTCTGATCAAGTAATCCTCATTCTTCTTTTTCAAATATCCATTAAAATGGAATATTCAACTCTAAGAGTTGAACTGATCCCCAAAAACACCTTTAGCTTTGAGAATGTTTTCCAGACAGCAGTAGAGCCCTAAAACCTAAGTGAACAGAATGGTTCCTATGGCAACCTCCGTTTACACGTAGAAATCATCTGTCATAAACAATACACTCAGTGATGTCTGAATCAGATACTAGTAGGAATTACAGCATTTTCTATTAAATTAATTTAAAATCTTAATTATTTCTCAATAACATGAAGATCACTCTAGATGGCCTATTATCAGACTGTTGTCTTGTGAAGGTTCATTTAAAAGACCATATCTGTTCATAGCCAGGATGCTGACAATTCACTCTAATTGGTTTGGCAATTTATAATTGCTATGTTCTGTTTGAAGAACTTCTGTCACATTCATATAATTCCTATCAGGGATTTCCAAACAAAATGAATCATAAAGAACCATAATTAATTGGAAATAAACCAGCAATTTAAAACAAACACTACCATTAGCATCTCTATCAAGCCCAAAATAGTCTCCACAGATGCCACTGCCACAATGAAAAAGCTTTCAAAATAATATGAAGATGTATTCTACGTGTTACTGGAATGATTCTGTACAGTTCAAGGCCCTGAGAGTTATATTTAGAATACTGTTCTATGAAACTAAGGTGACTGCATCATTCCTGCTATCTGTGTAACAACTGTCTCTAATTAAAGCAGTAGGTGTGAATCATATTTTGTTTGTCTGAAGTACAGAGGGATACCAAAATGTCACCTTAATCCAGGTGCAAAGTTCAGGTTAGAATAACATGATGAAAGGAGATTTCACTAAACCACCATTTGTCATCATTTCTGTATCAGTGGGAAGGTGTGAAGAATGTGGAAACTCAGTTCCCAACACAATATGTCTAACTTGAGTGCCCAAGCATAGCGTACACTATAATCAACTTACTACATTTTCCTTTTTCTATCTATCTGAATTATGGAAGATGGCATCAGATAAATCTGTTGGTATTAATTCAGGCAACACTTAACAGTAATCTACTTATCATGGGAAAACAAACAAAAAAAAACAAACAAAACCCACCAGAAAATGGTACAGATAAACCAGCTGTAGAATGCTATTAAAGATTTCTTTAATTGAATGAAACATGTTTCATCAGCAACATTTCCAAGGAGTAATGAAACTGAAAACATACATGGTTCATTTTTAATATAATAGGCCAAATTTTTACTTCATCAGCAAAATCTATAGAAAATTATGGCTTCCTGGTTCCTTGCCCAGCATTGTCTGGTTAGGGCACTTTACATACTGCTCTAAAGCACATCTGCCAACCAGAGTCCTCAGTGAAAACTTGAGAGCTGTGGGTTAGCTAAGTGCATAGTTTTCTAACCACATTTCCTCTCTGCCCCAAATTGTGCTTGAAATGACCCATTCATTCAGAGAGAGACAAGGGTAGAAAATAACTTATCTGATTATACACAAAAGTGAGATGGTCTGCTTACATAATCTGCTTACATGTAAGCATATATGGGTAGGAGATTCTTGGCCTTTTTTTTTTTTTTTTGTAGTGTATTTTCTTAATTCAGATATATTAATGAATATGTAATATAAATAATGAGGAACCTAATTTTGTAGATCACAGAGAGAAGAAGCTTTGCAAAGCTTCTATTGCAAAGTGGATATCAACGAAAGTCAGTAGTCAGTGAACTAAAACATTCATTTTTATCTTCTTAATTTTAGAGGTAGAAATGCATATAAGTGACAGTTAGCATTCTCACTTAATTTTCTGCTTTCTGTTAAATAAAACAGTCCTTTAGTTCTGTGGAAAGCTGAAGGGCTTCTGTGAGCATGCACTCTGCTCAAGGCCACATTAGAATCTATGGCTTTTATCAACAACATTCTACAGAGCCTTATGAAGAGGTGCTTTCATGCTATGTATTTTTTTTTCTGTTCTGAAAGCATTAACAACATTGGTTATCTTGAATAAAAAGAAGTGAAAAAAGAAAGATCTATATTTGGCTGGATGAAAGTCTGAATTAACTGGATACTTTCCACTCAGCAAGGTTGAATGAAATTCCTTCCAAACCCTGTATGGTGTAGAAAAAATTGCTATATTTATTGTAGAAAATAGATTAGTCCTGTAAAGCTTTCAGATATGCTGAAAAATATCAAACACTGCAGTGGAACATTTCATTTCCTTTGGAACATATCATTTCATACAGTAGGGCACAGAAAGAATTCTAGATGACTGATGGGCTAGAGGTGAAAGATGAGTGGGTAAAGCAGTGAAGTAAAACATCCTGTTCTTAACTGATTAAGTTACAAGTTTATTGATCTTTTATTAAAATTTTATTAAATTTTATTAATTTTATTTTATTAAAATTCTCTTTTAATGCTGAGTAGTATCTCTCGCAGCAATCAAAGGCAATCCTATGGGAGACTGGAGAGGGATGTCTATTATTACCATTGCTAGGAGCTGTAATAAAGCACTATCCCTTTCTCATTAAAATATGATTCTAGTCTGAATGTAAGTATACATCAGAGAATAAGGTTTGTGGATGAGTCAGGCTGATTAGCAGGCCTGTAAACAAAGGTTCTTTTAAAGGTCTGTTTTGTATATGTGCTGATGTCAAGTTCTTGCACAGATATAAAAGAAATGGAGTTAAAATCAAAAGGCATTTTAAAATTTCCAAAACTAATGTTCCACTTATTTTTCTGCAGTTTTCCAGATATATTTGTTTGATAATGCAGATAATAAAAGATACACAACTTCTATTTCAATCAACTGCTCCATGGGAAGGCCCACTGATTATATATTTGCATTCTCTGCATGCAGTAATTCACCTTCTCACCATGCCCAGCTTCCTTGTTTTCCCATAGTTGCCACCTCCTATCAGTTTCTTTGCCTTCACTCACTCTGCATATAATAGCCCTAATCCCTTTCAGAAAACTATTTTTTTCTTCTTCCAGTCACAACTAGAATATATATGAATAATCCATAATCAGTCCAAAAGAAAGGAAGATTTCATTCAGAGGAGTAAATGGACAAGATTCCTTCAGCTGCTTCCAGAGAATTTGACCGACTGATCTGGAAATAAGTGAACTTCAAGATTTCTATCAAGATTTCTATCAAGATTTCTATTTTTAGCTCTATCTGCCTTTAACTTCTGAAATGGCACCACAGCTCTGTGTTTTCTTATTATTATTAAACTAAAAGCGGTTTCTATAAGGCATGGCTAACTTCTACATTTCAAAAACCAGAACAGAAAAAAAAAATCATTTACCTGCTGCATTTATCTTGGATGATAATACTGCCTTCAGTACTATGTTTTCCTTTGGAATCTACAAAATTAGTCATATTGCTATGTTTAAGTCACTAATATGTTGTCATTAGAGCTACCTTCCAGTAATCATTAGAATTGAGTGATGATTCTATGAAAGGAGTTGGTAGATTTTCTGGAGATATCGCTGGAGGTAAGAATAATCATGTAGATGTCCTGATATGATTAAGGATCTTAATGTGTTTAGTTGGATCCATGAATCTGATGGACTCGTGATGGATTTGAGGATATACTGCTTTATGGATAAACAGAAAAACAAGAGTGACCACTTCTACTATTAAGATGATCAGACCAAACAAAAGTGAAATTTATAGGTCAGGAGATTTAGATTAGCAAAAACAATCTACTAAAACATATCTGGTAAAAATATCAGAAGTTCCTATAATCATAGAAGATGAAGTTTGAGAATTGAATAAGGTCTGCAAGTTCAGCAAATCACACAGAAAACTGATAGTTTCTATATTTATCTATATTCTCTTATTTATTGCTCACTGTAATATGATTCTACGGACAAGTGGTTACTCAAGGACAAAGCTCTTCCATGAAGGTTTGCTGGTGAAGATGTATCTGCTGGCTGGCTGGATGATGGTCTGCTAGAATTAGACCATACTAAAAATCTGATTAGGAAGTAAGTACCTTTCTCTCCCAAACAGTAATATCTAAGCATGAATGTTTGGATAACTAGTCACTTAGGGTTGCAGTAAGCAGAGAACTGCTTATTAAGTTCATGTTAGAAAGCTGGTAGATGACAGCACAGAATGGCACATGCCTGTGTATAATCAAAGAATTGTTAAGTGCATCACAAACTCTTGGATGTACCATAGTCTTCTGGCCAGGAACACTGTAAGAGCTGTGATCTGTACCCATTCCTTCTGTTGACATGGATAGTTGAGCACATGAAGACTGAGAAAGGATTAGTTTGTCTCTCTCACATTTAATATGTGTCCTTCCCTCTTTTCTTTTGCCTAAGAAGAAAGAAGGTGCCTTCATGTAAAGCTACATCTTCTATTTTTAGCATCTTTTGGAAAGTTCTTTACACTGAAAGGAATCCCAGTGAGGAAACTGAGAATTAGTATCTCTCAGACCATAAGGTATGTGAAATCGATAAGAAATATAGTAGAATGTGGATAGTTCTGTGGACTGAGTAATACTTTCCACTAGGACCTAAAATCACTGCTGCCACTTGCTTTGTTCACTTGCTTTCCTTAGGGACCTTTAGGATAGCTGCCTTGCAGATTTGGCTGCACCAATACCTCCTGCCATAGTGAAAGACCCTATTGCATCTAATATCTAATACCCTGAGATCCAAATATGCCAGTTTGCAAAGTGAATTCACCTTTGGAAATTCAATGTTTGCATTAATGTTTTACATTTTAATATTCAATAGTGCTATTGCTTTCAATAAGGTCTACAAATCACTGAGTGAAGAGTTAAAGCAGGACCTTCCAAATGAAGCTGGTCATAAAAGACAGAAAACTTTTCCGCAGTGGTGTGTATCAAGAGCAGTTGCCAGGAGAAACCATTTTGATACTTATCTGTATAGTCATACTAACCATTCTTAGGGTTTTATTTTTGCTTCAGTAGTTTGCAGGTCATGGAAAATATGAATGTGAAAAAATTCCATTATGAAGTACTCTACAGTCAAGTCATAAAGGAGACAAAAGCATCAGATTCTGGGAAATACACCTTCATATAAAACTAAACCCAAAAGCCTGTTTTTATGTATTGTAAAAGTATGTAATAAACAGATACTTGTGGATAAAAATTCATTTTATATCTTTTCAGATAATGTAACTAGCATATGATGTCTTTGTGTATATATTTATACATACAAAAAGTGTAATGGATATATGCATATAAATGATAATAAAAAGTGTTATAGTTATAACAATATGGACAAATATCCATGGTGTATCACTTTACAGTAAACCATATTCTGCTGCTTCTCTGACTCACCGTTAGAACAATTCCTAGGACAGAAACCCTGTGTATCCCCTCAGTAAGCAGAGAATGTGTGACGAACAGCATCAAAATAGGATAGTAGAGGTTCCATGGTCACAACAGAAGTGTCTCAGGCATGGAAAATTTTAGAGTTTGAAATTAATATCTGAATTCTTATACATTGATTTTAGGTCTGTAGAAAGGAAACTGGAACCACTGATCTCTGTGGGCCTACTTAGTACATTACTTACTGAACTTAATTCTTTCCACCATCTTTAGTCTTTAGGTTAAGAAGCAAAATGACTATTCTGGATTAGACCAGTATCCATTTAAACTACCAATCTGTCTCCAAAACTGTGAATTTAACATTGGGGTAAGCTCAAAAGGGAGCTACAGAAGACAACATGACAAGGCCTAGAGAAACCTTTCACACCTGGAGGTGGAATGAATATTCCCATAATGAAGAAAGTCCTGTCTCTTAACTTCAATTGCTTTGGATTTTTTTTTTTTTTAATCATAGCTAAGGATACTGTTTTTCCACAAAACTACCTAAATCTTTCAAACAGTAAGGTATATTTTCACATCCTGCAGCAATTGACTTGTCCCTGTTCTGAATACCCAAGCAAAGCCAATTTGAGGTCTGGAGGATGTGCGAATACAGCCCATTTGCTGAGGAGTGCAAGCTAATGAGCCAAGCTAAAGAAGTTTTCTATCTGAAGTTTGATGCATATTATGACAAGCCAGAACACAGATTACTCGCTTCTTCCTTACCCCTGTCTGACCACAGAGGTATACTTCTTTTACTCTGTTTAAATGTTCCAACTTTTACTTTCAATTAACCCCTTGCTAGTTTTGAGTTTCCTTCTAAGAACAATTTTTCCTCTTTTCTTCTTCTAAAACAGGCTAAGCAGAAGCTTTACTTTGCTATCTGTAATCTGTACTTTTCTTTTGGGAGAGGATGGTATATTTTTTGCATGTACAATTTGGATATCACAGAATATGAATGCAAAAAAAAATCAATTCTAATGTACTTTTTCTTATTAATCATGTTCCTTCTGCAGCCAATATCCAGCTTTTCATACACAAGCTATTTCAGGAAGAACACTTTCCCAGAATTCTGACACAGAATTACCACATCTAATCTGTTGAGGGTACCATCGGTCAGTTAACAGAGAGCTTGTTTTTTTAAGTGCAGTAAATTAAAGTAAGGCTGGATTACTTTTTATTTTTTTTTTTAATTGCCACATTTATTTTCTTCAAGTTCATAATCAAAAACATATAAACAAAGTAAATAAAAATATCTCTTACCCACACAAAGCTTTCAATTTTCTTGAGAGATGCAGGAGAATTTATAGAAAGTCCTTGATGCCTCCAAAAAACCTTTGGGACTTCAGACAACTGAATTTCTGATAAGTGACATAGAAAGACCGAGGTCTGACTTTGAGAGCTGCAGAAACTTGGAAGGAATTTGTTTGTTAGGAAGTAATATATTTCTTATATTTACTTTATGAAAATCTTTTTAAAGAATTGCTAAGAAGTGCATATAAGCTACACTCTTAATTTCCAGTTATCTTGATTATGCGCTCTGCTTTTATTAATTTCAAATGATATTGTATATTGCATTAGATGCCTTTCTATTTTGCAGATATGAAGTTGTGTAGTTGAATATCTATGTTACTGTGTTAACACATCAGAGACTAGCCCTGTGAATGCCCACCCATTGCTGAGAATTTCTTTATGCCGGTCAATCCAAGAAAATCACAGCTAGGCACGTTTGAATTATTTTCTTCGAAAATCTATTTTCTCTGCAGCTTTTCATAGCAGAGGGCAATAAGAATACCCTGCTATCAGTAAATACTGCATAAATCCAGAAGAGTTTTCCTAAATCATCTGGAATCATCTGGGATTTACACACCAGTGTACAGGGTGAACTTCACTCCTGGCCATGGTAGGAGTAACCCCACACTGTGCTACAAAGACAGGAAGGACTGGAGTAAACCCAGGCAGCTGGCTGGGTAGCAGGACCCTTGAATGAGGTCCATTTCTATAACACAACTTGGGGGTCATTCAGCATGAGAAAAGGCAACAGCCTCCACAAAGTATTTTCAGCCTAAGCAAAACGCAGCAGTAGCAAAAACCCCATTAAACTGTGTGAAAATAAAAACACGAATATACTTGAAATATTTTGATGTGGATGACATCAGCAATCAAACCAGACTTTGCAGCTGCACGTTTGTCATCATGCCCAGAATATCCCCTAGGGCAGCACTGTTGTAGGGTATAACTGAGATCCTCAAGGTGTGACTAATGACCGTGTGTCCACACCACCTTCCTCGCAACTCAGAGGATAAAAGGGTATGTCCTTGTGACTGAAAAACAGGAAAATAGCTTTTCGGCCTAAAAACTTCTTCCTTGAGAAAGAGCCCAGTTAGAGGACCAGAGAGAAAAAGTTACGGTGGTCTAATATTCCTATTATGTTATGCAGTGCTCTGGCTCTGCAGTCCTTCTCTCTTTCTCTCGCTGTAATCTATCTAGGCATTTCTATTATGCCTGTCGCCTTAGCATCTGAATATTTTCCAAGCAAGAAGAAATACTACATATTTTCTTCTTCCATCAGC
This sequence comes from Crypturellus tataupa, assembly GCA_034781795.1. Lineage (NCBI taxonomy): Eukaryota > Metazoa > Chordata > Aves > Tinamiformes > Tinamidae > Crypturellus > Crypturellus tataupa. The sequence continues at coordinate 5,537,821 of JAWLRI010000001.1, read as the reverse complement.
AAAACATGGGCTTTATCTCAGCCAGGATGGAATCTCTTAAAAATGTCAACATGTGGAAAATGAGAGCATAAAGATTTATCTCAGATACATGCACTTTGTTCTGCAGTCTGTTTTCTCTATATGTGTTGGGTACCATGTTGGGTCTCTCTGCGACAATGAGAACAAGCTGATGACTGTGTTATTACTTGGGTGTTTATATAATGAGTAGTTCTTTTAAGTATAGAGACAAGGTTAAGTACTATGTAGCAATACAAAAGGCCCTTTTGATAAACAGTGATAACTCCTCCCAGAAGAACATTATCTGCTTTACTTTTATTGTAAAGGGTATAGAAGCTTAAGATATTGAACTGTTCTTGCAATATTAGACCTATCTGCCATATGATTTTATCACACACTGTCTGTGCAGGAAGACAGAGACCGCCTGCAAGCCACAAAGTAATCACAAGTTATTGTGTAATAGAGGTAGTTGTGATTCATATAATTTAAAACTCATAAAAAGAGGTTCACATTGTAAGTTATGCTGTCTTCAGAGGAATTTAATTAAAATTTCAAATTAGTCACCCCCGTTCTGTCACTGAAAAGGGAAGCAGAGTAGAGCCCTCCCACTCCACCCGCAGTTCATAGGAATGAACCTACCTACTGACAGTGCTTTGCTTGCACTTTCATGGAGCACAGGGAGAGACGAAGAGTGAAAGGCCTTTGTAATTTGAAGAATTTTTTTCTTTACCTTCATTCCTCATACAGTTATTTAAGCAGACATATAGTATACTTCAAGAATGAGACGGGAAGAAGCTTATAAATAAACAACTTTTTTGCGGTTTATTTATTTATTTATTTTCAGAACAGTCCTTTGAAGCCTTATTTGCATTGAAAATACTTAGAGCAAAGCTGGCTCTCATGTCAGGGTTCCTATTCTACACAGAGGATGTAATTTTGCTTTGTAAATTGGTCTCTCATCTTGAATCAGTGAATAATCCTGGTAGATGCCAATTAGATGAACTTTTGTATCCCAAGTAGGACTGCTGAGAGCAATTTTGATGTACTGCTTTTGCATTTGAATATGCTTTCAGCTGTAACTAAAACACATGGTAAAATCAGATTTATCTCTACAGACTTTGTCAAGTAAAAATATTTTCTGCTATGTTTAGACATTTTACTTGGACAGTTTCAGAGCAAAACCTTTTAATTTTTGTTTTTGAGTAGTTTAGTTCCTAAGACTTTTTTTAAAAAAACATCCAAATATAATATCTTAAAAAGTCATCAGGAAAATATTTCAGTATTGACAAAAGTAAACATCGAGAAAGACTTCAGACTTCTTTTGTTTGGCTTCTTTTAAAAATTATCTTCAAGAAAAAATCTGGAACACTCATTCTATCAGAATGTAGTCAGACATTAAAATCTTGAAATTCTTCTGAAAAATAGCTTCCATTCTCTCAGCTCATCTGTACTGGGAAAGAAACTGGTTGCTTAAAATGCTTCCAGCTGCAATAGTCCTAATGAGGCATTTGAAAGCATTTTTGATAGAGGCTGCCTTTGGTAATGGCAGTACTGGGTACAGCCACGGACAGGAATAGCACTGAGCGCTGGCAGCACTCATAAGCAGTTCCAGCTCAGACTGTCAGTCTGTATAACATTTAGAGCCAGTTCTGTACACTTGATACTATGTTTGTGACCCTGAAACTGCTGAGACCCAAACTAGGGTTTCTGGTTTATTACAATGCATGCTAAACTAGACTTCTGTCACTTCTTCATATTGAAGGTTGATGCTGAGAGCATTCTAAGTAGACTTGGGGAATCTAATTTTTAGGAGGAGATGTCAATCTCAGTCTCAATATTCTACTAATATGAAGGAGGATGCACTTACAAAAACCTGTTCCACTGCATCTTAAACCTCCAAGGCACTAGTGAAAGCAACTCACCCCTTCATTGAACTTTGTACTGGATACTCCTCTTTCAAATACTGGATAACTGATATAGCAGTCTTATACTTACAAATATTTTTACCTCGGCTCCCCGAACTGACAGAATGGTGTTACTGATGCACTGCTGTAATTTCTACTAGTTTGTACTCACACATAGCCAACCCCCTGATTCTGGTGTTAGAACTGTAGAGCCCTGGTAAAGACATCCACTTAACAGTGTTGTTTTATGCAACACTGCACAAAACCCTGCAATAACCCTGCAATTATTATCAGAATAAATATAACCAAACTGTTACTTAAAATTACCAACTTCTGGAGCCAGAATTAGCCATTCTGACTCCTGCTGTGAATGAGAGTGGCCTTATCATGTGGCAGTCTGTAATGAGCAGCTAAGGGACTGCTCTGCAACCAAGAAGGCCCTGAGAATGACATCCTTCCCAAATACCCTCTGTGTCCCTCATAGCCTTTACTACTGCTCCTGCTCCAGCATCTTTTCTTGGATGGAGTTTGCAAGAGACCATTGAAGGCCCTAAGGTGTTGTATTGCTTCCAGTGTCTCGTATAGCAGCTATGTGTAGTTAGGAGAGTTGGGGAGGAGGAAAAAATGACATTGCTTTTTGCATTATCTTCTGAGGTGGGTTATTTCTTCAGTCATTGCCTTTATAATCCCTTCCATACTTTGTCATGCACTCCTTCACTGTAGTTAGGAGACTGAATTTAGCAGATGATGTATATCCAGCCTGTAAGAACACACTCGTCCAGCACCCTGGGAATTTGTTACTGAGGTTGTCAGGGAGAAAGCTGGAGTCACTGAGTATTGAGGTGCTTTGAATTGGAAGAATGTACTGGATGGTTTTTCCAGCATGGGAAAACAGCTGCGGAAGAAAGCTGTCATGTCAGGTGTTTCTTATAGGATTGATAGAAAAGAGGAATGGGATTCATTTGAATTAAACTCTTTGAATTAAACTGTAGGCTGCATATCAGACTTTATTTCCATGGGATTTCCTTCCCCACCAGGTTACATGCTCAGAGCTGGCCATTTTTTTTGTCAGTCTTGGTTAATAAACCAGAACATTGCCTTGGACTCCCACCAAATGTATCTCTAAGATGGTAAATGTTCTTTGTGGGCAGCTGATAAAAGACACCTTTGAGGGACCTGTAGGGGAGGAAGATCTGTAAAATAGTTACTTCTCTAAGACCACCAATTTCTACCACAAAAGACCTTACACATCCTCCACACCAGCCTTCATATCACATCTCTCCAAATGACATCTCTTATGAACTCCTCATGTGCACTAATCTGTGAAGGAGGTCCCTACATTTTTATCACTCTTTATATAAAGATCAATGCACACAAACGCAGGTCTGTAGCCATTCATGACAACAGTTAGGCAAACTTAGAAACAATGTCTTGTAATAGTCCAAGTAATAGTAATAGTCCAAGTTCATGAAATCCTAGTCCTGATGGAGCCAGAGAAGAAACATGAATCTGTGTTGTTCTTCATAAATGTTAAAGACCAGAGCCTAAAACAGAAAGTTCTAAAGCAAATGAACAGCCTCTTTAAAAGACTACTGCACAATTTGAGTAGTGTAAAGTTTAACTATGACAGATTACAAGAAGTGTAAGAAACACTTTATCTACTGTTAAGAAAGAAACTTAAAACCATTATGAATTTGAAGTTTTGTGTTGTTTATGTTGTTGGGTTAGCAGCTTCTTAATTGTAGCATAATGTGACTGCAGAAAATGGAGTTTTATAGTTCAGAACTGCTTGGGAGAAAATACCTATTACTAGGGAGGGTTTGGGCCTCTTTTCCCCCTGAGAAGGCTCAGTGTAATGGAAAATATCAAGAGCAACCCATAAACTTTTCATATTTTCATACAAAGATGTTAGAAGGTATGCACACATGTACATTTTGGCACACCAGTTTGTTCTGATTTATATGAGATGACTCCCTGCATCCTGTAGGCCAAGATGTTTTAGCCAGTTCCTTTCCAGGAGTGTGCTGAAAGGTCCAAGTTAGAAATACAATTTTCAGATGCTCTCTTTGTAATCAATGCTAAGATCCAGGCACATTCAGCATTATTATCCAAGTCACCTTACACTCAGGAGAAGTGAAAAAAATGTCAAAAGAATGAAAAATCCTTTCCAGAAGGTTAAAAAACCTTTGGCTTGCTAGTCACAGGGCATGGGATGAAATTACCAACCTACAGCTCTACTTGAGCTTTTTCTAAGGCTGCTACTGCTGACTTGGACCTCTCCTCATACAGCTCATACAGAAAGGATTACTTGGCAAATACTTGTTTAGCATTTTTAAAACATGAAATTGAGATTTTATGTAGTACCACTGAAGGCTGTAGGACTATCTAGGAGAAGCTGAGGGCAAGATCTGGCCTCACCACATTGCATGCTTTTTCCTTCATCATACACTGTTGCCTAAGTGTAGAACATTTCACTGCAAATTACCTTGCTCTGAGGAAGAAAGGGAAGGCAAAGAACCTAGGAAAGAAAAACTCTAGCCTGATTCAGTGCTATCAATACAGCCTTTTCTATTTATGAGGAACTCCCTATTTTAGTGGTTAGTTCAGCCTGCCAGAATAAACAGTCATTATTAACCTCATTTCACAGCACTGATTGCATTACCATTATTCTTTCATATTGTACCATACTGTACAGCACTGAAGCCTTGAGGAGGTAGAAACCAAACAGCGAGGCTAACAAGATGAATCCATTAATGCATAAGTGAAAAAATCTGATATGTGCCTGCTGCAATTTGAGCAGGAAAGATCCACTTCTTAATAAACTAAAGAGAGAGAGAAGGAGAAAGGGAAAGAGAACAGGATGAACCTTTCAGAAATCTGATGTTAGGAGCAAATTCCTTCTTGACGAACATGTTTTCAGTTATGACAACTCTCTGTCAAATCCAGATGGCAGCAGCTGCTTCCCTAGAATGGGCTGTAGCTTTCCTGACTTCTCTGTCTTAGTCTCCTGTCTGCCAGAATTTGATATATGAACTTTCACTGAAAGCATATGTAAGCCTTTTTTTTTTTTTTTTTTTTTTTTGGTTTATTAAAGTATTCTTGCAATCATCTCTAAAGCTACCACATGTTCCATCTCCTGCAGTTATTTCTTTCAACTATTCTCTTCTTTTTAACAATTCAATGTGGAGATTTTAAAGCTACTTTGATTGGATATATAAATTACACAATATGTTGCTTTTCCCTATCATTAGGTGGATGTTATGTGCTTTTAGCATTTAGTTAATATTAAAAAAGAAGGGGAAAAAAAGAAAATTTCCAGATATACTCAAAGTTTTGGTACTTTTTCTTATTTTCACAAATCCTATACCTTGTTATTTTTTGAAAATCCACTTATCAGATGAATACACTTGAGGGTCCAGTTCTGGCTGGTGCTGACTAGTTGTAGCAAAGCTCTAGAAGTTGCTTTGTTCCCCTTTGTAAACACACCTGGCGAGTGAGGCCTGGCTTTTCAGTACTACACTACTACACTCTTCTCCCCAGAGGTACCTGGGCCAACACTTAATTCTGGAAAAGTCAACCTGTTTCCTATGCAAAACCTTTCCTATGGCAGTTTCTGACAGTTGTACTGAGCTCCTTCTGTGATATGCTGGCTTTGCAAACTCACTCTGACTTGCTCAACTCTCCCCTATTGCTTCACTTCCCCACTCTGCTCAGAGAGGTGTATTTTGCTTCAGGAGCTGCTTGTCTGTGTCTAATACTGTTTACCCTGCGTAAACAGTGAGGCAGAAGCATCTCCCAGCACTCAGGTCTGGAAGTCTGCGTGAACTACCTGACTTCACTGCAATGAGCTGTCACCTTATTTTGCATGCTTAAGAACAAGGAATCTAAAATCAGAGGCAAGCTTTTAATACGCTGTGCTTTTAAATCAGTAAGTCTGCATTTTGCTTTCTGCCTCCTACTCCTTCACAATCCATCTGTTGGATCTGCACCAGCAGTCAGAACCACATGACTTGCACTACAGGATGAAATGACTTTAAATGGCAACGTGGCTCTAGCACAGCATTAACATCTCAGCAGACAGTGTGAGATTAATGTCACAATTAGCAAGTGGATGTTTGATATCTTAACCTCAAGGATTCATTGCTCTTGTAAACCCGTCAGGGCTCAGCTGGGTGTTCTGTTGTTACAGATCACAGAGATAATGTAAACAGGCATTTACTGGGGCCTGATGGAACCAGAAGGTTTCTGTTTGCATGAACGGGCTTTTCAAGAGGTAGAAATCTTGGTATAATATAAACACTGAGCTATATATATGTAAAGATTGTTTTATGGATGAAAACCTAATAAACCTAAACTTAGTAAACAGACTATAAAAGCAATTGCATACTAAATATTGAGAGGGGAAAGCAGCAGTTCCTTTATATTTGTGAGCTGAGGGATGGTAATTCTAACCAAATACTGTGAGCAGAATTCCTCACTGTTCCTGCCAGCCTAAAGAAACAACTGAGGACATAAAATGCTGAGCACTATCTCCTATGCTGGTCCTGATTCAGGAGGACTAGAATAAAACATGTAGACCTGATCTTGAGAGATCTTTATGATTCCCAACAGTGACTTAGTGCCCATATGTCCTATGGAGCACCTACACTGAATAGAGATCCCACCTTGCGGGGTCTAGCCCTTAATGATGGGGGTGCTACTGCTCTCTGCTGGTGCAAAGCCCAAGTTGCTGATGATCTACATCCTGCCGATGGAGATCACTCCAACCGCACAGAAACCGACATCCAGAAAGTGAATGCTGTTCGACAGCGCTAAGCAGGGATTTGACATCCTCCGTTAGTGAAGGTTCTGAGAAGTTCAACGTTTGTCTTGGCCTGTGTTTGTAACAGACTATCACATGAAAAGGGAAACACTGAGATTCATCAAAATGTTTCCTCTCAACAACACCAAGACGCTTTGTCTCAGTTTTGACATTTTTAAAAGTCATAACATGCATGACGATTACAAAAATAAAGATGTTTTTCAAAGGGGACAAACCGGCATATCTTGGTGTGGGAATGCACCCATCCTTCCTTTCATTCCCTTTGCTTTGAGGCTGTTAATGTCCCCTTGTCTCTCCAGTTCCTGTTGTCTCAAGCCCTGTATCTGTTATAAAGTATTCCAATTACTTTTTGTGTCTCCTGTGGATTTTCAGAAGCAGTGTTATGTAGAATTTAAGATTACTTATAATACAAAAAAGTTTATAAATGAGCTGTTAAAAGTAAACAATAATTCATTTAGTCCAATCAAGTGTATTCTATTAAAATCTAGCTTTCATATTATAAAAACTAAAGGAAAACACAAATCACTGCTTAGAGTTTCTAGTTAACTATATACTTATTTTTTCTATGACAGAATCAAATGGTCATTGTTTTTCTAATTACCCTCTAAATACTGAATTGAAGCACCCAGATTAAACAGTTAGGCAGGTTATTCAACAAAGCTTTTATTGATCTCATATAAAATAAAAGTGAGGAAATAGGAAAGAGAGGAAATTTAGGCACTGACATGCAGAAATACATAAAAATGCAGTGGACATTTTCAAAGGGGCAGCATGTATCCTAACTGCTAATTGCTGCTCTATTACTAATAACATATAGAGTGAATGTCAATTTTAAGTAGAACTACTAAATGATATTTATATTGGCTTTCCAGTAATAGCCCAATTAGAGAGACAGAAAAGAAGTTATTAGATCAACCTCAGTATGAGGAAAAAAAATATTGCATAAAACATCATGTTACTGACATTGAACAGAGCAATCCACTAATTTTTAATTCATGCTGGGCTTTGCTCAAAATTCAATGACGTGACATGATCTATCAATAACTACAGCTGATGTCTAGCAAATATAAAGCTGGGAAGCCTGGCTGATACACCAGAGGATTGTGCTGCCACAGAAAGGGTGGAGAGGACCTCAGGGAGCTCAATAAGGGGAATGCAAAATCCTGCACCTGAACAACCCCCTGCACTAGTAGAGGCTGCAGGTTGACCTGCTGGAGCGCAGATTTGCAGGGAAGGACGTGGGTGTGGATAGCAAGCTGACCATGAGCCAGCAATGTGCCCTTGCCGCAAAGACGCTAATGCCTGGTCTGCTTTAGCAAGACACTTCCAGCACTGCCTATAGCAGAAAGGACATGATCATTCCCCTCTGTTCGGCCCTAGTGAGGCCACACGCTACACCTGGAGTGCTGGGTGCAGTGCTGGCTCCCCAGTACAAGAAAGACATGGAGCAAGTCCAGCCAAGGGTGCTAAAGATGATTAAGGCAGTGGAGCACCTCTCATGAAGACAGGCATGAGATCGCTGGACTGTATAGCTCGGAATAGGGGGGGATCCGATGTGGGGTGTCAAGAAGATGAAGCCATACTCTTCTCCATGGTGCCCAGTGGCAAAATGAGATTCAAAGGGCACAAATGGAAACACAGGAAATTCCATTCAAACATGAGAAATTACTTTTTTACTATGTGTGTTGCTAAACACTGGAACAGGTTGCCCAGGAGGGTTGTAGCATCTCCATCTTTGAGGATATCCAAAAACCTGACTGGATACAGTCCTGAGCAGATCCTTCTTGAACAGGGATGCTGTACCAGATAATCTTCAGAAATCCCTTCTAACATCATCTGTGTGGTTCTGTAATGTAGCTCACAGACCAGATAAATGCCTGTTTTAAAGGTAGAAAATATGTTAATTAAGACAGACATTAAACCTCCCTTTTCACAAATCTCTGTTTGTAATAGGAATGACTATGATGGAGTGAGCCCTTGCTTCCCTTACTGGAAGGTGTTACAGGGTGCATGGACCTTGGAAAGGTTTTCCAGGTTACCTGGGTTCTAGAAAAAGTAGAAACATTTTTACGTTTCTTACTTCAAAGCCATATGTTGTGCAGACTAGTGGCTACCTCATTCCTCAGAGGGAATATGCGGGCTAAAGATAAATACAAGCTGACCTCAACTGCTATGAACCCACAATAGTGAGATATCTTAGTTTTGACTATGAATTCATGGGCAACTTTTAGTTCTCCTATAAAGCAAGTAGGATAGCAGTTCCTCTCTGTATATCCCCTGTCACAGAGATAGCCACTGAATATTGCTCTTGGGTGGCAAATTGCAGTTTTGTATCTCTGGATTAAAATCCCATACAGATGCATTCCTTGTCTGTATCATTGTACTGTATAGCTTTTTGCTGCTCTGTGGGCAGGACTTGTGCTTCTGCATAAACACGGTTAAAAATTTTGATCAGTGGGTGCTCAATATGTAAATGGCCTTGGGTCTTAGGCCTTGGATGGTCCTCCCATGCACTTCCTCATAATTTATGTTTTCTTTTTTAATGGACTGTACTAAGAAGAAGAAGCTTTCATGATGTTCATCATCTGAGTCTTTCTCTCCTGTGATGTACAAGCTATTCCTATGCTTTTAAAATGTTTTAGAAATGGCTATATTTATGACTGGCTTTCTATAATATTACAGCAATGGTTTAGGACATGTTGTAATTCACCTTACGGATATACATTATAAGGAGTGTGTATTATCTTCTCTGAGAGGCTTACAATTTTTATTGACACTAATAAGATTTATATGTCCTAGTGGAGTGAAAAATGGACTGCAGAGTCTTTAATTCAATTTATTAGAATAAGTGCCTGACCCAGAGTTGAGAGAAAGCATCACCTTTTGAGACCCGTTATTTGCTCCTATGATCAAACTCTTTTTAATTCCCAAGCAGAAAAATGTTCCTTAGGTGTTTTTGACTGGCTTTTCTTGGCCATTTTGACCCCCACAGAGCAGCTCTAGTAGATCAGGGCAAAAAATTTCAGAATAATATCACTTGTTTCAGTGAGTCTTTTCACATGGCCAGTTACTGATGATTTTGTTGTATCAGGGGCTTTGGATTTTAAATGTTTCATCTTTCAGAGCAAAGCAGTGCAAAAGTAAGTACATCGCAGGGTATCTCTCTGGATGATTGCTGGGATTAGATGTATGAAAATGGAGGAATGAATATGACAGCATGAAAAAACAAAGAAATATTTAAAGGGGAAAGATGACTGACAGAAACCTATATAAGGGAAACACTGAATACTTGTAGATATATCTTGTTCCTGAAATGCAGCCTTTGAACTTCAGAAAAGGTGAAAGTAGTTAAGATTTAGTCTGCTTCACAAAATTGTAGGAGTATATTAGTAATCAGTTAAACAAACAAACAAACCAAAAAAAAAATCCCTCCCACCCAAACCAATATTGTCCTTGAAAAATAGAATGTCCTTGAAAAATAGAAGCCTTCTCAGAAATATTTAACTTTGAGAAATTGTGCTTCATGTCCTTTATGTAACATAGGGCTACAATGTCAGTACAGTTTGTACACTTTTGTATATATAGTAAAACTACTGCATAAAAATAAACAAAATGATCTGACACAACCAGCTGAGTGGAATTTCTTGGACAACTTGTTCATTTCCTGACACAAAGTATTGTGAAGTTTTATATGCCACTTTCAAATCAAAATAAAAAAGTGGATCATTGAAATATTCATAGACTATCAAAATCACATTTACAGTATTATACCAATAATATCAATGAAAAGTGACAACTTCTGTCAATGCACTGAGCCACAAACCTTGAGCATTGCTTAAGTAGGTTAATGTTGCACATTGAAGAGTCCTCAAAGGAAGTAAAAGAAATAATATTTTATGCAACAAATTCTTTTATTTCTATTTTACTTTCTGGAAGAATCCATATGAAAATGAATGCTGAAGAAACTTAGGAAAAAAAGTAGAAAATGGAATTATGCAGAATCAAAATTGTAGTTCTTAAAAAGAAAAGCTCAGAAAGAGTCATGAAGAAGTATCATATCAAACGTGACGATTTTTTTCTGTTATATTGTCCCACTGTAATGCGTATATTACTAGAAGTCATGAATGGGAGTAAAATTACCAGCTGTATGCACGCCAACCCAGGGAATGTGTCTATTCCACACATGCTGTGTTGAAAATCATGTTATATGCAAAGAGGGGACCATATCTTATATCTGAAACCAAGATTTGTTTATCCAAATTAAAGATTCAATATATTCAATTACCAAAACACATCAAGCAGATAATGTTATTAGTGTTGTTATTGTTACTATAGAGTCTAAATTATTCACTTAATAAAAAATAAATCTCAACAAAGCTGTACTAAAAGTCCTTCTAGTATGTACAGACTTTTCTCTGGCTTCCTTTACCCCTTCACTGCTTCTCTGAGTCCTAATGTTGATGGATATAGTCTGTGTGAGGAGGTGTTAGAGGAAGTTGTCAACTTGAAATATTTGCTGAGGGCAGTGTGATGTTTATAGCAGGGGATTCTCCTCCTCTTTGCAAGCCAGAGCGTGATGTTGACTGCTACTTCCTCCTTGCTCTAGGAGCCATTTGGCCCATTTTTATTTTTTTTAACATATCTACACTCTGCTTTTTCTCCAGTGGCCTGCAACTCTATTCCATTTGTGGCAGTGCAACTCTATTCCATATGGTGGAGTTTATATATACAAAGACAATTGGTTCTTTCCCTTGTTATCTCTCAAATTCCAGTTCCTAAGTCTGCAGTCCCATTAATGGTAAGTGAGCCCTGGGGCCTTTACTATCACCCTATGCCACTGCTATTGCACCATACCTTTACTTCTTTATACATTATTTGTCTAGGGTCATAGATAGTTCATTCTATAAAGAAGAATTACTTGTTATTCCTATTTATATCAAAACTTATAGCAACAGACTTTACAACATGCAATTATACAAAGCTATGCAAAACTGAAACGCACGAGCAACAGGCACCTGGTCATTAGACAACTGTTGTCACAGTTAAACAAGCCAGCAAAAATCTGTAAGCTGATACAAGTCCAGAGAAAACCTGACAAGGCCTGAGACCTGTGTTAACTTTATATAAAGCCAGTGACGTGTTACTAGCAGGGGCAATGCTCTGTTTACTAGCCAATGCTGCTATGAAGGGCACTCCAGCTAAGAAGTGATAACAACAGATTTTCTTTTCCCTTTCCTTTCCCTTTCCTTTCCCTTTCCCTTTCTTTTCCCTTTCCTTTCCTTTCCTTTCCTTTCCTTTCCTTTCCTTTCCTTTCCTTTCCTTTCCTTTCCTTTCCT
>JAWLRI010000001.1:5491173-5514831 GCA_034781795.1 Crypturellus tataupa | reverse complement strand
AAAAGAAAAAGAAAAAGAAAAAGAAAAAGAAAAAGAAAAAGAAAAAGAAAAAGAAAAAGAAAAAGAAAAAGAAAGATCCTGTATCTTTCTGCATTAGATTAGTACGAAATGTTTGGAAATGAGATTTTTATATGTTAATTTGAAAAGTCTGAAATCTCTAAGCAGAGTGCTGAAGTCGATCTCAGCAATTCAGTGTTCACCCCTCATTTCAGTCCAGTATACAATCTGTTTAAAAAAAAAAAGCAATATAATTCTAGTTTTCGGAGCAGAGCCTAGGGCTGACCCATCTCAGCTTAACTCTGTGGGAAGCAGAAACCAAATAAATTTTGCAACTAATAAAACATGGAAGCACTGAAGTAAACACCTAAGATTCACTATAAACATCTGTTGGCTTCAAGACACAAATACCTGAATTCCATCATCACCTCAGATCTTAATTGCCTATGAATTAGGCACTTTGATTATCTAGTTAATGGAGCAAGAGGGACATCTTCAGATTCGTCCCTCAACTTCAGAGGGATGCAGCGGGAGGCTCCCCAGGCCTGCTGGCCGATGACACGTGAGGGAACACCAAAGGGCAGGTTAATGGAAACGCCTTCGGTTAGGTGGCAGGAGGCATCCTGAAAGGCAGCCCTGAGCAACTGAGAAGCACCATATGCTATTGGTAGTTGCAGGAGAGTTAACATCACAATTTATATGCTGGTATTCCCCCTTCCCCCTTCATTTGCTCTATTGCTTCAGCTTAAAGCTAGAGAAGTTGTCAATGAATGCCAGAAAAAATCGATATACAGAATATTTACCATTGTTAAAAAAATACTGAAAATAATTCATTAACCTCCAAAGGTCAGAACTTACACAGTGCAGAGCTCTGTTAAGGCGCAAGTGGAGCTTGTGCCTTAAGGATAATTCCCAAGAGCTGAGAAGCAAAATTTTAATTAAAAAAAAAAAATCAAATGTAATATTAGGTGGTTGATTGACTCTAACTGACCTTGAATAAATCACTAGAAGTTCAATAACAATGATAAAAATGAAGTCAATTTTAATTGTTCAGAACTAAGGGTTAGTTTTCCAAAGATCATTTAGATACCTAAAGGAGAAGGTAGATGATTAATGGGATTTTGACAAGTAAAGCTCTTACTGGAAGTGCTGCACTAAATGATTGTTGGCTCCTCTAGAGCATGTACTAGCTCCCTTAAATCTACCTCAAGTTGAAAAGGACACAGCTCATGACACTGATAGAGAGTTATTTTAGGCTTTAGACTATAAAGACCTCTTTTCAGACAACAAAACTTAATCTCCTGGTCGTACTGCACATACTAAAACTTTCCTTCTGATTGTAATTAGTGATTTGTGATGGTCTTTTAGTCCTGGAAACTGCAGTGTGGCCATAACAGACAGTGTATGAGAGAAAATAAGTTTGCTCTGCACTTGCATTAGCTGTTCCCATAGGAATACAGTGCTGCCATAAAGCACTGTCAGTGCAGACAATATTTTCTAGCTGGTTCTTTTTAGTATCTTGCAGAAAGATCTTCATGCTTATTTTCAACATACGAAGAGATGGGGAATTTTATATATTTTTTCTTGGTATATCCCCTTTAATAACTGAAATGAGTGACTATTTTCCAAAATCAGTTTGCCTGGTTTCTACCCACGGTTTTAATATGCCTTTCCCTTCTAACTGCAAGTGGTATCTGACACCTTGTGCAATTCCCCTGTGCAGGTACCTTCTGTCGATAGGAGGAGCTGCAGGAGCAGAAAAACTCGTATTGCAGCTGCTAGAAGAAAGAGAGAAAACGGCTTTCAGCAGGAGCTGCTCTTTTCTGCGGTAGCAGAGCCTGCACTCCTGCAAAGTGAAGACCCAGAGGACACCTCTCCTCTAGGTCTTGTGTGACCTTACGGTAGAAACTGCAGAGCAGAAGCACTCAGAGGCTCTAGCCTGTAAGAGCAGCTGCAGAAGCAACAAAAACAGGGACTGCCTGAGTACATTTAAACTGGGACAGGTACCTCAGCTGGATCCTGACTCAGCACTGAGGCAGAGCTGAGCAGCCCTAGTCCCCAACTTATGTACTTGTCACCTCCAAGTCACAGAAAGGAAGACAAGGCTGTAGCTGCTGTGCCAGCACTACTGACCAAGACCCATTGGGACCTTGAGATGAAAACTGCCCAGGGCAGGTGGCCACGTGCAGCCAGAGCAGCTTAAAGGAAAGTTTTCATAGCTTTGACCGGATTTATTAGAAGATAGAAATCTACCAGCTAGACTTAAATTCAAAGCAGCACTCTAGGTAAAACCTAAGCTATTTCAACACACTTTTTGGAATCATTTCTAGCTAGACATAGAAAGACTTTTTACTGTTTAAGCATACCTACTGAATGGAAATTTTCTTTGTTTTTGCTGTTGAATTCAAACCCATCAACAGCAGGCCTAGTTCTTTTTCAAGTTAACATTGTATAATTTTTATACACTGAGTCTTTGAGGAAGTTGTAGATATAAAACTTCCTACACTACCCATCATGGTAATACCGAGGTGCTCCACAACTGTAGTTGGTGTCACTTACTAAGCTGCTGAGTCGTCCAGCTGATACTCCGCTGCCCTTGCATAGCAGGCCTGAATGCCTTGGTCCTTCCACAGCTGTTTCATGAGTTTAGCCAATTCGGAAGACATATCACCATCCTCTAGAGTGGTTGCCATGGCACAGAGTTGTTTTTCATCTGCCTAAAGATAAATTTTAGTTAGTATTATGGAAACATGCTGTGCCTCTATATGTCTTGAAGATAAGCTTATTTTACTATGAATTGCAGGGGCAGAGAAATTTCTCATTTTCACATTTTTTCCTTCTATTTAGCTATACTCGCTTGTGGGTGTAAAGATCCTTTTACAAGCTCACTTTAGGTAGTACCAAGGCTAGACTTATACAATACAGAGTTTTCCTTTTTATTTAATACATAGAAGGTCACAATTTCATCTTACAACAGGTGTTTATAAAAGGTCCAACCTGTAAAAAAGGTTTCTATTATAAAAGAGGATAGTTATGTATCATAAAGTAAACTAAAAATAATGTTTACATATATTTTGAATATATTAAAGCAGAAATATATTCCTATTCTTGGAATATATTTGAATAAAAAAGGATATATTTGGATTATTTTTATAGCTCTAGAGAATGGGAAATATAGCAAAGTGAACATAGTTAGAGAATGCTTTTCCTATCCGATTTCTTCTTTGGGGGAGAAATCTGTAATTGAAAAATATTACAAATAATTTAAATGGATTATTCTCTAATTTTTTTCTTTTTGCAGACAACTCAAGAGACTTCAAGCAATTCATTAGGTTATAAATATTTCTTTTCAGTAGTTAATGGCTTGGAAATGTATTTTAAATAAAGAGCAAGATTAAAAATAGGGTCATTTGGTACACTGTCACAGCAATGGATAATTATAGAAAATAATTACTTCCTAGTCATAAGTAGATAACTGGCATGACTTTTATTCAATCAATAGTTGCAGAGGAACAAATATATTCGGAAAGACACTGTTTTGCCAGGAAGTACATTTTACTCAAAAATAGAAAACATCTTCACAATAATTTGTAACAAATTTATGTTTAATTAGAAACTACAAGAAACTTTGTAAAAGTCATAAACTGCTCAGAAATAAAACACTACAAGTTTCAGAAAAAAAATGGGGGAATTTTTAAAAAGTTAGGATGGAGAATCAATGAAAAGAAAAAAAATGGAAAAAAAAATCAGTTGAAAGAAAAACAAGGAGAAAAAGGAAACATTAAACAAAATGTTTCCTTTTACATTAGGCAAAACAGCTCTATTCTGTACATCCATCTTCTAATTCCGTACTCTGATCAAGAGAACTGACTCATGATCTCTTGTGTCCGCTCCTGCTTGCTCTCCACAAATGCCCTCCAGAGTGCTTAGCTGTAAGATAAGAGTTGGAACATGCTCTTATTCAAGATATCACCTGTCATCTAATGGTTATAATCCTACGATCCTGGATTTAAAAGCTGAGTAGCCTTCAAGCCTTGAGCTCAGAATGTCCCAGGTAATGAGTTTGTTGATTACACAAAAGCTGATAACTGTGAATTTTGTTGCTTACGTAAAAAAGAAAGATAGCAACAGCTTTCGTTTATCATAACCCTAATAATGTTTTGATTCTCTCTGGCATTTAGAGAGAATTTTGATGATTTTGGTAGCAAAAATAGATTGCAATTGATCCTTAGAATGAAAAGAAATCCCCTCTTTCCAGACCAGATCTTGTTCAAAGTTACGTACTAAGGAACTCTAAGGCTTGCTAAGAAGTGCAACAGATAGTCCTGGATGTGGAAGAATCCATTGCTTCCTGTGCCCAAGAAACCCCCGTCAATGCCTAAATGACTAGGCCACTAAATCTGAATGAGAACTGAGTGGGAAAAAAGTCCAGCAAAAAATCAAGGCTTATATCAAAACCACACAAACTCATAAATACCTCATGATTTTACAGAATGTGTAAATAACTTCATTTTCAGAAGAAGGGCAATGTTTAGTTGCCAGTCGAATGTAAGTAATTGAAATTTCCACTTTCTTTAAAACTCGGATCTAGGCTGTTTTGACGTGGTTCTGGGGCAAAAGAAGGCAGACACTGCAAATATTTTATACAGGTAGAGTCAGCTGCATTCCTAGAGGCCTAGCCTTGTGCTATAAATGGTAATCTTAAAATAGTTGATTTTTTTTTTGCATTTGCGTTTCATAATGTACAGTGCCCAAAGATAACCTGAACAGTTTAATACACTGTTTTTTCCAGTTCTCAAAGCTGTGAAATCTCTAGAAAATCAATTATTTGAAGCCAACTTTTTTTGCACGTATTTTGTAACCTCCTTGCACCGATCATTGCAACTTCAGTTTTATAAATGCAAATGCATACAAGAATGTAAATTAAGTTTTATTTATTTTGAATAGTGGTAGACCACACCTGGGTTTTTGTCAAACTTTCAATACTTTTTACTGGGCTTCCTTTTATATTTTAAATTTCATGTTGAAATTAGAGTCTTCAAATCATATAGCTGCTTACAATGTGGGTGAGGGCAGTCACCTTTTAGAAGTGTTTGACATTTGGTTGATGTTTACATCTGAGAAGCTGTTCCATGATCAGCTCCTGAAAAAGTAACCCTTATATAAAACCTGAAACATGAAGTTGCTGGAAGTTCTCAGCTTGAACAGCTGGGAAAAAAATGTTTTACAGCTTTGATAATCTCTGTAAATGTTTGTTACAAGTGAAAAGAATGTTCTGGAAAAAATAGGATTAAGTAAGGTCTGCCCAACCCTATGGACTCTGATCAAGGACTTATCTCATATTGGACTAAAGAAGTGTGGATGCAGAACTTTCTGTTGATTTCAAAGTCACTTATGTATGCCCTTGACATGGTGGAAGACGAGCTGGAAGATCCGCCATGGATTTGCCAAAGCCAATTGCCTGACACATGCCTGGCTGACCTGGCTGCTTTCTACAGTGTGATGGCCGGCTTTGTGAAGAAGGGGGAGAGGTTGTATCTCTTGGCTTCAGCAAGGCCCTTGACCCATTCTCCTGCAGGATCTGTCTAGCCAGACTGGTGAGATATGCACAGTCTAAATGGGCAATAAGGTTGGTGAAAAATTGATTTGATATTTGGGCTCAAAGACTTGTATTGATCAGCAGTACAGAGTCCATCTGACAGACAGTCACCAGTGGCATCCGTCAGGAACTGATACGAGGGCCAATATTGTTTAATGTCTGTTTAATGAACTGGACAGTGAGATTGAATGCACTTTCAGCACATTTGTAGAAAAATTGGAGGGAATGTTTATGTTGGAAGGACAAAGCTGTTATCCGGAGACCTAAGCAGGCCGCAAACAAGAGCTGGAAGGAACATAGTGAAATTCAGTGGAAGTGATCAAAATCTGGAGCAAGGGCCTAAACAGACAGTGATGTGAAATCTCCATACTTGTCCAGACCAACTGAACAAGACTCTGGTCTAACTGATCCAGCTCAGTTAGACCAGAGAATCTCAAAGTTTCCCTTCCAACCTGATTTTTTCTATGTTTTTATGATTTCTGTGACTAAAGAAATAAGTTTGATAAGTTGTTATACCCTAAATTTGAATTTGTTGATGATATTTCAAGGGAAAAAATGAGTGAACAATTATAAACTTCTCAGAAAGTTTGTTAGGTCTGAGAAATCAGGCCAAAATACCTGGGCACAGGGAGAACATGTCTGAAGTACAGAGGGCAAATGCAGAGTCCAGGCCTAGAAATAAATACTGAAAGCTCTGAGCTAGGACCTGGGGTGGGGTTCTGTAGGTTTAGCTCTCTTAGGCAGTGTATATGTAAACTGCTCAAACTGGAAGCTCATTTCATGTCAGGGGATATGAAAAATGAAAGAAGGATATTTTGTCACATGTACAACTCAAAAAGTACTTAGTTTCCATTATAATCAAGTAAACATGGAACTCTCTTACTCTGTTTTAATAAACTCTATTAGTATATCATCAAAAGAAAAACAAAAGCAAACTAACAAACAAAAGCCCATTTCAAGAGAAAAGGCATCAAACTTACAATTCTAGCTGGGTTTTCATAACTGATTCCTAATGCAGTCATTGCTTTCACAATAGATAGGATAGACTGCAACGCATTGCTGTAAATCACAGGTCGGAACTCCATGCGTTCCTGGTATGTGAAACCATCCTTATGGATGATCCTGTTGTGAAAATAGAGAAACAAACAAAAACATTTATGGCATACATTAAAGGAAAAAGTCAAGAAATGGATCAAAATGGAGCAGATGTTTCTATGGTCTATGAAAAGAACACAAATTTAATCCAAGTTTTTGAAAAGTGTCAAGGGTAAGAGCAGATCTAATCTGCTGTCACAGTTAATGAACAACAGTTGCAATATCCTTGCGAGGCCAGGTTTTAACAAGGTGCGTAGGTGCTGTATTACCTATGGGTCAACAGAAGATAATCTAAAGCAAGTCTGGGACTTTCCAGATTCCTGTAGATGGGATGGCAGTGCAAGATGTATAGTAGCACTTAGACTTCTACTCATTTTGCTCCTGGGAATCTGTTATGTTAGTCTTGGCTTTATTCACTTTATTTAGTCATTCTTATTTTTAACCTAAATCTTATCTAATCTTATCAAGACAAGAAAAATTACTTCAATGATATTTGTATACTGTGAACTTCTTTCTTGACAAATGATTTATTTTTTTCCTATTTCTTTAAACTCAGCTTCATTTACAAAGTAATTAAAAATTAATTAAAAAAACCCCAACATTTAATAAAAAATTCTGTTACTGAAAGGTGTCCAGAGAGCTTGTCTCATATTCCAAATCCTGACAGAGAGATAATAACTTCATAGTCTTCCCTGGCTGGGAAATGACATATGGTTAGAAGGCTTCAAGATCGGTTTACAGATTTTATTATGACTCAGAGAAATGTCTCTTTTTTTTTTCTCATTTGTTGTGAAAAGGAAGAAAACTTTATCTTTTTTTGGCACAGTTTACTTTCAAAGAGCAGGGTACAAACTGCGTTGGCTGAGAAATACCTACCAGAACAAGGACTGTTTTCCTCACCTCAGTTGTTCAATGGCAGCAGCCAGGGCCATGTAAATAAGGAAATAATTTCGTAATTCCTTTTTATTTTCCCCCTCTGGTCAGAGATGGAGGGAGCCTGAGAGTTCAGACTCTGTCTGAACAGAGTTATACAAGTAGAGAGGGGACATGTGAAATGATGTGACTGATTCAGAACTGTCCCTGTTTGGCAGCATGGTTTTCTAATGGACATTTGTTTTCCAGTCCTCTGAAACATCCAGGTACCCACATGTCAACAGTAGTCTGAATGAAATAAGAAGACTAGCTGAGTGGACACACTTATTCCCTTGGGAAAAATTGATGTATCCGCCTTCAGACTAGACTAGTGACTAGTCACTGCTAGACACCTGTGGCCTGTGTATCTAGGACCATGTAGCCCGGAGTTTCCCACTGATGCAGGGGATCTTCTTTAACGGGTCAGACTACCTTCAGTGGGAAAGCAATTTCGGGTGTCATCAAGCAATGTTGAGCCTCAGACTGGCACTCAACTAAGCGATGTACTTCAAGGAACTTTCCTCACTCTTACCCTTCCTACCTATAAAAGCAGGTGTTTTTCTATAAATACTGGAGAAAAATACACAGAAACTCAGCTCCTCAGAACATGAAGACCTGAGCTTGGCTTAAATATTTTGTGTGCAGTGATGCAAGGAACAGGATCCATGTGGAAGATGTGGTGTTTCGGGTGGGGTTGCAAAAATCTGGGAGGAGAGTGAAAGAAAGACCTCGACACTTACAATCCAAATGACTATGTTTTCTATATACTTTTTCTTTGAAGAACAAAGGGAGGGAGAAAATAAAAATCCTGAAATAAAACTGGATTCTGTAATTACAGAATGAAAAAGAATGAAAGTTGTTTTTGTTTGATACTTTATTTATATATATATATATATTTATATCCTGTGGCAGAGTGTATGTTACACAGTCTGTCAAATCAGTAGTGAATTTTGCTGCTCATTTTAAAGAAAAACATTCTTAAGAAAAGATTTTGAAACAGCGATGCCATCTTAATATGGCTTTTTATCATCTGGGAATTTAGTTGCCTGATTATTTTTTCAAAAATAAAGAAATATATAAAGGAATTAGGTGTTAGGTTACAAGCCATAGTACCTAATTTTTGGAGGAAAAAAATATTCTGTCTTTTTTTTTTCACCAGATAGGTGAAGTCAGTTCAACCTCAAAAGGTACAATGAGTTAACAAATATTTCAGTATTTCATGCTTTTCATTTGTTAAGCTCTTACAATTCTGATTTCCATAAAATAGATTTACATTGCTAATTTATGGTATAGCCCAGAAATACTAAACTCGTCTTTAAACAAGTTAGCTCAAGTTGTAAAAGATCCCCCAAGAGGCAGAGAGTAGAAGCTTATTTTTTTTCCTTTACAAACAATCTAGCATTCCTAAAGCACTGCAATATACCTATATTTTGAACATCATAAGATATTGTATAAAGCTTACTGGAAGGATTTAACTTTGATTAAAATTTGGAGTCTAGAAATAATGAGGATTTTGAATTAGAAAAATATATTAATAGTAGTAAAATAAACCTGATTAAATGATTTTGGTGGAAAATTGTGTTTTCAGCAAAATCACTTTTTTTTTTTTTGTAAGCAATTTAAAAACTTTTTTGCTTAAAAAAACTCTGCTAAAATAGTGTTCATTACAGAAAAGTTCCTCCTTTTAAGAAAAAGAAAAAAAAAAGGCCTCGATTCTATCTGAAAGTTGACCTTTTGTATGAAAAGTGATAGTTTCCATCAACTTTTTTTTGGAAAATAATTCATATTTGCAGTTAGATTGACAGGTTGTATATGCACAGAGCTTTAAGGGTAGCTCTCAGCTTTGCAGCTTTCTTCTTGCTCTATAATGCTGAGGGCTAGCAACCTTAAAATTCCCAATTTAGAGCAACGCCTTTATTCCTTCTTGGTGAAGTGTAATTTGAGTGGGACTAAATATGTATTTCATTGGTTTGCTGAATAGGTAGGCCTTCCTAATTTATGCTGACAACAGAAGTAAAATCATCCACCAACAAAGTTGGCAAGTATTTGACAGATTCTACTGTGCCATTACTGAATCACTTTTATTAGAAAATGAACTGCTTAAATAGTAGAAAATTGCTCTTATAACTTAATATTTTTTACTTCACTCTTTAAAAAATTTGGTGAAAATATGACATAACCAGGAGAATTTAAATTAGGAATTACCTATTTAATAAAACATTTAATGTTAGCATGGGATTAGATTGGTGCTTACAAAGCAGGTTCACGTTTAAACAATTACAGTGACCGTGGCTCTGTGCTTGTGTGATTTCTTTCTGCATTTGTCCGCATCTGGGAAACAGACCTGGATGCTGTCTATGAAAAGGAAGCCAGATAAAGCAGGGATGTTTTAGCTGCTTACATAGGAAAAGAGGATTTTTTATTGCCTGAGCATGATCTATGAAATACAGGTGGATTATCTGTTTAAACCAGATATACAATATTTTGCCTGCCTTTAAAATAGCATAAATTAATCTAGTTTTAGCTTGTTTTACTATACATGAAAAAGTTTGAGGTTAAATTGCAAATATGGGGAGAGTGGAAGGAGAAACGAATTTGACATCTCACTGAAGCTCGGGGAAATACAACTATTGACTTCACTCTGTGTGCACCTAGTTCCTGCCAAGTGAACATCTACCAAAAGTATTGCATTGGTTTTATGCTACAATCACGTCTTCCTAGCTACGTGCTCAGTCAGAATTTGAACAGCGATTCCTGCATTTGAGATAGTCCAGCCTACTTTTACCCAGCTTGATGGTTATGTGAATGCTTTTTGGGGTGCTTCTTTCCTTTGTAAATAAGTTTTCCTGACTGTTCCTACACCATGCAGATGGTAGCAGCAGGTGCTCCCTGTGTAGGCCTGTGGCCAAACACCTTCTTTTGGGTGTTTCCTGGTTTTTGGGGAATGTGCAAATAATCTTACTGGCCACAGGCAGGAGCCAAATAGTGATGAGGAGACCTAGAATGATATACAGAGCTTCCAGAATGATCTTCCAGTTTGGAAAAAAAGAAAGCGGTAGGGACCAAATTAACATTGAATAAAGGGAGATAATTCACATAATATGTAATTAAACTGGAAAACTGCTTGACACATAATACTGTTGTTATTAGTTTATATGGAATTAGTTTAAAAAGAGATTCAGCAGCGATTTAGGAGTAAATTATCTGGAGTCTGTTAAGCACAATGACACTGTCTTGGGTTCAAGATGGTGTCTGAGTCACAGAACTTTTAGTGAAACAAATAAAATTGGAATTGGACCAGTGCATGATTTGATCAGGTAGATTTGACTACCAGACCAGCTGTGTGGCTTCAGTCACTTCGTATGTCTCTTTATATGGCTGAATGAGAACTTTAATGATGTTTCTTTGCATTTTATTCAAATAAATATAAATATTGTGCATCAGCTACATAACTTATCTTACAAATATCCGAATTCAACAATTGGTATGAATATTCATATACTTACTTCATTTGCTTTACAATAGTGCTCTTTCCTGACTCTCCAGCACCTGCAGGAGAATGTTGAAGAAATGTGATACATGAATAACTAGAAAGTATTAAAAATATTTTTTGTCATACATAAGTGTTCATTTACATATGGATATTTCAGGTGGTCCCCCTTTCTACAACTATAATCCTCCCTTGTTTAAGTTCAAAGACTTAGAATGAATGAAATCTTGCTACAAGAACACAAGGTACAAGGATATTAATCCTGATTTAGTTAGATATGAAATTAAATTCAAGGAATCTGACCTTGTTACCTATTGTAAAATGAGCGATAAGCACAATCTAATCCTTTTTCTTTGGAAAACAATGTGGGTGACTCTTGGCGAGCTACAGTGAAAATGGTGAGGAATGGGGCTTGCCAAGACTTGGCAAACCTGAACCATATTTTGAAGGCACCTTAAGAGAAGATTTAATTTTGGATATAAGTCCATGAGACAGGATTCCTCATCATTCCACTCTTTGCATATTATCATTTACCTCACTGGACAGTGACAGACACTTTTGATAAAAAACAAAGTTGGGTCCATACTGTTCTACCTGGAGGCTTTTCAATGAATGGAATGAAGTCACTACCAACTTTCAGAACAGATTTTGTAAAGCAAATAATATTTAAATAACAGGGATTAATTTACACAGATACAGCACTACAAACAGCAAATCATATGCAAAACATTTTCTAAATCCTACGATGTGAATAGCAGAAAGTGCTCGAGAATAACACCAAGCGTATGCAAAGTGAGATAATGCTGCCATCTGTCACAGTTTGGAAAAAAAGACCGCTTTGACAACAGTGGTTTTGCATTTGCAACCTGGATCATTTACTACAGCAAGGTGGTGTTTACTACATTTTTTTTTCTAGAGAAGAGCTGCTTCAAGACTGCACTCACCTTGTGGGATGAGGCCAGAAAGCAAAATATCCGAGTGAACCTCTCCTCCAGAGCAGAAAACATACCCATAAAATTCAAGTTTTCCTCCTATTCTGTTTCAACTTTGTCTGTTTTTCTGCCTCTGCAGAAGACCTCTGCCTTAATCAAAATAACAAACCACACGTGAACTTTGGCTTTGCTCCAGAGTATCGTGTCAGCTGTAGCTATATTTGCACTCCAGGAAACTGGTCAGAAACAATTTACTTTGCACCTGCTTCCTTTCTCTCTCCCCTATCATGTACAGCCTCCTTTCCTGGCCAGAACATCAGGCTGACAGCAGGGACGGCAGCACCTACCTCTGTCTCTATCCCTGCACTCCAGGGACCAGCACAAAACTACAGAGGACCCAGCGCTGTTAAAGCCCATAAATGACTCCCCGGAGAGCAGGAGGCCTCTTTTCATTCCTGCTGCCCTTCAGGAGGCAGCAAAAAGGGCTGTTATTAACTAGTACAGATTTCCTGAATAAAATACAGGGGCTAGCACTATATCCAAACCAAACTCAGTACTGTCTCAATGCTTAATTAGCTTTTAAAATCTGTTTTTCTTGATGCAGATGTATAGCTCAGACCGAAAGGAAGCAGCATTAATATGCTGTAGCTTGCATTTCGCCTTTCATCTACTTAAGATCTTGCAGCTTTTTCAAATGTTATTTCTGATTTGTATCTTTCTTTTTGAATGTAAAGTTTACTTGAAATGGGTACCTCAGAAATAAAGGCACAGAAACATCAGTGTATGCCTGAAATTCTGACCCTGCTCCTGGAAGCTGAAAGACCTCATCCCTGCCAGTGATGTCAGTGGGAGACAGTCAGCATCCCTCAGCACTGAGGGATTTGCACTGAGCACTGTTGCACTTCAAATGCAACATGCCCAACATCCCATCAACTATCAGTAGCAAATTAAGCAAGTATGTGATAAACTGAGAAAAAGTAAAAAAAGGAAAGGCTTGACACATCGCCTAAATCCAACCTCTGAGTAGATAAATCTAAGATTTAAACTTGAGGGTTCCTGGCTCTCAGATTCATACTCTGTTCATCAGATATGAGTACATGGGGAAATACCAATCTACACCTTGCATAGGAACTCTTCCACTTCGTCTGCACCATAACATACCAGCTGGGCTGCAGAGAGGATCTCACTGACAGTCCCATGATTATGGAATGAGGAGTTAAGACACCAGGTCTACTAACTCAGCTGGTGACATCTCTTTCAGATCTTTCCTTAAAAATATTGCAACCAGGAATTTGGCAATTCTCAGCAATGTCGTGTCTTGGAGATTCTCTCTCTCTCTCTTTTTTTCTTTTTTTTTTTTTTTTCCCCTCTAAGTCTGGTTTACACAATGATTTTAAGAGTGATTTTTTTTCTAAGTATTTGCCCTTAAGTCACTTATCTTTAAATGCTAAATAGAGCCTTGATTGGATTCACTTTGCTTACCAACTGATAGGTTTTTGAATTCATATCGTTCATTCTTTGTTCCACTGTTTTTCAGGTTTTAATAATTATTAATGAATATTATCCTTTAAAATTGCTAGAGGACCAAATTAATTCCTTATGAATCTGATTCTACAGAAGTTAATGGAAAAAAAAATAATTTAGTCTTTATAGCAATGCTAGTCTGTGGCATTTGTATATTATCACATTGCACTTAATGTTGCTAGGTAGTTTAAAAATAGTTTGCATATGTTTTAAATAATGTTACCTATTACAACAGCATCTGGAATAGGTAATACCAATGGTGTTTCAGAGTTTCCTGGTAAATGATAAACTTAAGGCCAAACAAGTCAGCTATAGATATTACTGTAATTGTACGTGCTGTTAGAGACACAGGGGTATTGCGGAAAGAGACATGGAAAGATTCACAATGTAAATACCCAATGTGGATATGCTCGAGAGTCAACAGAAAGAAACAGGCAGAGGTGATTCATTTCGCCTAACTACAACCGACTAAAATTATTTATTTAGACAAAGTTGGTATACTGACTTTTCTAGAGTCACAAGGGGATACAGATACTTAAAAATCTTGTCAAGGTGAGCATTTTAAGGGTGTCTGATTGCTACTATCAGCTATGTAGGAAGCTTTGATCACTACTGGAGTTTCATACCTGACACTGAGAGGGCTAAATTTAAGTGAGACTGTTTCATTTTTTAAAAGCACAATCTTTGGAGATCTAGCAGAATACTAAAAGGCTTATGTGCTAATGGTGTTGCAACTTAATGTAACTTGTAAAAACTTGTAAAAACAGCCTAAGGATGATGCAGAGCAACTCTGTTATCTGCATAAGAAGCCAAAATGCGACGTGTAACCTATTTCTGTGCCCAGAAGCAGCGAGGCACCAGGCGCCCCTGCACGTGCCCCGAGGTGTTTACGGCTAAACTCAGCAAGCCTGTCTTAGGGTAAACTCACAATCAAAGCATTTCCTGAGTGAATTATCCTGAAGATACCTAGGAAATACAGCTCTTCTCTCTAACAAAGCAGCACTAACCACCTTTTTGTCCAAGTTTACATAAGTTGGAAAACATATAAACAGTTCGTGTGTTTAACTCCCAGTTTGGCTCACTTCCCATTTTGCTTCATAGCTTTATTGCCTTGCCCACACCCTACTTAACTCTCCCATTTCTTCCTGGAGATCACGGAATAATTTCCATGAGGAAGCTGACATAACATTTGTTGCCACATCCTCTGAGAGAAAGTGCAAAGAACACGAATTTTGCTGTAGGACAGGCATCCTGCGCGTAGCAAAATGTACTGTGCCTGAGACGGTAAGAGGCAACTTTTGACACCCTGAAGTAAATGTTTTAATGAAGATGGGCGAGTTGCGCTCTCAAAGTGAGCGTTTCTTGTCAAAGTGAGCAGAGAGTTGCCTGCTCAGATGAAGGTATATGATGCCATATGCTCCCCGAGTGAAAAGTATCTCATCCCTGGAAATCGTAGTTAATGAGGCCATAGAATAATGCTTTGAAAAGAATTAGGGCCAAAGTCTTAATAGCGATCTAAACTAAAGCTAAGTTCTTATTCACATTAAATGGCACTGTGTTTAGAGCACTCAGTATTAGCTATTTTTGTAGCATATGTTGTACTTGACAGATTGCAGGGTGGTTTCCTGCAAAACATGCATGCAGTGTGACACAGTGATAAACTGTGCTTTTTGACCTATACTTTTTGATAGAAATGAAATAAAACTTTCACCTTGGAGTTTGCTCCAGGCTCATAAAAACAATCAGATTTTTGGAAGTTCAGATATGCAGAGGATATGTAGATATTTGTAGACAAGGCAGGGATTGGGTCATCTGCATAGCATAAGTGCACCTAGCAAAGAAGATTTAAAGATTCTGGCGAATAACATCAAGAGGTAAAAATAATAATAATAATAATAATAATAATAATCCTGTTGACCCCTCTCCCTGAGCCTATTCTATAAATAGCGAATGATTAGTTTATCAGGGATAATGTATTTGCCCAGATCATGAGACATGAACATAATTGAATGTTGTGTCATTAGTTTCTGTAGATGATTTCATATAATTTCATTTTCATAAAGTAACCTACTGAAGAACAGAGAGACCAGATTAGATACTGTATTCCCGTATCAGGAAATGGATAAAATAGATTTTTAATGTTTTAATCATAAGAACATTACAATCAGACTAAAAACTTACACTATGCATATACTTTTTTTTTTCTCCCCCCAAATACATTCTATTAATTTGCCTACTGCAAAAGAAACAATGGTGACATCTGGTCTGTAACACATGGTGTGAATGAATAGAAATATGTTTGTGTGTAAATTGTTTCCTGTGAATCTCACTATAATCCCATAGAATATATCATAATAAATTTGCTTCCTATTCATTCATAAATTAAACTTTCTTAAAAGGTTGTGTGTAGCGCAGCCATATGTACAATCTGACTCAATGCTTAAATTCTGGGATGTTTCTGCTCCTTTCTCTCTCTGGAACTACTCCGATTGACATGCATGGAGCTGTCCATGGAGCTGTGTTTGATGAAACTGAAATACATCAATTTTGAAATGAATGAAATAAATAGAATTTTCTTTCACATAGCTTGCAATTAATCTCAAATCATATAACTAAAGGTATCTTGAGACTAAGATATTAATGAGGTCAATAAAAAGTTGATTACATACATTCAAGCATATTCAAAGTCCTAATACTAAATACATACATGTTTTCTAGGAAGGTTTGTGTTCTGCCATAAGACAACCTCCAGGACAACTGCCAAGACATGACATTGAGGAACAAAACCTGTTCTTGAACTGCTTAACCTATACATTCCTCTCACAGAATTTCTTGTATCTGCTTAATGGCAAGTTTTGGGTGAGGCCAGAGACAGATCTCTGGAATAGATGAACGGCAGTTCTAATTCAGGATGCAGATTCCTTTTTCTAAGAACATACAGAAGGTATATAATAATACATTATTCCTGTATTTGACCAACTTAAGCCTGTCTCAATAAAGTCAGTAGCTTGCATCAAGCATATATGTGGCACATAAAATTTCATATTCTTCACAAAGCTGAACAACTTTGTGAACTGCAATCTCAGTACTGTCTGTAGACAGTAGTACAGTCCATTCCTCTAACCACAATATAATTTCTATACACTGAGAAAAACTCACTCACTTCCTAATCCTGTAGAAAGTGAAACAAAAGAACTGGAAATAAACATTTGCAAAATGTGGTGACACTTATATATTTTCTTTTTAATCAATTCCTTTTCTTAATCCTCCTGCAAATGAATATGCATAACCCCAAAGAAGAAGGGAAATGCAAAATATATATATATATATATATATATATAAAAATAAATAAAATAAAAAAAGAAAAAAAAAGAAAAAGAAAAAAAAAGAAAAAAAAAAGAAAAGTGAGGAAAGAGATGACAGGAAGGAGATGAATAGAAAGAAAAAAAAAAGCCATATTTTTTCATAAGAAAAGAGTAGCATATTTACTCTAGCAGTAGTTCTCATTCATCAATGTATTTTCCCTGCAAAATAACCCCTCCATGGAAAAAACAAAAACAATTTCTATTCTTTTTTTACCCAGCAATAGTAGTTTGACTGTTCTGGCTTCCCTCTCTGCATCTTCCTGGAGTTTCTTCTCCAGTTCTCTGGATCTTCTGGCTGACTCCTTACTCTCAGAACTGGTTCCATTACCCATCTCGAGGTGTTAAATAATTAAGTCCTTATTTGTCCCACCTGGGTTACTTCTGATTCAGCTAGTTACATTAATTCAGAAGGAGAGTAGGTGTGTTGAGAAAATCTAGAAATCTCATTCAACCTTCTGCATTCAGCCTTCACACAAAATGGTCCCTTTACATGTCACATGGAGATGTTACAGTCTAGGATTTTTATAGGGATGTAAAGTGGCACTGTTATGATGTCATAGAGTTAAAATGATCCACTCATAACTGAGACATCAGTTTTTATTTTGAATAATTTACACACAAAATGTTTGCATGTTCTGTTATGACATGTTGATTTACTTTTTAATAATGGTTACATGTACTTTATTGCAGTTGTACTTTATGTGGTTATTCCTTGGCCATAGTTTTTCTGTTTTTCTATAATTGTATTAGCAGGAATTGGCTTTAGTTGAGAGCAGCATACTCCTTTTTGTATAAGAAAGGATAAAGGCCAGAGTCTCCCTACAGGTATAATTATTTTCTCTTGGTTTATTCCTAATTCAATATTAATATAGAAGTTTTTTATGGAAGACACATTACTTGGCAAGAATTGTCAGCTGTGTATAGAGAAATTATTCTATTATAATGGTCTATTATAATCCACAGCTGGTTACAGTGGGCAAGAGAAGAATTATTATCAGGACGGAAAGGTACAAACACTTTCTTTTTAGTTCCTTCTCTTCAGGTTAGGTATTTCAAAAATTAAGTCTTAATGGTCTGCAATATTATAATTAATTATTATTGACTAGTAACATTTAATAATGCTTAGGGTTTACAATGTATAAGCTTTATAAAGATTAACCTGGGATTGACCTTAGATATATTTCTAGGTCAGAAGAGAAATGAAGAGGGGCAGAGGCAAAATGATTAACTCATTCCATCCTATTAAAAAAAAATAAAAATTCTTATAGTAGAAGTAGATGGACCCCAGCTGCAATAGGAAGGAAACTAGCTTGCATAAGTGGAAAATGGGAGACAGTAACATAAAGATATGCTGTATTTCTATGAGCTATGCTCCATTTGATTAGGAGGTCTTTGAGGAAAGAAGAGTCAGTTCCTGTGTTAGACCTATCCAGCAGTGAGTGTCTTCTCATGCTTAAACAGGATGTTCTACTTCTGTGTGTTCTTTTTGACCAATGGAGTGAGAAACTGTGTTTTAATCCTCCTTGCTTTGGTTTGCCAGGGATGAATAACTGGTACGTATTAATAGCTGATTTTTTACATAAATATTTACATAACAAGAAAATTTTCTGTTTTGTTAAGCCTATATTCCTACTTTGCTTATTCGTTAAAACATCAAGTAATAAGATCTTTATGCAGCCATACTGACAACTTGTTC
Organism: Crypturellus tataupa; assembly: GCA_034781795.1. NCBI lineage: Eukaryota > Metazoa > Chordata > Aves > Tinamiformes > Tinamidae > Crypturellus > Crypturellus tataupa. Next base: position 5,496,221 of record JAWLRI010000001.1, on the reverse strand, counting down.
CATTTGTTTAAAGGATGGAAATAAGCAGCATCAGAGGTGTGGCAGCAATGCCAAGTGTCTGTTTATCAAACAGCATGTATGTACAATCCACCTGTGCAGTTAAAAAGTAAATCTGTTTGAGCTTTTCTGGTTACTAACTGAATTTACAGATTAACTCATACAACCACAAACCATGGAGGAGAACATTATCTCCAGTACAGGGCCTGATTCACCACTGAGTTTCTCCAGGCATGCACAAGTCCATAGACCGTTATAGGATGCACCCATGAATGCCGAGGGAGCTGGCTGTTGTCACTGCAAGGCTACTCTTCATTAGTTTTGAAATGTCATAGTAATGAGAAGAGAATCCAGAGCACTGGAAGAAAGCAAATAACCTGTCTTTAAGAGGTAAAGAAAGAGGATCTGGGAAACTACAGGCTGGTCACATTAATCCCTGGGAATTTGATGGAATAACTAATCCTGGTTACTATTTCCGGATATGTGAAGCAGAAGAAGGTGACTGGCAAGCATGGATTTACAAGGGGAAAACCATGCATAATCAACTGGATCACCTTCTATGATGAGATAAGGGGAGAGCAGTGAATGTTTTTTTTATTTTTCATCAAATGTCTCCTAAAACGTCCTCAGAGATGATAATGAAGTTCAGGCTAGACAAGTGTTCTGGAGGTGGAGCAAAAACTTGCTAAACCCAGAAGGTTGTGATCAATGTCATGAAGTTCTGCTAGAGACCAGTGGTGTCCTGTAGTAGTCAATACTGATGACAATACTGACATTCATTAACATTAACATTCATTAATGACCTAGATAATGTGACCAAATGCACCTTCAGCAAGTCAGCAGATGATACAAAACTAGGAGGCATGGTTAGCACACCAGATGGTTTCTCTGCTATTCAAGGGAACTCATCAGGCTGGAGAGACAGGCTCATAAAGCTCAACAGAGGGAACCACAAAGTCCTGCTCCTAGAGAGAAATAAATCCAGGCATCAGAGGCTGGGGGCCAACCAGCTGGAGAGCAGTTTTGAACTTGCATCCTCAGGTCCTGGCGCACAACACAGCAGCTAGCAGTGCCCTCTCAGGGCAAAGGCCGACTGTATCCTGTGGTGCAGTAGGGAGACCACACCAGCAGGTGGAGGGAAGGGCTCTTTTAATCAGCCTCCATGAGGCCACGTTTGCAGGACTGTGTCCAGTTCGGGACTCCCCAAGGACAAGAGGGACACGGACTTCTTGGAGCAAGCCTAGCAAAGGGCTCTGAAGATTTTTAAGGAGCATCTCTCATATGAGGAGAGCCTGAGATAAACGGAACTACTTTGCATGGAGAAGAGAATACCCAAGGAAGATCTTGGCATGCTTTTATGAATATCTGAATGGAGGGGGACAGATTTATGAATATCTACAGAGGAAGGGGACAGATTATTCTCAGTGGTGCCCAGTTGCAGGACAAAAGGCAAAGGGCACAAGTGAAACACAGGAAAATCCACTCGAACACAAGAAAGCATTTCTTCAATGTGTAAGTGTTTGAATATTGGAACAGATTACCCAGAGAGGCTTTGAAATCTCCTTCCCCAGAGATCTTCAAAAATAGACTTTTTCATTTTACTTGCAAGCTAAAGCAGGTCTTGGAGGATGAATAGGATTCTCTCTCTTTTTTATTTTTTTTTTAATTTGAACATCATCAGCATCATTAAGTATATGCTCATCAAGAAACATTCTCACTACTGAATGTCAAACAAGAAACAATAGACATTGGCTTACAGGGTTCAGTGAAAGACAACATTTTCTGTGATATCTCTTTTTACTATCTCTTTTAGGTGTTTCAATAAAAATACTGTCACAGAAAGGGACTAAGTCTGGAAATGTTCCTTTGAAATACAGTCTGTCTTGAAAAATTAGCTACATGGTACTGGCATTGTTTCTGACGATGCACTTTAGGTGGCAGTGATATACAGCATCATATATTGTGCCAACAATACACTAAAGGCATTTTGTAGCTCGGAAGAGAAATTGTAAGTAACAGACTTTCTGAAATTTTTTTCAAAAGACCAGTTCTGAAGTCATGATCTGGAATTATTAATTCCGTATTCAAATTTTCATTTTTGATATGCTAACCATCCCCCAGTCTTGGATTTTGATTTGACAAATATTAGGTAGTTGTGCTTGCAGAATCTTTCAGTGATTTTTAATTCTTATTTTCTGTTTCTTCTGAAAATATTATGTGCTACACAGCCAAGAAAGGGAGTAGCTTTTCCTCTTTTACTTACCTACATTACAATTTGTCTGTCTTTCCCACATTTCCCTAAAATGCATGTTTTCCCCTTTCCCGGGTATTTTCCTGGTAACATTTGGAGGAATAGCACTGATGAAGGAGGAAGTTTTAGTAAGAATAGAATTATCTAAATATAATAACTTTCAATACAGTTCCCTCAGCATGCTCTTAAATGAAGGAAGCCTCAAAAACTTCCAGTACAATACCTGTTACAATCAAAGGAAACCCTTCAGCTATGTCAGTTGTTTGCTGAATTGCTTCTCATGCACAAGGAAAAAAAAAGCTCCAAAAAACCAAACAAAACAAAACAATACAAAAAAAAAAGTTGTATATTGGCCATTAGCAATATTTTATGAATAAAACATTCTCCTTACACCTGACATATTGATAAGTCTATATAGACCTTCATAACTACTCTTGGGCAAAATCTTGTTGAATGACAAAAATTATAAGGACATCAAGAAACAGGTACAGAGACTCCCAGTGTGTGTTCCCAGTTGGCACTGATATTAGCTAAGACCTGTATTAACAGCAAGCTGTATTGGCATGGCACAAAACCAGAACTCTTAAATTCTGTTGAGAGTCAAGGTATATTATCTCTGGCACTTGGCCATGGTCATATGGCTATAATGTTTGTAGATTTAAGGTACTTTCTCCACATGTGGCTGCATTTCATTGTATGAAGTTTACAGTTTGAATCATCTATATTGTACAATATTATTTGACTGTGGTAAGGAACATGCCAGATGTTACAGGACATCAGTCCTTGGTGATCTTTTGATCTCTCCGACTCGCAAGAACAGGAAAGTTAGAGATGCCTGGAAGAAAACAGTAGTTGACTGCAGAAGTGGTAATCTGGTATAGCAATAACTGAGAACAGGTGGAGAATCTTTGAGTAGTTGATTTATCATGGAGGGTTTCTAAAAGTATCTTCCCTTATGACTCAGCTCCTACTCCAAGATATCATGACTCAGTCATAAAACTGAAACTGCTGAAACTTAAGCATGATGTGATACCAGAAACAAAATGTTCAGATAACTATCTGGCGCCTCTTGAGAATCATCTCCATACATCTCAAACCAAGTGGAATGATGTATCAAACACAATAATAGCTGTACTATGGCTCTGAAATATCTGACATAGACCAAGAAAATTCATAATACCAGTAACGATTATAGAAATGACGATAGGACTCTGAAATATTCCTGTTATTCCTCACTGTTTCAAAGATAGAACTAGATCTTTCAGAGTCTTTGGCAGGAGTTCTTGAATTTTTCCCTTTAGCATAGATACCATTAGTTCTACTAGTGCATATATGTGAAGTGCTTGATCTTGTTGATTCAAGGGTTCTCAGAGCTAAAATTGCCTCAGTTTCTTACTGGGGAATCCCACCACACTCTTTGAAGCACACTACCTTAAGGAACTTGTCTATCAATGTTAGTGTTGACCATAAAATCGTACGGAGATGAGTTTTTAGATCTTACCACGATACCAACCTGTATTAAAATACCTTGTATATGTAAGATAAAGTGACTTAATCAGGAAATACTTTCTGCTTCCCTGTCCTTTCAGCAGGGGAATACATTCAAATTCTTGGTTGTAGATCAGGTTCACTCTCTTATAGTCCAGAGGAGTGGTTGTTCCATTTAGGTTCCATTTATGGATGTGCTCCTTGTAAAGTGGGAACCTTTAAGTTGCTTGACAAGAAGGTAGAAATATTATGGAATGGAGGTCTGTTTAGATACCTATACTGGGGAAGCTGAAGCAGAATACCCCTGTAGTGGAAGTCAGGTAATGCCTGAGAGATCAGGCTTATTACTCACCATCAGGGACAGGTGATTCTTCTCCCACCTTTTCCCAGTCTCACAAATAAGTAGTCACAAATTAGGGGTGGCATAAGAAAGAGGCACTCCAGAGGGGCATATCACCTGGGGCCTTGAGAAGCCCAGATCTGCTTCATAATTTAGAATTAAGGTAAAACTAGTTGTGATTTCAAGAATGAGGTAATAGAAAAAAAGTAGTTTAGAAGGGATCTTCAGAGAGTGCTAGTTCAGTCCTCAACTCAAAGCAGAGCTAACTTAGTTCAAGTTTCTCATGGCTTTGCCTTGTTAAATTATGAAATATAGAACCATAGAATCATTAATGCTTGGAAAAGACCTTTAGGATCATCGAGTCCAACTGTAAACCCTTTAACACCATGCCTGCAACCATGTCTGTAAGTGCCTCATCTACACATTTCTTGAACACTGCCAGGGCAGTGACTCCATCACTTCCCTGGGCAGCTTGTTCCAGTGCTTCAGCACTCTTTCCATGTAGAAATTATTCCTAATGTCTAACCAGACCATCCCTGGTGCAACTTGAGGCCATTTCTCTTGTCTTCTCTGTAGCCTCACTGCAACCTCCTTTCAGGTTGTTGTACAGAGGGATAAGGTCTCCCCTAGGCCTCCTCTTCTCCAAATTAAATAACCCCAGCTCTCTCAGCCATTCCTCGTAAGGTCTGTGATCCAGCACCTTCACCAGCTTCGTTGCCCTTCTTTGGACATGATTCAGCCCCTCCATGTCTGCCTTGTAGTGAGGGGCCCCAAACTGATCACAGTATTTGAGATGCAGCCTCACCAGCAGGAATGAAGAGCAAAGGAGAGGGAACCTGTGGGTAGCAGGTGCTTGCAGAGTCGTTAAGCCTCAGGGCAAAGCAAAGAGCTCTGTTTAAACACAGGCAGGTGCCCTGTGCTGGGGAGCCAGCACGGCTACAAGGGAAGCAGCATGGGCTGCACCCCCTGCAA
>JAWLRI010000001.1:5480902-5490964 GCA_034781795.1 Crypturellus tataupa | reverse complement strand
CGTGCAGCCCTGCAGCTAGAGGTCTTGCACTAGGGCTTTCTCTCTGCATAAGGTGACATCCTAACTACAATCACTGCGACATTATCTGTGGATGTCCTCCGTTAGAGTCACTGACACTGACTGGAAAGGAAAGGAAGCCTTCTTGGAGGCAAAGCTGCAAGGAGAGTAACCACTGTGCTCTACTGTGGAAACATCTCAGCGTGGCCCTCACCGGAGGCCAGAAGGAAAGGAAAAAGTATGAATGAAGAACAAAGAGGAGGAAACAGGAAAGAAAAGAAAGAGGAAATGGATGAGTGAGAAAGAGGGAGGAGAACAAAGAGTGAAGAAAAGAAGAAAATGAAAGAGACAAGAGGCAGGAAAAGTCCAATGTAAGGAGAACTGGAAAGCAAAGCAGCTGCAAGAAGATCAAGGAATCCCTCTTTTCTTTTTGGTAATAGAAGGCTACAAGTAGATTCCCCTGTAGCTTTCTCTTCTAGCGGCTGAACAAACTGGGTACCCTCATTCCAGGTGCTCTAGCCTGTTATTTCTCTAATTTGTCTTCTCCCATCTAAGAATCATTACTGAATGGCAAGAGAAGAAAAGGAAATTCTGTCCCTTTGCTGTATAACAATATTAATCATACTGTTAACATTTTCAAAGTTGAAGACTTTTGTTTCATTAAGAAGAAGGATTAAGTAGGAATGAAACAAAGTCCATCCTTTTTATTGCATTCAAAGGTGAAAGGAAAAGAGGTAGAAGAGAGAAAATCTATTCAAAGTAACAAGAGAAAGTATTTTTGAAATAATAAAACTATTACCTTTTCAATCCTGTCAAACACTTTTTTGTTTTCCAAAATATTGGTAAGTAATTTGGCCTTTTTTTTCCCCAAAAATCTCAGGATCATGGTGAGATGCATAAACTCTACATACCAGGTTTAGTAGACTCATTATCCTCATGCCTATATTTACAACACTTGCTGATGCAATGGAATAAATGACATTGTGCAGATTATTGACAGCTGGGTGGGGGCTGGCTGGCTGAGTATCAGTCTAGATAAGACTCACATAATTTTGGCATGTTTACAAATATTTTGACTGAACACAGTCTGCATTCACTATGAACCTCTGCCAGGTTTGTGGTAGTAGATTTAAGGCTAAGCTACTAGTCCCAGATAAATGGTCGTTCCAAAGTTTGTTGCTTGATGTATAGGTCTAGATCACCATTAAAAGTAGATCCAATGTGAAGCCTTAAAAGGACCCCCAAAGCCTTCAGTTCCCCCTGAACCAATACTCTGATTGCAGTTCATGCCTAGAGGATGTCTGTGATGTATCTGAAAGAGCTGTGAACTGGACTTAGCACTGATTTCCTCTCATTTAGACATAAAGACAGCAAATAACTCAGGATCTCAGCTTTATACTAAGAATCTCTCTGCTATGGTGAGTTAATTTTTTTTTTTGCTTGGCCCATTGCCAGTTCACCTAAGGAAGTTAAAAAGAACAGCAAAAATGTGATACATTGTAATGAATAAATTCAATTAGGTCTCTGAACAGATTTATATGTATTTCTCACCGGAGTATCTGACACTCACTCCAACTGGCAGATGCAGGAGTTGCATCTCATATTTTTGGAAATAATTTAGGGTATCTTAGCAAAAAAAATGGGGGATGTCTGATATTTCTGCTAAAAAGATTTGTTTTCTAGTACAGGGTGAACAGTCAACACAATACGTTAAAAAAAAAAAAAAGGTCTTAAAACAATGGGATAATATTTTGTCAACATCACTCTGAACATTCTCAGTTCCCAGTAGAGCCATACAGGATGGCCTGCCAACTCCCACAGTTCCCTGAACAGTCATGCTAGAAGAAAGAGGAAAATCACACAGAATTATAATTTGAGTTGTAAAACTTCTTAATTAAGAAAAATTTTAACCTTTACTTCTGGTGTCAAAAGAATATGAGGGAAAAAATATTGAAAGGACTGAAACGTGCTTTTCCCAGAATCCTAGCATTCCTCCCCTTTCAGATATTTCCTAGCTCATCTATCAGACTTGCCCTCATGCTACTGTGGTCGCTTCGGCAGATATGGACCACTCAGGGAACAAGAGCGGCTCTGTACTTAGCTGTACTGTCTGGATGACATTTCTGAATAGTGAAGAAAATATTAGGCATCTTCAGAGCCCAAGGAAGGGAATTTTTATGGAAAATTATTGTGGAAATTGTGGGAATTTCTTTTCCGTAGGAGCTGTTATAATCCCTATGGAAATAACTGTAGAAAGAAGTTGTTCTGCTGCTGAGATGCACTGTGTCTGAAGAATTATGTTTTACTCTTTGTGAATTCTTATGTATCTATGGGAGTCGAGTAACATCTATTGCATGATATCTTCAGATCCTGGGTCATAATCTCATCTAGAGAAAATTCTAATTTGGTAGGTGTTTTGGCAAGAGAGAGAGAGATATCCCAGGGACATAATTTGAAATTATCCCAGGAAAACTATGTCTCCTGCTCAGGATTGCTGTTTCAGAGCAGTAGAGCTGTCTGTCATTATCTTTGTGACTTGTAACCAGTTTAGCCTCTGACTGAGCACAATACCTTCTCATCTTGTTCCGTGGTCAGTTCTGTTTAACTTTCAAATATCTTCAGCCAAGATGCCTTAAAGTAATTTCAGTTTTGATGGTGTCCTGAACTAATCTTAGCAGCCTTTTGTGCCAGATCATGGCACATGCAGCATATGGAGGAAGTACTAGGACTGTTCACTCTTTGGGGATTTTAAGAATTGTAATATAAGAATTCTAATTGATATTTTTCTATGTTGCTTATAAAGCACTGTTATAATTAATGCAACTCTACTTGACATTTCTCCTAGAAAAATATGCATTGTCCTGTAAAGAATTCAAGGGAAAATGGAAATTATTTCACCCTTCTCAGGTCCCACTCCCCTTTAAAGAGGAACTTAAAAACTGAGCATTTCCTCCTGAACTGAGCCTCCACCCCAAAAATATTTTGTTCTTAGAGAGGGAAGGAAAAACAAAAACAAAATGTTGTTACTACTCTCCTGAATGAAATAAGCATAGCTCTCAGATTCCCTAAACAGTTGGGAAAGGACTTTCTGAGCCAATATGTTAAGAACTCCACCCACATACTCCATCCCATTCAAAATAGATGGGGAATAAAGTTCACAGGTCTCACAAGAAATGAGGTCAGGACATAGATGCAAAGGAAATGAAGGAGCCTACAGGACTGACGTTTTATGAATGCCAATAAAACCCAAGTGTTGTTTCATAGCACACAAGCACGGGGAGTGGGTCTCTGTCTTTGGTGGTGTTCAGCTCCAAATGCCTAAAAGCAAGTGCAAACCTCACATGATAATTGCAGAGATAATGTTGAGATGTAGAACACCTTCCTACCTTTAGGAAGCCACTTAGTTTATGCCTTAAAAAATGATGTTTTTGTTACCGAAAACCATATGTTCACCTCCAGAATTAAATACTATCTTTCCAGTTCTATTGTCAAAATGTCAAATTTAAGCAAAATTCCTAGTCTCCCTAGGGCTTGTTTTTTGTCCTCTACAGATGCTTTGCACAAATCTCTCTATCTCTATTTTACTCCTTTCAATCATTTATCATGTCTCAAAACTGACTTTTTTCTGAATCTGTAACTGAACAGTGAATCTACATGTTTTTGGACATGACTCTGTTTTCCCACTTGTTCATTTGAGCATTTTTGTCATTAGAGACCTTATCAAGGTAAAGCTGTAGCTCTTTAAGATATTGTATAGGATAACTTGAGTTATTTTAATCACGTCCAATGCCCTCCAATTTTTGTTTATTTTGGCAATTCATTTTGTGTTTTCATGATTATTAAATCTGTTGGGGAAGCAGTTTTGTGAAATGTGGAGTGAGATTTCCTCCAGGAGTCATTGCAACTCCAATCCCTTATTTTAAAGCAAGTGTTGTGCAGCTGGTAAGCTCTGTTACTGATATTTCACACAGCTTTGTCAGATTATTTATTTATCTGCATGTCCTCTGCTGCTCCAGAGTCACCCCGATGGAAAGTCCTCTCTGTGCTGAAGCACTGGCCTGAAGCCACATGTTCTCCATTGTGATTCCAGCTCTAAGGAGGGGGGTCACATACCTGCCACGGTCCTGCTAGCTGAGTAGTTGCACAGAACCTCATGCTTTGGTGCTGGGCTTGGCTGAGGTTTTAGATTTCATTTGCGCTTGCTCAGTTTTTAAGTCCTTTTAAACTGCAGATACTGCATGGCCGGATTCCAACAGTTGTGATCAATCCCCTCATAAATATTCAACCCTATATTCTGTTCAGATTTCTCCTTCATAGTTAAGCCATTCCTTACATATCTGATATATCTTAGCAGTGCCACTTGCCTTTCCAGATGATCCACTGTCCTGGAATATCTTGAGACATGTGATAGAGAAATAAATCTTCTTACTCGATATTTGCCTTCTATAGTCACTTAGTCATTGAATTTATAGGCAGTTGCTATACTATTACGTCTGGAAATTATTCCAGAGTGGGATCGTATATGCTAGTGAACTGTGAGGACATTCCCAGACAATAATTTGCTGTGTTCCTGACTTTCCTTGGACAATTCTTGGATATGGGACTTTTAATTCTTAGCAATTAAAACTGAAACACCTAAAGGTAGATAATTTACCACCTTGACAGTCTGGAGTCTTTGACAGTTATGAACGTGGACTTGAACTTTATTTCATTATATCCTTCTCTGATTTTTGGAGATTGCTTGTGGTTAACATTTTGAAAAGTAAATACTGCCTCTCTTTATGCCTTGCTATTTTGTTGAAATTATTAATCTGTCTCTGGTCTTTCATACCTACAGTATCCATAACTTGCTTTTCTTGTTCAAGCTACTATCAACTACCTGCTTAGCATCCTTTGTGTATTTTTCTCCTGGAACATTTGGCCATTTAAGGGCAAATCCCCCAAATGTCTTGTCACTTCCAAGATCGGAGACTGAAAGAAGTTTTTTGGGAAAACATAATAAAAAGGGAAAAGAAGTGGCACGGACACTTGTAACTTGTGCAGTATTTCCCTTTTCCTTTCTTTTTGTGTACTGCAGATGGTCTAGTGACAAAAGGTAGAGATGTTATTAGTGGTTCTCTAGTTATGTGAAAACAGTAGGAATGAGAGGAAAAATGTAACTTTTAAAAGATTCCTGAGAGACATATGCAAGGATAGAAGAGAACATTTCTATGATGTGTACTTTGGAACATGCTTATGACATTCCCGAGGGACATTTCTAAATATCTGAAACTATGCAATGAAGAAATGAAAGTTCCTCTTACTTTATCACCAGTTGATAGCCCAAGAAGTCATTTTAAGCATAATTTTGTATCTATGATAGTAGAAAAGTGTTTTGAGGTTAGATTTAGGCATTGTCCTAAAATTCACATGATTATATAGAGATATTTAATAATAACTTGTATTATACAATAATTTATTGATAACTTTAAAGTTGTATGTTCTTTATAACAATTTATTTGAACTATCTTCATTTGTAATGCAGAAGCATTAATGCTGGATCAAAAAACTACAAAAAACTACTGTTACTGCACCCATAAGTGGCTATAATAGCTTCAAGCACCGCCACATATTCATTGACAATAGTTTCGTTTATGTTCAGGTAGCTGCAGTGTAGAAGCCTATATCTGAACTAATCACCTTTTGTTCTCCTTATAGGCAGTGAAAAAGAACAGACACATCTGGATTTCAGTTTCCTCTCATACTTGGAGCACACAGACCTCATCTTTGGCTGCTAAAACTCTTCAGCAAGAGTGATTTTTCTCTCCACCTGCAATACTCTAACTAATATTCTTGCAAAGATTGTGCTGAGAATGCTTATCCTCATAAGCATCCATTTTGCATCAGAATCCTCTAGTTTTTTCACTGCTGCAAATTTAGTTATTCTCCAGAGAGAATTTGATTAGTCTTCTTCCATGCAAGCATCCAGTGAAAGTTTTCATTGGAGGAGAAGTTAAGAATGAACAGTTTTTCTCAGAATCTCTGGATAAAAGACAATGTCATCAATATCCAGAGGGACTCCGAGAGCCAAAGATCATTTTCCAGTTTTAGGGGAACTCTGTGTTAAAGATCCAAATGTTAGGATGCTTTCTAAATTTTGGTGCATGAACTCTGCTGACCTGTTATAGCAGAACAGCTGCAGAAACCAGTGAGTTTATCATCCTGATAAACTCAAGGCCTGCTGAATAAAAATTACTCTTGAGTGTCATGAGTGTCTTGAAAGAAAATTTTGAAAACTGACAAAATTCACAAAATCTAAACCTAGGAATAATTTCCACAATATTAGAATGGGAATGACAAGATGCAATAATTTTGTTGATAGAAGCATGTATTTCATTAAAATAGGCCCGGTGCCTGGCTGACTTGCGGTCACAAAATGAGGAAATAGTGACCAGGAGCAGTGAGAGATAGGAAGTATCCCTGTGATGACAGTCACAAGTACTTTCGTGTTGACAAGATCTACTTGTTTATTCTACATGCAAGATAGCATATTTAATTTCATTTCAATAAAGTAGTTTTATAGTCTAGCCATCGGCTTAGGTCTCATTTTTGAAAGGATATTTCTATGTCAGATGCTGTATCTAGTTAGTAACTAAGAAGGAAAGCATTCTCTAGAATAATTACTGCCTACTTCATTGGCCCCTGGGCTGAATATTAATGTTAAAATATTTATTCAGAACTCAAAATGGAAAGAATCAGAAAAAAAAACAAATGATACCTCAAGCAAATCTATTTTCTCCTGCAGGAAAAAATAAAGAATATATATATATATATATATATCAATCAATCTTTTAGGCAAGCAGAATTGGCTGAAATGTTGCTTTACAGGCATAGCATCTGCTACAGCGAAACAGCTGCGTTACTATAGACCCAGCTCTGAATTCCTTTGAGTCTATGTGGGTGTATGTGGAATTTACATGAACAAAAGCAGAGATGATGATCTGGAGGAAGGAAAACAAAGAAGGTCTCAGTTCTCCACATATGCTAAGAGGAAAACAAATGTGACGTTCTAAATATGACACCTACCTTGGAGTTGCAGGTTTGTCACAATAGACATACTTAAAACGAACTGTGGCTGCTAATATCCAAGTCAACATAGTCAAGGACTGATATTCCCAGAGATAACATTACCCTTCTGAAATAGAGGATGAGCTTTCAGAATATATTGCTCGGTTCTGCTGTCTCCTTAGAGACACTTTCTCACAGTCTGGTGTGGACACTCCTAATGGAGACACAAGTCCACTCTGTGTGCTGGTAGGGGAACATTGCTTAAGAGCAGCTGAGCCCTTCTGCATAGTAGCAGAGAGGAACTTGGAAAGCAGTGGGACAGGTAAGACAGAGAGAGAGCTACAGGTACAGAGCTATCAGGGGTGACAGAAGAGAAAAATTTATCTGAGGTTCCAAGAAAGGATGTGCAGAATGTTTTGCAACCCAAGAAAGCACTAATTTGCAATTTTCTTTCCTACATGATTAAAGTTTATTTAAAATGTTCATTCAATTTTCAAACATATATTCAAATATAAAAGTTTTCATGACAACTGTGATGTCTTTACAAGAATTAGGTAGCAAAGGGCAAGTCATAACATTTTCCATTTTTGTCTGCATTCACATATGCTATTGCACATTTTTCAGTTGCTTGGTTGACCTCTTGTTCCTCAAATAGTATTTTTGGCTGCTTGCAAAGATCCTCACAACAGTTTCCCTTTCCTTCTTGAACACTGCAGTGAAATGTCATACCACACGCCTTAATGATCTATGCCAGATGAGAACATAGCTTTTTATTTACTTTAAAGAAAATGACAAGGATTTCAGAGACTTTTTTTAGGCTGAGGATTTTTTCTGCAACCTCCAATCATGTGGTAATACATCGCTTTCAACAGGACTCCCAGGCTCCAAGGGACTCAAGAGTGAAGAAATGTGATAGAACCAGGAAGTTGGGCATAGAATTCATCTAGAATAATTGAGGAGTGTGGTCCAGATTCAAAATGCAAACTCATCAATGTACATGTATTAAGTGTAGAATGTCAAAAGAAATTTTGTTTCCCCTTTTTTGATAAAAGGGTAATCTCACCTTTTTATGTCTGAATTGTGATGACTTAGAAGGGAACTTCATGGGCTGTTCTGAACAAGAAAATTTGAAGGACTTCATCTTCATGACATAACTTGTACATATCATCTGAACATGATCATGTTCAGGATTACATCATGCTGGAGAGCTAACATTAGAATTTTCTTTATTCGTCTTAAGCCTCTTAATTCCTCTCAGGTTTGTCATAGGCACCAAAGGAGGTGTGTATCCTCTGTGTTTTTCAGCATAGGATTAAATGAATTTGGGTGAGTCCTATTAACTTATTGTATATTTATAGAAGTTCATAAATTCCTGGAATATTTTGCTTTTTAAAGATGTCTCTAAGTCTTCAGAACAGCTATTAAGGAAGGTAATGAGATTGTTTAGCTACTTTCTGTCTGCTTCCTTCTTTTGTTGAGTCTTTGGAAAAAAAGTCAGAGAACATTGCTTAGGTGGTGATATAAAAAGCAGCTGGTGGGTTAAAATCTCTAAGTATTGTATGACAATTACTCTTTTTATAACTCTTCATCTTCCCTCCTTCCCATCTCCAATTGTTTGATAATTTGGTTGCAATTTCTAATAGTCTAAAGGCCGAGTACTGTGAGGATGGAAATGTTCAAAATTCAGGGAAATGCTATGTCCTGTGTTACACAGACAGCCAGAAAAGACAATCTCAGTTCACCACTGACATTATAATTTGTGTGTATAATTTTGACTGTTTTGTGTGGCACACTCAGCGCCGAACACTAAGAGACCTGATCTCCACTTGGTGTCTTTAAGTGCTACAGTGGTACCAGTTGCATAATCATCTTTAATGAAATATAGCTCCCTAAAAACACACAGAAAGCAGAAGTGAATTCTTTAAATTGACAGAAACCAGTTGATTAGAAAATTACATATATGCATATTTCCATGCTTTGCTTCTAGAAGGAAAAGTTATTCCAAATTACCTGTTGATACTATATATGAAGAATGTTGCTGTATGCCTGTTTACTGAGCCTTACTTACTGGTCTCCCAGCAGTTTAATAGCGTTATACCCAGGAAGTGGAGGGATTCAATGATACTGCTATTTCTCAGCCGTAAACACAGGACTTCTTGGAGCCTTGTACTCTTACTAAATCACTTTCATCCTGTCTGTTGGGCTCTGTCTAAAATGAAAGACTGGTACTTTTGAGCCTTCCAGGTAGCACTGAATGCTATAACTAATTTACAGGTTGCTAAATAAGCTCAGAGCCTCCAGCATGGTCAAATAGGAGTGCCAAAGGAGAGGATGAAGCACGATCCAATCCCCTCCCTCTGGGCTGTGATTCCCTCAGCACTCCTGCTTAAATGGGATTCTCTTATTTTCAAGAAGGCAAAAGAATTTTATTTTTTGTACCCCACCATGGATGTCTATGTCCATTACCAAAACACCAGCACACCTCTCTCTTCTCTCTGGACTATTAGTGATACCTATTAAAGTGATTCTAATATTGAAGGAAAAATGATTCTGATAACTTAATGGAACCAGCAAAGGCAATGAGATAGAAAGAGAAGTCTCCATTTTCAAGCTCAATGTGATTAACTCAAATATCTGAATAGATAAAGAGCCTAAAAAAAAAGATAAAATTAAATGATATGTTGTCCATCTAGTCCTAGCTCCATTTGCAGCAGAAATGTTCATTCTATTATACAACCCTGGTCTTCACAAATAATAATCAAACCTATTACTTTTGTTAGACAGTCAAAATACTTGCACTGTGCTACTGTATGTCATTTATTGGAATGGAATTTTTGTCTGACTAATGAACTGGGTGAATAGGAACTTTTTGTCATCTCAATTCTTCACAACTGTATAGAGCTAGTAGAAATGTATGCACCAGTTTTGTTTCATGTATTGCCTCTTTTTCCTTCCTTCCTTCCTTCCTTCCTTCCTTCCTTCCTTCCTTCCTTCCTTCCTTCCTTCCTTCCTTCCTTC
>JAWLRI010000001.1:5450159-5468465 GCA_034781795.1 Crypturellus tataupa | reverse complement strand
AAAGAGAGATAATAAGCACAGTAAAAGGACACTATAAATCAGGAAGAAAATTTTTGGTTAAGCACAATCACACTTTTCAAAGTAATTGTTAAGACTTTCTTGGTAATTTAAAATACTTTTTGTAGAAATAAATGAATCTATAGTTGCTACATCCTGTGTGAGTATTAAGAACACTCCTATAGACACTGCTGCAGTGTCTATTTTATGAGGATAGTGACATTTATGAGGATAAGGACAACAGAGCAGTGTTGAATCTATTCCATAGACATTCCTGCAAACCCAGGAGATGTAGGATCTCTAGTGCATGAGTAACAGAGAGGCACATACTTTTTGCAGGCAAAAGTAGCTGTGCTTCAGAGCATTTAGGGGAGGACACGTTCTGACATTGCTGCAGACATTTCTGCCAGGAGAGCAGATGGCTATATATCTTATACGCATGACTTTAAAAGTAGATAACATCTTACCTGACAGCCCATCCCTCCATACATGATGTTGGTATGAAAATGGCATTGTTCAGTTTATTGCTTTTGCGATGTTCGCTGAGTTTGTTTAAATAGCTATTATACATAAGTGCCAGAGGAAGTTTGTTCTTCTCAATGCCCGTGTTAACATCCACTAGCCACAGTTCTGTACTTCTGCAGTGTCCCATCACACTAGGAAACCAGCACTGTATATACCTTGATTCTTTAAAACAGCTAGTTTTTAAATTTATATTCTTTATACAGCTAAACCAGTATCTTTAAAACAGCACAGACCTTCCTGGCCACTGTGAGACTGTTTCTAACTCTGGTTACCTTCACCAGGACTGATCTGGATCCCAACCCGACTCGTCCTCAGCCCATCGGGGGCAGTCAGGACACTGGGGCTGTCCTGGCTGTCCCCATACCTTGCTCCGTCCCAGGCAGTGGGATAGGTCCTGGCAGCCTCTTACAAATGCTTATTGCGTACAGCTCAGTTAAGGGATGACCTTGATAAAAGTATTGCAGGTGATTCTTCATTCTTCAAAGACTTTTAAATTTGAGCACTATGTTAAAACTTTATAGGAAAATTAAATAAATGGCAGTTTGCTATTTCTATCTTTAGTTGTAGGCATTGATGCATCCTATAAATATGCAGGTTTACTCAAGGCAAAAAGAGTGAGATTTTTACCACTGAATCAGGTTTGAAGATACTATATAATTTGCCAAGATGATCTTTTAAGCATAGTAAAATTCCAGAATACACAACCTATATAATACAGACTATTTGGTCTACACCCTGCTATTTCAGACGAGGGAGCAATATATTAATGAAACAAAATTTTGTGCAATGCAATATTCTTACTAGGAACATTTATGGTCATTTTGCTAATAATTGGTTATAATGAATATCTGTCCTTAACTACTGAAAAGACATTTTTTTAAAAAACATCATTGGTCTATTTTGTAGGAACAGTTTAGTTCATGCAGGTTTTTTTTTTAAAAAAAGTGGATCTTATGTTCCCACTCTAGTGAAGGAATTTATGTGGAGATCAAGTGGATCCCACTTTGGTGTAAACAAAATTTAATCTGTAGATGCATATGCAGCACATCCTCTGCTGTAGTCCCAGTCACTCTAGTATCTCTGTTTCTTACAATAGTGAGGACGGAAACTACTCCCAAGAGGATTAGGGTTCCAGATCCAGGCATTTGGCTGATGCAATGGAGTTAGGAGGTTAGTCACTTCAGCTTCCTCTTCTAGTCCATGGAAAACATAAGAAGACTCTAGTCACACAGACCTAAATTGCTTTTCAAGATTCTTAACTCTATCCAAAGAGCAGAGAGGGAAATTAGTTTAGCTAAACCAAGGATGATTGGGGTACCTATCTGTCACTTTGGTCACTACTTAGACATCATGAGTATCCCCAAAAACTTCTTTTACTTGCCTGTAGAGCTAAGTGCTCCAGGACTATGCCAATGCTGCCAAATAAAAAGTGATCAGAACCAAGTGAGGGAGATTGAAGCCAAGTGGCTTCTGCTAGCTCAGCCTATAGCATTTTTGTCTTAGAGCTAGTCAGAGAGATTCAAAATTTCCAACGAGTGAACTAAAACACTAAATATAGACAGTCTCACTATCCAGACTTTACATATCTTGTGTATACACTTGTGTCTGTTTTTCGTGCTCAAGTTTCTTCTAACAGTGCACATGCATATTCAGAGCTACTCAGATACAGGGTGGATTCTTGAGCTTGATGAATAAAGCAGATGAACACCATAAATACCTGATCCTCTTGGCCTCCTCCAAACATGGCTATAGCAAAAGACACAGTTGTGGAAAGAGATGTGTGAATTGATTAAGACACTTACTTGAGATTTGGTGACCCTGACTACCACGTCGCCTGGGAAGAACAGCTGCCTGTGAAGGAGTCCCCCTCTGTACTTGGGAGTCCATGGTTTGAGATCTTATGTTGAATGAGGCATGCTGTAAGATATACATATGTTACATGTATACATATAAATTACCTGCTTTCCCTTTCTTCTCTTTTTCTTGCTTGGGTAGCTTGTGCAGCTATCCCCTTGTCTGTGCTTTATATAAGGACACATGGGTCACACTAGAACTTCATGAGATGTTAAACATGAATTTGAAGCTCTGCAACACCTAAGTGCCTTTGAGGGTGTACAGCTGAGCAACTTGCAAAAAGCCGTTCAGGAGATCAGTGGAAAAGCTGGGATTTAATTATGCTTCACATAGTAAAGGGAAGTATAATTCCTAGTTTCACTTTTTCAAACTGATCTGACTCTCTCTTTTGCTATTTGTGTTTCTTCCAGTCTTTGACTCCTTTAGGTGCTTGTTTAATGTTTCAGGACTCAGACTGTGAGTCAAATAATTGACATCAGGTAGTTCAGAGTTAAGAGGATGGAAAGTGGGAGAAGGCATTCTAATGGGAAAAGACCAGAGGATATTTCACAAATTCAGGTTCTGGAAAGAATTTCGTGATCCTGTTACCAAACTTCATTATTAATGTTTGTGTTATATTTATAGCATCCCTCCCATCAGGGACAGATATAGCAGTCAGTTATCTTCACCAGAAATCCTGACATCCTTTTGTGGAATTAAAACTGAGGGAAAGATGACTATGTAAACTCAGAGCAATTTGCTGAGGTCAGTGAGAACAAATAACAAAACATCATTTCATTAAGGAGGCAAAGAGGAGAAGATTATTATTATTAAATGCAAAAGAGAATAAGAGAAAAGATTAGGAAAATGTGCTATTATTCGAAAAAATAAGAAGAATTTCTTTGGAGAAAGAGAAATTGGGGGAAAGGTAAAGAGAATACCAATAGCATAAATACACGTGAAATACCAGGGTTTGGAAAGACCCTGATAAAGAAAGAAAGTTGTTAGACATATGGAAGAAGATTCCATTTTAAATAAAGCAAATATTCTTCTGACTTTAAAGGATAAGGAATAGTTCAAAAAAGAATCATAAATAGTAGATGTGAATTATTTGTAAATATATTAGTGATTTGTTTGCAGGCTAGCAGAACATCTCTTCAATATTTCACTCATTTAAAAAAATCTTAACAGGAAAGGAATCTTAAAATTCACACTGCTAAAGTCTTGAGACTCTTGACTAACTTTAATTACGATTCTTCAGAAAAAAACTAAAACAGTGAAAGGCATCACCCTGTTAAGCATGTGATGGTATTTTGTAATTCCAGAATCAAGTGAGATATTCCAAACAGATAGCACATTCAACTTTGATTCAGCAGTGTTCATTGAGAAACTCATTATGATTCCTTTAATTAATCCACCCAGTTTGAATGCACCTGTCATAATCTCTAGTGGTAGAGTATTTTCACCCACTACATACATGGAAAAGGCACACCTAGACAACAAATAAATGGAGTGCCAAATTACCAGCAGCAATCATAACACCTGCCAACTGGAGTTATCCTGCCAAATATTTGTGTCTTGTAATTTACCTTCGCCAAATTATTCTTCAAACTACCCCATAATTAAATTAACTGAAGGGTGAGCAAATTACTTGCAGAAGCAATAAGGTCTCTAGAGGTTGCAGTGGGACAAGTGAGTGAAAGAGCCAAAAAAAAAAACATTTCATACAATTCATCTTAAATCAGTCTTCTCCTGTTATCCCTAAAACTGCTGCTTTGTTCTTCTGAACTGAACTGTGGTCCATCACAACTGTGAGAACATTGTAACTAGGAAGCAGAGATGTAGACTCATTATACTCCATTTAATTTCTGTGACCATGATTTAATCAATTAGATGTAAAACTAGGGTCTTGAGCATTACACAAAATATCTAATTTGTGCAAGAATGTAAGAACAATACAAGATCAATCAAAAAAAAAATCTAGACTAGTATCCTGACCACTAGCAAATAAAATTTGCCTAAAAATAGAATAAGAACAAGTTTTGGTGGAGCACTCCTCCAGTCTCTAGAAGTCTTCAGTTTATAGATTTACTGAACAAGACCTTTTCATATTGACTATCTTTAAATAGATTTTTGGAGAGTTTTTCATATTGCTTTCTGAACCCTTGTAAATTAATAGCAATAAAGAGTCTCTGGACTGCTTATTATGGACAACATGCAAATCACAACAAATTGTGGAAATGTGCCATGTATTGCCACTGATAGTGTATTCTATCAGCTAGTTACTGTATTCTACCAACAAATCTACTGGGTCTCAGTAGGTAGCATTGAACATAATATTTCATCTTAGTAATTCAAGTTTAAATTCTACAGATAAGGTTTGTTTCTTTTGCATCCCTTCAGTTATTGGTAAAATTGCTATAACTGTCTATCACATTAAAAAAAAAATAGAACAATATTGTCTTAATCCTTTATCTTTTATAATTTGGTCCAATTTCTAAACAATGGATCAATCTTCTGCCCTTTTGAGTTAAGAGAGAACAATATAGGATACATGTTTCAGGCCTTCTGCACTACACTTTTAACATCTGCTACTCTATATAAAGAAGAATGACCTAAAAAGTCTTTACTAATATATGCAATATAGGGTAACAGCTACACTCAGGGACATGTTATGAAATCTTTTTGCTCATCCTGGCTCAAATAGGGATTTTTCTCTGTTAATCATTTGTGACCATATTTTCACAGACTATATTTCAATTCTGAGAGACTTTGAACACTTTTTATAATATCCTTTCTCTGATAAACTCCAGTTACTAGAAAGGATTTCAGAGCTTTGCCTTATAATAGATATTTACAAGACGAAGGAGAGGATTTATCTAAATATAATAATCTGATATTCCTGCTGCATTGAAGAGGGCCCAGTGAAGATACTGCACTAGGTGCTGGAGTTAACTGTTAGGTTCTGCCCTAACCTAAATTGGAAGATACTATCAATGCACAGGACAGACAAGGACATACTCAGAATGAGATTAAATTATCACCTCAGTTTTGATCTATACTCAAACAAGGCTTACGTTCTTGTTTAGCCAAGAAATCAACATTTAAATACAAACAGAAGTTTGAATTTCAGTTTGAATTACTATAGTTCCTCACTGAAGTCAAAGTGCCCAGTTTCTCTACCAATTACACTGTGCGGCTAGTTATCTGAGCAGAAACTTCAACAATAGGTCACAAAACTGAATTGTCAACTTTGTTTCAAAGAAATACAGAGAACAGAAAAATGCTGATTCTCATTTCCACCTCTGACCTCCTTTACTCAGATCTATTCAGAGGTTACCCCAGCTAAAAATAAACAAGTGTGCTGTGTTAGAGCACTCTCTCTAGTAGAATTTAGTACTTGTACCTACCAGGAAAGAAAAATCATCTATTAAAGTAGTATTTATTCTTCACTTTTACTTCAGTGGTTTCTTCATGGCCATTGAAAACAGAGGTGTTAAGGGTGGAAGGCAAAGAAAGACAGGGTTTGCAGTTGGAGCGGTCCCGAGACAGCAGTAGTTCTAGCTACTTGCTCTTCAGATGAAAACATAACATATTCTGTGAGGAGAGCTTGGGGATTATTAACAGGTTTAATGCTGGTGAACAGTTCAAGTAAGCTTTGTTTTAATTTCAAAAGAAATTAAACTCAGCAGAAGAGTTTAAGAAAAGTAATGTCGGCAATAGCATAAGTATCTGCTGCTCTTCATGAAAGATCAGATACTCCTCAAACAACATTACCACACTAATATAACTTCAAAAATCTGCTCGTTCCCTTGACTGTTGCCACAACACCAGGATTTACGATGCTGACATTCACTTATTTGTTTATCAGGCATAGATGCAAACTATTTTTTTCAGCATAGCTACAGATGATTGCATTATCAACAAAATCAGTATCAAGTGTTTTACGGTAATACAGATTTGAGTGAGCTTGCTTAATTCAATATAAGTAAATACTTGTTGAAAGCAATCCTCTTGCTACGTGAGAGACCTTTTCATATTCTGTAGATCTTTTGATTTCAGGTACAGTGATTTCTCTTCCACCAAACCAATTAGCTGTTGCTATTTTGTTCTTTTTAAATAGGACCAAATTAAATCACTTGCACTATCTGAGGTAAATACTAGTTTAGGTAGCAATTAAAATGGGCAGAATTTCTAATTGCCATTGGAATGATAGGGTAGTACAAATAAGAGCTGCACAAAAAAACAATTGAGAAATCCGTCCTCACATTTGATCTCATCTGAAATCCTGGGGCAAGGCCAGGCCTGCCTGTTTCACGATTAAGGGCTGGCTTCCTTGTTTTGTTTATCTGCTTGCTTCTCTGTGAAAAGAATCCATGTAATGCTGAGAAATGACCAACAGAACATTTTCTCTTAAGTGATATTTATATTGGACTTCACTGACTTTGATTCATATCATTTTCAGGGAATCATCAGTTCCTTAGGTGATGTTAAATAGTTACAAGCTCAAGAGTATTTTCTTATCTTTTCAGCTAGAATGGTCAACACAAATTCAGTGCAAAGTTAGAAGAATCAAAAAAACTAATCCATCAAAACAAGGTTATTCATAGAACACTTAAATAATAATTTCCTGCATTTGTGTGAGTTGAAATCTGTAGGAAAAGGAGTTATTATTCAAGGACATTTTAAGTGATATTGAGAAGACTTGCAAGTACAAAAAAAAAAGTTGGGACACTGAAATGCAACAGATCTCTAATGAAATCACAGGAGAGAAGCTATCTTTCTAAGCACGCTTTTGAAATCCAAAATAATTTAAGTAAACATATTTGCTTTATTGATGAACAACTTTTTCTTGTCCTTTCTTTTGCATTTACATTCAAAATGTAAAGTTGGAGTCCTTAGTGCATACAGATCTGAATATATCATCACTATGAAAAGCTATTTAAAAGTGAGAATTCTATTTTAACGAGATAATTTTCTCCTAGGAATACTATAATAATACTAGATTCCAATATTTAAAAAATGGTTACTTGAGTTCCCCTGATTTATGACACCTCAACTACATTTTGTAAAAATGGTACTGTCCAACACAAAAATAGTTTCAAGAATAATGAGTTAAGATTTCTAGAATTAGACTGTTTTTAGTGCAAGAATAAAAGTATATATGTGTGCGTGTGCATTTCTCCACAGATTTAATAGCTAGCAACTTTCTTTTCCAGAAATGAAAGCTGAGATACTCATGACACTTGACACTTGACACGGCATGAATGGAGCTTAACCATGCCAAACATTACATCTTATAATTAAACATCATAAGATCCACAATAAAAAGAGGATTCTGCTGGGGGATACTGATTTCATTAAAGTCAAAGTTATGCGAATATTTTTGTTGGTTACTGTTTCATCTATTGACACTAATATCTTTTTTTTCCCCCTTGCTCAGTTTGTTATTTTCTATGGTATTTTTAGTATCTCTTTTGGGTCTTTACTTTTCTCCTAATTTCTTTCTGCATCATAGTCATGTTTGAAAATCATTTGTCTATTTGGTCTCTAGTCCCTTGAGGCTGTTCTGATAGTACTTCTTCTTAAGCCTCATTCTCCCTTATTAACATCAGAGTTTCCGTTACCCTTTTGCACACTCTTTGCAGTTGAAATTTGCCTCCCAGCTTTCCTACAATTAGGTATTGTTTATACGTGCCTGAAGCAAAGTGATTAAAAATGAAAACAGAAGCCAAGTATCTTTGGGCTACTGGCCTCTGAATAGTCATTCTTGGCACTTATTTAAGCAGGACTTGTGCAATGTCAAGATCTGTCTAAATCCCAACATATTTCTTGCTGTTGACTTCTTGCTTTCCGACATCGCATGGGCTGCTACTCTTCCCACAATTATTGCCAGAGCCATTAGAGACTCAAAGTGCACATGTAGTTCCAAGTCTTCATAGAGTGCAAGAAGCTTTCTTGTGACATTTTGTTCAGTATCTGACCTGTTTAACAACGATCAGCATGCACTAGAGCTGCCCAGTAAGGCAAAAAGTCCTTGAGCACAAGAAACAGGCATTACTATACTTCATACTGGAGCCCCTGTGCTTTGACCTTGATAACAATGCAAGTATCTGACTATTCTGAACAAAAGTTGTGACGTGGAACTCTCGTTAATTATAATATCTGCATATCCCATAAAGGAGAAGTTCCTTAAGTTGTTTAAGTTTTTTTAGACTATGAAACAAAAGAATGTTTATTCAAGATTTAAACAGGATCAAAATCTTAATGCTGGTTAATTCACAGAGGAATACTGCCTTGAGGAAACATGAACAGCGCAGGTACCTCTAATATTATTTTCTTAAAGGAGCCTGTGTTTCAGAAATGTAACAACCAGATCTACAGAGCTTACAGCTTTTTATTACAGCTTGTGTATGGAAGCTTAAAAAAGTAAAATCTATAAATAGTAAACTCATATATTGAGACAATAATGGTATCATATGCCTGTGGTCTGTTTTAAAGGACTGTATTCTGTATAGCTCCCTTTGCTTAGAAAAAGACTTATACAGAGTTTAGCTTCAGACTCAAAAGTGGGTCAGATGGGTTTGAAATGATGAATTCAGAAAATTACAATATGACATGAAATAAAAGAAATTACCATTCTTTGGGGTAGCAGCCTGCTACCTGAAATACAAAACCATGGCTTTTTTTGTCTAGACCTGTATATTTGTTGTGCTTGCTAAAGTAAAGAGCAGCTACTTGTCAGAACCTTTGTAAAGCCCATGGTTTTTCCTCCTTCACCTTCAATGCTTTCACTTATAAAGTTATATATTACAAATTGAGAACACCCTGAAAGACATATTTTAAAAAAGGACATGCTAGGGCATATTGGAAAGTCAGCAGTTGTTCAAAAGAAATAAAGCTTTTAGAATGATGGGGTCAAACAACTTGCATTTGCCAAACTGAAAGGATCTAAACCATTAACTTCATTTTTCACAACATAGACCTCCAGATACTTGCAGTTCTGTAAGTAGCTAGCAATTATTTATTTGAAAAGTTTTGAACAATGTTAATGTCTCAGTTTGGGAAACACAACAATTCAAATTAAAAGGAATCCATTTTTTTCAAAGAAAAATTAGCAGTCTTCCTAAATGAGGAATCTTGATGGAACAGGTCTAGAATCATTTTTGATTTCTGAAAATAACATTTTTTGAAGTCTCATATGTTAAAATATTGCAGTGTCTGGCTTACAGAAATAAATCAGACATGCTGGATTCATTCATGGACACATTCCAGTGTCTGGAAATGCATGGAAATAGATGGGCTTCATCACTGTAAAACACAACTTCTTGGACCCATTTTTTGCTTCCGCAGGGAGTTTGCTCCCCACTCACAGTCATCTCAGTAAAGGTGGCAGGGAAGGGCTGAAGTTTAACAGTAACTACACACTTCACAGTTCTGAAAGTACTAAATTCTGAATTCTTGAACATGTAGAGGTAATAGAGACACTGTGAATGTATGAATGTGAAGAGTAACACTTTAAATGAATTATAAAATTCTGCTTATATTTATATTCATGACAATTGAGACTGTCAGGCCCTGTCTTAAAAAAAAGAGATGGTGGAGCACTTCTGAGGCATCTGAATTTTAACAGTATGAATGTCTATCTCATGTGTCAGATTATGAAACGGTCAGAAGCTATTTTGCTCCTCGTTTTTCAGGAAAACGAAAAACTCAAAAACTTAAAAAACCCACCCTTAATATTTTTCTTTTTTTTCCCCTCTGAAATGTCAATCACACATGCAATGTGCAACAAAGATAAGCTTAGTGCTACTGTATATTGTTGCTGAACACCAATGCGATGTACTGACATAACAAAAAAGATATAGTGGCTTAAATACCAAAAACCAAAAGGCTACTAAAAATGAAAACAGGATGAAACACTTATTTTAACAATAAAAAACCCCTTGATATCAAGTGAAACTATCTTAATTAAAAGCAATAATTATTTTCTTGCCATGGTGTCTCCTCTAAGACCCTCTAAAGTTTTTGAAAACAATGTCTGAGATTCTTTCAGCAGTCAAATAAGTTTAGTCAGCACATATCAAGCAAAGCAGTGTTTAGTGAGTTTTAATAATTTACCAAAGAAGATATGGTGAGATAAAGAGTACAAGAAATAGTGAGATTAAAAATCTTGATGAATCAGAATAGGGAAATTCATGTTGCCATTATTTAATAGTTATTTAAAGATTATATAAATTTTTTCAAATACGATAAAATTCATGCTTAATAAAACCTGAGAACTGGGCCCATAGGCTATTTAAATTCAAATTATATTTTTCTATTAAGTTTTGCTAACTGCAAGCCTTTTTTCAGTATGAAATTCTCCCCATATCATCTGAGAGCCCAACTAAAAACTGAAGGTAGGCTCTGATCAGATAAAGCTTGTTTGTTTTATTTGCTGATTCTCCCTCCAAAGACCTTGTAAAGTTGAATACAACTTACTTCTGAAATCCTGAAAATCCTTCCAGATCTTTGGACTGCATCTTCATATGCATTTTTGGGAGGTGGTATGTAGAATATCCCTTCTTCCTTGCTAAGGAAAAAAGGAGAAAATTTATCTCAAAATAGGAAATATTTTGAGACAAATTTGTGCAGAAAAATAGGTAGACAGACATATCATATTACTATTGGGAACTACTCTTAATTTATCACCTACTAAGAGTGGGAGGATATATACCCTAGAAAGGTCTATTTTTCTTATCAGAGTATGAAGAAATTCTAGATAGGCATTCACATACCTACAATATTGACAACAAAAGGTAAAAAGATTCACACATGGGAAAAGATATTCTAAGCCAGGTGCTTGAGGGCCATGCATCACCTTACATCATATATTAGGGCCTTGGTGTTATTTTGGCAAAATGTATTCATACTCTACATCCTTATTAGAGTTTGCTATTTCAATATGTCTATTTTATCTTATCTTCTCCACTTTCTTGGTGTACTACATAGGGACCGATTGTCACTGGATTTTGATCGTTAGAATTGTAGGATATAATCAAGACATCTTTTCAAAAGATTTAGAAAGATGTGGAAGTGGAATTAGGTGGTGTACATATGACACTTGATAGGGACTGTACATTGGAGGTTAGAATTGTCCAGTCTGCAGAATGCTGTAGTGAGGCAGGGGTTGATATCTTCTCCAAAACAACTGCTGAAAATAGGACAAGAGGAAATGGCCTCACGTTGTGTCAGGGGAAGTTCAGGCTGGATATTAGGAAAATTTTCTATATAGAAAGAGTGATGAAGCATTGGAACAGGCTGCTCAGAGAAGCAGTGAAGTCACCATCCCTGGCAGTGTTCAAGAAATGAGTAGATCAGGCACTGCTGGAGGGTTTACAGTTGGACTTGAGGACCTTAAAGGTCTTTTCCAAGCATAATGATTCTATGATTCTATGTTAGCACAAGCCTAGTGCATATTATGAGTTACGCATGATGTGTCAAAATAATACTTAGCCGAAACATTACTCTTAAAATGGGAATCTATTCATAGAAGTATTTCATCATAAGAAAAGCAAGGTTACGCAGAAATACAGTAGCCACATTAAAGAAGGATATAGTACTTCAGAAAGGAAATTTTAAGCAATGCACAAAGTTTGGCAACATGCCAAAGAAACAACTATTACTGCCTCATTTTTCAGGTGAGATATTTGACTGGTATGAAAAGTATGGCTCGGCTAAGGTTGTGTGGGGAATTGTAGCACGGTTTCAAAGGCCCGTATAGGCACAAATATTCCTCGTCACGTGTTTCGGTGTGATGCATACAGTTTTCAAGGCAATGGTGGTATTTCCTCAGGGTGTTTGCGTGCTGGAATATGGCAATAAGCAAGGAGGTAGCAAGACACCTCAGCTACACACAAAGTCTCAGGAGAAATACTTTGACTTTTAAACTGGACACCGGCATGCATGTTAATGTATACATATAAACATGTATAAATGCTTAAATATTTGTTGGTCAAAAATGGAATACTTGTCCCCATAAGGAGGAGAATATTTGTGTTTTACTTGGGCATGGAAATACAAATTATCTGCAGGAAAATATGTTGTCCTGTCTACTGTTGAAAAAAGTTGCAATTCACGAGGCAACATTAGCCTGCCATGCCAAAGTAAAGATTTTCATTACATGCTGAGGAAGTGTCCAAATACTAGTAAATACTGCCTCCAAATAACAAAGAAGTGGCCTTTCACTAGGATTTTTATAGGCTGAATGGGTGAGAACTCTCTGCCAGGAAAGTACATAAGAAAACTCCTCCACAGCAGTTGTTTCTGTGTATTATAAAAAATTCTTACAGATTGCTTGGATATGTACAGAGACACTCATCAGCTATGTGTATATTAGAACTAGATACACATTCAAACCAGAGAGAGAGAGGGCGGGAGATAATCTGATAGATAGAAACTGATAGATATCCATGCAGTTTCATCGTGATCCTGGCAGGCTTCCAGGGAAACACAGACTTTAAAAATGCACTCCTTTGTAAAAACTAGAAGCTATAAATAATGTTAAAACAGCTTTCACAGAACTTAAAAGTGCAGTGTAGAAAAATTTTCCTCTTGTATTAAGGTGAAGAACTGAGTTTAGAATTTCTATCTACACATTCAAGGCGCTTAAAAGGAACTGTTCAAGAATTATGGTCAAGAATTATCTTCCAGGAGAAGGTGCTCACACAGTATAATACCAACGTTTTAGAGAAAGGAGAAGAAATCTATGTTTGAATCTGGCAGCTGAGAAAAGGAATTAAAAAAAAAAAGTGCTCAGAAAAACAGAGTAGAAAGCCATTACCACACTACCAGGCCATAGCATAGCATGGAAGAGCTGGTTGCAGAAGCTGAAGGGAATGAGCATTTATATGTCTGTAAGCCTGTGGTTGTTATTATCCAGAAAGGCTTGGGAGTGTCCTACTGAATCATCTCCAATATCATTTTGGGAATCTGATAAGTAACTATTGTTACTTTTTGCCTAAAACAGAGAAGCTCGAGTATAATTAGGCAAGGGGTGTGCGTGCCACCACAAACATGCCTTGGGCACTTCAGGTTGTGATGGCATGTTTACAATTCTGTAATCTTTATCCCATGTAATTTTAAAGACTGTTTTTAAATGCTACGTACTAAAGAGTACTCTGACTTCCCAAAACATAGGAAGAGGCGAAGGATCCATCCCATTTCCTTTCTAGCTGCTGTGGGATGGAAAGAACAGCACTGTTTTTAGTAGTCCAGCTTTTGCACTCTTCCACCGACTGGGTCTCTGCTCAGAGAAGTCTGAGCTGTTCCCCTGCTCACCGTAGGTCTGCTGCAGGTAAGCTGAGGATGTGGTTTACTTTTCATGCTTACTTGTGTTTTTGACATATGGGTTAAACTGTTTGACAGTCATCAGGACGAAAGACAGCTGGGCAGGGACACCATAAGTTTTCCTATTCTGAGGCTTTAGAAAGGAGCACAAACAAGGAATCATTAAAGGATTAAAGTTCCTGCCTTAAATCATTATTTATAATTAACCTGCTCAGGTAAGTGTATCAAAGAGCACTGATAAATCTGGCATTCAGCTTCAATCAGCTTTTTGATTAAATTACTGAGACCTAAGGCAGAATAAGAGGAGGGAAAGCAGAGGAGAAAATAAACATGACATGGAATATTTGAGGAAATATATATGATATTAGTGGGGAATGAGGAGACAATTGATATACAGCTATAAATTCTGGGAGAAGGGAAAAAATAGAGGATAAGTTGATGGGGGAGGAGACATCAGAGGAGGCTTAATGGAGGAGTGACTGCTGAGATGATAGGGTGGAAGGTGGAACAGATATACGGAGTGCTGGAGGAGGGAGGAGAGTCTGAAAACATCTTTAATAAGTAAACAGGAGCAAAAGGAAGCACGTGTAGAAAGGAAGGCAGAAGGGAAGTCTGGCAACAGGCTGAAGGCTGCAGCTGCAAAAGCCACGCAGGAAGCAATCAACAGGACTCCAAGCAGACCAAAGGTAGAACAACCACATTTACACAGATGGAGAGGTCAGAAAATATCCAGATGAAGGGAAATTTCTCGATTTTTTTTTATTCCTTCCCTTTCTCTTGTCCATTCATTTTTAGCTAGCGTTAAGCTTTTGGGGAGACTTCAAACAAAGCAAGGTAAAGAAGCTGATGAAGTTGGATGTCTCCTGAGATAGTACATGTGGGAGATACACTACCCCTCCTGTAAAGCTACAAGCTTTACAACACACTGACTCACACTGGAGTCCCCTCCAGTACAGCTTTTGCTTTAATGAGGAAAGGCCTTGTCAGACAGGCTGCTTACCTGTAACTATAATATTTGCTGTAACTGTATGGGAGGACTTGTCTTAACCTGCTGTTTAAATGCAAAATTATTAAACTGCTTAACAGTTCATCTCTGGTGTGATAAAAGGCTCTAGCAAGGATCTGAAAAAGAGGGCATAAGGAAGAAATAGCACTATCAGTTGACTTAAATGATCCCTTAGCTCACAGTGTTCTGAATCAAAGCCTGGAGAAATCATTAGAAAGAGTCCTATAAACTTGAACAGTTGCAAATACAGCTGTGATCCTTCATTCTGATCTGTCTCTGTGCTTTATATTAATAAGTATAATAAGCCCAAATCCAAAGGCTTAGTAGGAAACTTACTACCTAGCTTCCAGGGTGTTGTGAGAATTAGCTAGGATTAGATGATGTTTGCAAAGAGCTCTTGCAAAGAGCAAAGTCATTCAATCTTGTTCCCATGGATTGGCAGTGGGGACCTGATATATTGCCTGTGAGTGCTGGGCTGTGGCAGTGGGTAAAGAGACCAGAGGCAGAGGCTGGAGCTGAAAGGATTTCTCAGGGCTGGTCTTTCTTGCACAGTGTAAGTGTGAAAGACTATTATCTTTGGCTCAGCGTTCTTAAAATTCCATATCACTTAAGACAGCTTAGCTGCCAAGGAGTTTAAAAGGTCTCTGCAACTTGTTTTTTTTCTTTGTGGCTGATCAAAGATCAATGGACGTGGAGAGGACGGGGCAGCCTGGGTTGCTATAGGGTTGCTACAGCAACTTGATTTCTCTGGGAATAAGGAGCTAACTTAGCAGGCTCTTCTGCAACTCTCCAGTTGCTGGTGGCAAGAGCAGTGAGAGCAGCTCTTCCTCCATACAGGTATGTGACCCTGCTCCTGTGCTGCATGGAGCTTCTCAGCACACAGCTGGATATTTTATCAAGTCTGTGCAGATACTAATGCACTGTATAGCTAGGAATATCTTTTAACTGTTAGAATTATTGAAAGCAGAGGCAGGTGCCACTCAGCCTGTTTCTTGTCTGTTTGTAACGCTAAGAAGAACCCTTTTACTGAAATTTAAGAATAACAACTATACTGCTAATCAAATTATTTCACTTGCATGCTAATATAGAGCTAGCATGTCAAAGCACATTACAATAAAAGATTAACATTAACATTTTTATTTTTTTGTAACATAACTATGTATAATTGCTTGTGAATAATTATTGTATATATAAAAGTCTGGATAATTATATTTAAAAGTATAATGTAGGGGTTACAAAAATATGGAAATAAATATATATAAGAAGAATATTAAGTGTATAGATAATAACACATTATTTATGCTATAGATGAGTGTTAGAAATGAAATTTTGAAAATGTTGAAGTAATTATTAAATACAATAAAACAGGCATATCTGTGTATTTTTGTGCAGATTTAAAATAATACTTCATGTCCCATAAAGATGATGATGTAAAATATGTAAAACTCCTTTTGATATAGTGGTCCTAAGGTCAGTCAAGTAAATACAGTATAGTCGTATCAATTATAGTAACTTCTGTTATTCTGCTTATCTGATAATCTGATATCTGATATAACTGTGATATAAATACATATTTTTTTATTTGGTTAAAATATCTTCTCTGTATAAAAGGTGTAGGAAACAGCTTAATTTGGGAGATCTTTCTGCTGTCAAGTGATACTTCAGAAACTTTTTTTTTATGGGCACAGTTAGGAAAATGGTCAGTAATGTAGGTTTTTTCAGCTAAATTATTGTATTTCAGAAAAGTTGGTGGGTAACTGATAGTTATATGCATATTTCTGCAATATAGTTTCATCTGAAAGAAGAAAGCCACATCTTAGAATAAGTACATAAGCTAAGAAGTTTAGGATTTCACAGCAGCCTGTGTCATTTGTTGCCAAGTGCACAGAAATAACAGTAAGGCTTTTTTCTACTGGTCTGATTTTTGTAGCTGTTAATGATTCAATATACAATAATTCTCTACATATTTTCTTAATCTACTGCCAAAATAACTTTTGTAGCAAGGGTGATTTTATGTACTCAGGATTTTCTTTTTGTGGCTGGATTTTATATTTTGGCTGCAAAAATTAAGTAGTTTTTTGAGAAAGAAGAATATAAAATATAAAATTTTATTTTTCATCATGTTTACAAGAGTAGCCCCTTAGTACTTAAAATAAAGCAGAGAAAAGGCATTATTGCATACTTCCTCTAAGTGAATTAAGTTTTTGTATAATACTGTAGGTTAAATTAAGCCTAGCTCAGCAGATCCATAGGGAATGGTAACAAAAGGTGAAAACCTCCATCACAACCTGAGTACATTTGCTGGATACAAGTCTGAGTATTGCTTCCTCTCAGGATGGTTGACAAAATCCACACTGTTCCTACCAGCTGAAGGGGAAAATCTGGTTGTCTGACTCTATCTCTCGTGGCTCTGTGCTGTGGTGGTGCGTCCTGGAGATTCCCCCTTGAGGTAGAATGATTAATGAGAAATTGCTTTGGCCTGTACTAATTCTCCAGGTGATTTACTGTGTTGTCCTTTTGATTGGTATAAAATGTATGTTTCCCTGGCAGAGTCCTGGATATCTTAATAATATCAAAATGACTGACTGTCATCCTCAAAGTGACAATGGATTTGTCCCAGGACATGGGATTAGTTAGGTTAACTTGTCCTCTTGTGCCAACCTGATGAAAAACAGGTTTTTCTGGCAGTAAGCTTGTGTTTAGGCTTTAATGCCTGGTGTTTCAGTCTGAGCTGAAGTCCTGGGCAATATCTGCATGTTGCTTGGACAAGAATGTCCCTCTAGGTCTGGAACATGTCTACTAAAGTGCATTTTTTCAATGAGAGAAGAAAATGGTGTCAATTATTTGGCAGGTCTTCATCTCTTGAATAGACAAAAAATGACCAATTCTTTGCTTACTTCTGGCCTGCTTATTAATTAATTTGAAAAATCCCTGTAAGTCTGTTCCTACTTATTACTCAGACAAAATTGTGGTATAGCTGGCAGGCAGAAGCTAACATAAGGACTACTCAGGCATTCTTCAAAGCCACTGCATGTCTGGGATGATTCATTAAGGCCACTATTTCTCCACCAGCTATTGCAGCAGTGAAAGAGTTTCCAGTTACTCCATTATTCTGTGACTTCTGAGCCAAGGAGCAGAGTTTTGCAAGAAGTGGAATATATCCAGACGAGGACAAGATTTATTAAATTTC
Source organism: Crypturellus tataupa (assembly GCA_034781795.1). Lineage (NCBI taxonomy): Eukaryota > Metazoa > Chordata > Aves > Tinamiformes > Tinamidae > Crypturellus > Crypturellus tataupa. The sequence continues at coordinate 5,450,583 of JAWLRI010000001.1, read as the reverse complement.
TCTTGACTCTCAGACATCTGCTTTCAAAATTTTTCTCTTATAGCCGTGCAGCTTCCTCTCTATGCCCTCCTAAGTTTTCAGTGGGAAAGGTCTTTAGCATTAGCATCCTGACCTAGTCTTTTAGGTAACAGATTTTTATAGCTCTGTGCTCCTTCAGAATCAATATAGTAAGATTGGGCTCAGTCTTACGAGATTCCTTCATCTCTATGTTCTGAAACTGTTCTATGTTCTCACTTGACCTATAACCATTATAGCTGTAGAGTCAAAATCTGATATTTTGCTTCCTTTTTATGCTTTCTTCACCCAATTCATCTGCTAAAATCATTTGAAAATAAAATTAAAAAGCAATTTGGGGGACCGAGGAAATCAGTAGTGTATGCATGCTCTCGGCAGTGAAGAACAGTGTCAAAAACAGCTTTTCTAG
>JAWLRI010000001.1:5415652-5450059 GCA_034781795.1 Crypturellus tataupa | reverse complement strand
TCCCACTCTGCCTATAAAGGACCTAGGTAAGGTTTATGGACGAATGCATCACCGTCCGGAGCCAAGTGTATCACACTGTTTCCACTGTACTGCTGCCAAGTTATCTCAAGCCAAAGGTATTTTAGGATGTTTTCCATACCAGGGGAAACACACACTGAGAATCACAAGGGATAGGACCCTTGGTAGTGAAGAAGCTACAGCCCTTACATGGTGGCTAATCTGATGAAAGCCAAGTATCTCAAACCATTTTGAAATGAGTCTGCTAAGCTATTGTGATGGGGGATTTTTACGTGCTTGTTTGTGAGGATTTTTCTTTAGGTAGCTGAGAACTGGTTGCTTTTAGTGTTTGAAGTATGCCACTGGAAAGCCACATGTGGTCCAACACATCTGCAGCAGTAGTCTGTGACACGATGGATACAACACCTCTACAATCTTTATCCAAGCTCTCTGTAAAGTTAGGGTACATACTTTTATTTTTTCTCTTATTTCTGCCAATTGCTTCATAATTTCTTTGCATTTAGTGGAACTTTGAAGAGCAGTTGTGATATTGGTACACTGATAAGGGGAGAAGCTGACCTCCTTGGAGACTTTGAGTGGAAATGTTCTAGCATATACCTGTTAAAAGATAGATATATAACTTAAGAAAGTCATTTAAGTCCTTTATAGTTAAGGGAGAGATGCCAATACCTCAAAGAATATACTAAATCCTTTCCTAAGGTATGCATTGAAGGTAGAAGGGATGAATCCCTGGAAATTCTTATGTTTCCACTAAGGAAACCAATTTATCTTCCTCAGGCCAAATGCCTACTTTTTATCTGAGTAAAGTTATTTGCAAGAAATATTTGTGAATAACTTTAACCAAGAAAATAGTCATTGCTACGAAACTGCCTTTTTCCTTTTAATTTTCTTCTTAGAGATGACACGTTGTAACGTGTAAGTATAAAGATAGTATAAAATATCAATAACAGTGAGAGTAGCTGAGACAAAGTGTGAACATATCATTTAGAAATAACTAATAATAATTCTGTATTATTTTTATTATTTTGGTATTATACAGTCAAGTGCTTCGTAGGCTGTACCTAAAGGCAGACAATGTTTATCCTAGAGAAGACTTCTACTAATAGAAGTGAAACAAATTGTTGAGGTGGAAAGTTTACGTGCTGCTTCCACTGTATTTTGTGATGAAGTGATGCACAGGAGGTTTCAGCTCTCTAGGAAATCAAGCTATCTGTCATTAGTACAAAAATTCATTCCCTGTAATGGAACATTCCAGACTATCATCTCAGATGAATGCAGATGAAGAGCCATACAGTGGTGGCATATAGCACACTTTCTCCTGCAGTGATTCATCCCTTTTATTCTCTTCCTCCATAGAACCAAGTGCACATGACAGAATATGAAACAGGAAGAGCACTTGAAAAACTATAGAAAGTCACTTTTTGAAAGCTGATCATATTAACCATTACAGTATCTGCCCCAGCTCTTGGCAGTTTTGCTAATGACTAGAAGATTTTTGTTGTTTTTAATGTCCCCTGAAAAATTAATACAGGGTGGAAATATATAAACAGAAGTCTTTTTGGAGTGCTCTAACCTACTGGTTCAGTTCAGTCCCATCTGACAAAAGGATTAATGTTAAGTTTATTTTTTATAATTTTCATTATAGGCAGGCCAAGAAAGACCTTGTAATCTCCATGACTGTTCTATGACATGATAATACTAATTCATGTCTTACTGCATGTCAAAGAATGTGCAGGAGAGAAAGTTTATGTTGGCATCTCTTAAAATTCACTATATACAAATCATAACCATATCTCATCTACCCTGAGTGAAGGGGTCTTAGCTTAAAATTTTGGCTGGAAAAACACTTGAGTTTTTAGGAATCTCATGGCATCTACATAAAAAGAATACTAGTCATCATTAACTCCCCCTGTGTTGAGAAAGTACTTGTAGGGGAGTGATTTCCAAAAGGTCCCATTATAAGACTCCTAATAAAATACAGGAATCACATTCATCTCATCAGAATTATTGTCCAGGAGTTTGTTTATTTCAGGAAATGCATGTGGAGTTCACATGCAGTTAACAACCACATTTATCTTGCTCTATTTCCTGTGATTTTCTGTGTCTTTGACACCACGTGAGTGTCATTTACACCATTTCTCTTTCTTGGCCATTTGTTTTCATGGCTATAGTTTGTATTGTCATGACAATTCGGACTTGGCATAAGAATGTGACTTTGTTTTTTTCTTTTTCTTTGTCATCATTCTATCCATGTATGTCTCTCTGTGTCTCCACTACAATCTCTGAACCCAGTGAACCCAAAAGTATAAAGCTGAAAACCAACTAAGCACTTACGCTTTTTTTTTTTTCCCCAATGATACAGAAAAATGACTGACACCCAAATGCTCACAGCTTCTCCTTCAGGTCGAAATCCTTCACCTGGTTTCTGTGGTTGCACCTGGCAATCCTCATTTCACCACCAAGCAACATGTGCCAACAGAGATTTTGCCTATACATAATAATAGAATATTATTTTACAAAATTACCTAACCCAGTTCTTCATGTGTATGTGGTAATCCAAGCTTCACTGTGTCTGCTGTCAGGTCTTGCCATTTACATTTTAGAGTTTCATCAAAAAATGATAATAGATTGTCCCCTCCATTATGAGCATGTCATGTTAAATACACATGTTAGAGAATAATTTCACAAACAGGTGTGAATAAGAGGAATTACTTCCTTTTAGAAGAGGCAAATCAGTAGTGAAGAGGTCAGTGTGGTTTGAAAGGAAAGCTGAAGGATTCCTGGCGAGAGGTTTCTCAGGAAAGCATCATACAAGATGTATGATTGAAATAACTAATTACAATATTCATAACAATACTGCATTGAAACCATAATGAGGAGGATTGTTTCTTTCAGCAGTTAAACTTCACTCTTCAATGAGAGACCTCTATGTACATTTGTTGCATTTTTCATGTAGCTAGCCAGAGTCCACAAGTCTCCCTTTTGCTAGTAGAAGACAAAACATCACCTTCAATAATCTTTATCCATCATGGATTTACTTAGCAGAAACAGAATAAAAGAATGTAGTTCCTTCCATAATATCTTGCCATAATACCCTGCCAATAATGAACATGTGGATTGCAATCTGTAACCAATATATATACCATGAAAGATCGGACTGAAGAAACTTCTAGGAATATTTTTGCCTCTTATACTCAAATCACTTATAAATCATTTCCTTTTGGTATTGCCAAAAGTACTTGTTCAAGCAATTCATTAATGTGATTCATGCAGAAGTGAAGATGCATCTTAAAAATATCTCAGCAAAATTTATCAACCTGATGGTTGTCAGCCATGTTATTAGCAGACACTAAGCCGAGGTGACGCTCTGGTCAACGTAAAGTTCACAGATCTATAGCTACATTAAGAGGAAGAAGCATATGGAACTAAATTCCTTGCAATTATGGTAAATGAGGAAGAGGATTTCATGAGGAAATGCTGTAATCTGAGTTGAGGAAAAAAATTGCCTGATTTTTATTACTTGAAAACACACTATCATGATGATTAAAGTGCAAAAATGTTTATCCCATTTTTTGACACACTTTACTATTGCAGGCAGAGAACTGCCTGCAATAGTAAAGCATTCTTTATATAGCAAGGCATGCTATGTGTCAAAGGATATTTTGAAATGCCCTCTATTTTAAAGAAGCTGCTACAAACTGGCTAGTCAGAACTTAACAATCTGAGCAATTTTAAAGCAAATGGATTTTAGAGAGGAAAAAGAACCAAAAGAACCAAATAAACGAGTTGCCCCTTTGTCTCCTTGACCTTTGACTCACTTGGATCAAAATTTGACAAAGATTGCAGCTGTTAAGTATATTACCACGAGATGCAGGCAGTGGCTTTTAGTCAGACTGTAAAAATAGACCCCCCATCCCCCACCCCAAACAGCAGTACAATTTAGCTTTTTTTTTCCTAGCAAAAAGATAAACAGGGAACTGACGTCTCTTGGAATATATAAGTGCCTCCCTCAGAGCGTAGGGAATATGTGCTTGGTGCGGAGATTTAGCTGCTTGTCGTCTGGTAACTTGATGCAAGTCATGTGTTAAGTACTTGTACATTCAGCTGAAAAGTCAGTTGCCCTTATTCAAGGTGAGTCATATGATACAACATTTAAAATGAAAGACTTTTCCGCCAAAATAATTTTAAATTCCACTGGGGGAAAATTCTTGGAAGTATTTATTTGTAATATAAAATAAAATGACAGGATTTTGCAAAGCTCTGTTTGCAGAACACAGTTAAGTAGTATATGTTTACTGCAATGCTTCTTTACTATGTTAGTACTGGCAGTCTGTGTTCACTGTTTCTGGCTTTCCCAGTGGCACTCTCTCTTTCGATATTTAATGTTCTTGAAACTACAGTTCCTGGAAGCATGTGAATCTTTAAGAAAGGCACCTTTTGAGCTGATAGCCTGTACTACTGCAGATAATAAACTTGAAACTGTAATTCTGAAGTACATCTAAAACTAAAACTGTACACATGGCTTATTCCCTATTTAGTTTTCTTTCATTTAGGACAGCAACCCACATTGACATGTACAAAAATATAAGTTAATTAGGGAAGAAAAGGCTTAATAATATTTTGCATCTTTTCTCCTATTCTGTTGCTTATTAATTGCATTTCAGGAATTTGAATGCACTGTTAAAATTCTAACAAGCAAATTAGAAGTATATTCTCAGTGATCTAGACCGGGATTAATATTCTTAATAATATTGTGGACAATCTAAATTTAAATGATGTCATAGTCTCATTTGTTCTAAGTACATTCTCTTCTTCCTACAATAAATAATTATTGGTTGAATAATTATTCAATTGAATTGATGCAATTACATTCTTACTGGTAATTAGTATTTTAATCCTCACTTTTTATTTATTAGTTGTAATAGATAGGTATTGCTTATTAATTTATGCATACAGTCAAGCGTTATCTCGGAGGCAGGACTTTTTTTATTGTGTAATGGATAATTTGACTTGCATAAACCGAGATATGTCTAGACTGTTATTGCACTGTGTTTGGTGGGAGAAGGGTCAATATTTTACAGTTTACGAAAGGTTAGAATAGGCAGAAGTTATCAGCAGCAAGTTTGTTTCTATCTGCTTACTGCTAGTGATCATCAGGGATATCTAATCTGTGTAACACAAAAATCCTTTGGAACTGCTTGTAAAAACTTATGTAGAAATATATTTCATTGGAATATGTATTTATGCTGAATTTGGAACCTTCAGTACGTAAGTCAAGAAATACAGTCTTACGGTTTTTAAAAGCCCTTTTTAAACCTTCTTCAAAAAAATCATTTTCATTTGAAATTCTGAAATGTAAATTTCCATGCTAAAAAACCTTCAAGAATAGATAGATTGTTAATGTTTATGTCTAAATTTGAAAAAGATCACACTGAGAAAAAAATAAACCCCAAATTTGAACTCCTCAGGTTTTCCTTTCATTGAGAAGTCCTAACTCCTCCTTGTACTTGCTCCAGTGTGTAGCAGCAGTCAAATTTTTAAATCTTCTAGTCACTTAGAGAATGAGTTGCACAGCACTATCAAATTCATTATATCTCCGTCAATCTAAACATACTGATCCGAACACTCTACAAAGATATGAGAGTTTGTCCCAGTAACTGCCATTTAAAAACACGTCGGATCTAATTTGAATTTCTGACTTGAGTTTGCTTTGAAATTTTGCCTTTCATCATGTTATGTATTCATCCAATATATTAAACATCCTTTAATAATTTAGACATTTATCATTCAGTCAAGCTTTTAATTTTCTTTTGGAAAAGACAAGCTGGGAAAATTCACCTTTTATTTTTTTCTGTAATGCTGCCTCTTTGAGCAGTCAATGTCTTTACATGGGAAAAGATCTGATCAAGAGGACAGCTAAGAAGCCAGAGGTTTAAATGAGGTACAATTCCTCAAGGAGAGAATCAAATTTTACAGCTGTAAAGGGGCTCTGTCTGAACAGCCTCTTCTCAGTCCTTCCCTCAGTTTGGGAAACATTCTAGCCTAGTCCTCTCAATAGTGAGGAGCACTAAAATAGCTGGGCATGAGTTTTGGTTATAATAAAGTCAGGAAAGAGATTATGAGGTAGAACACAGGGTAAAAACAGGTCCAGCTGGGTTTTGGATATCTCCAGAGAAGGAGACTTCACCAGCTCTCTAGGCAGCCTGTCCAATGCTCTGCACCCTCAGAGTCAAGATGTTTTTCCTCATACTCGGAATTTCCTGAGTTTCAGCTTTTCAGTTTGTGCCTATTGCCTCTTGTCTTGTCTGGATAACACTGAAAAGAGTCTGGTCCCATCTACTTGACATCCTTCCTTAAGATATTTGTTCACATTGGTAAGATCTCCTCTTAATCTTCTCCAGGTTAGACAGGCCCAGCTCTCTCAGCCTCTCCTCATGGGAGAGATGTTCCAGTCCCCTAATAACCTTGGACTGGAGGGACTCTCTCCAGTAGCTCCATGTCTCTCTTCCTAATTCAGGTTTCCATTGGCCTTCTTGGGCACAGGGGCGCATTACTGGCACATGGTTAACTTGTTGTCTACCAGCAAGAGTTGTGTTTTTGATTCAGCACGCACGCAAAATCCCCTTGGGGGTAGATGCACTAAATGATTTTTATGGGGAATCTATTTTTCTATGAATGCAAGGAGTAGTAAGTAGCGTTTTAGTCATTCTACTTTAGACATTCTAGTCTTGTTCTTTCAAGTTTCTACAGGGAAAGAATTAAAATACCAACTAGAACTATGTGTACAAAAATTGTCATTGTTAGCTTGAAGGGATCCATAAATTGAAGCTCATCCAAACTAAGCAAAAGGTGGTTTTCCAGTACAACTAAAGGAAGCAGTCTGAGTTCAAATACTGTTGTGATGTAATTTTTGTGAATTCAAGTGGCACAAGAACACTTAGCTTGGCACCTTATATGTGTTCATGTATGTGTCTTTTTTTTTTTTTTTTAAGGGACCTTATAACTGCAAATGACATTAAAAAAAATAAAACACATGTCTCTTCCTATACCTATTTTGCTGTCCAGTTTTAAATCCAAGAACTTTTTTTTTCTTTATTTTTTTTAAATCTCACTAACTATTTGGGACTTCAGTTTGAGCTGTTCTTCTACAGCTTCCTGTTTTCTTTAGCTGCTGTGTTTGACCTTGAAAACTTAATTGATTCTACAACTAATGCTTGCTTTGAAAGTGAGTTCAAGATGATCACAGTATGATAATGAGCAGAAATTGTTGAGAATAAAAAGCTCTATGGACAGTGACATCTGATATGGAAAGTGGCTGATTTCTGTTAACAGGAAATCTAAGGTAAATCTAAGGCAAAAATTAAAAAAAAAAGGGAAATTTCTGTAGGAATGATGAATTTCTGAGCAAGAATAAACTAAAATTGACCAGGTCTTTGCTTCAGTTGTCTGAAACCAGTGATAAATAGAACAATCACTTGGATTGTATGTCTCACTATATCTGTCAGCACTCATATCATTCTGATTCTCTTGATAACTTCTTTTAATAGGAGACAGTTCTTAATATATGTTAGCCCATATTACCAGGAAATTCAATGTTCCAGTGTGTGATGGCCAATTTATTTTTTTTATGTCTCAAAATATTAGATGTTGTAGCTTTAGAAGGTCAGAATCTAGATCCACGTTTAGAATTCTGCCTTTCTTTGTAGGAATTGATGAACCTAGGTGGTGGGATGAGTGGCAGAGAGCAAGTAAAATCCTGTCACACCTTTGCCGTGAAGTCACCGAAACATTCTGTTCCTTCAGGAGGAGACTGCAGACTGACAAACATTGTCTTCTAGACCCGACAAAGCAGAAGTAAAGGCTTCTCATAGTAGCCTCTCAGTAGAGACTGCTGTCCACCAAAGTGCTGATGGAGGAGTTTCTGGGAGAAGTCCAGGCTATCACACAGGAACAGCAAGGGCAGTCCAGGCTAACCCTGTAAACTGCTAAGTGAGAGCCATGGGACTGTGACAAAAACTGAGGGCTTTAATTCCCCTCCTTTGGCAAAAAAACCACAATTTTTAAGAGGCAATTTCCTCTTGAAGAGTGTTGATTAAATTGGGACAGTTTGCCCTAATGCAATGGAGTCAAAAATAAAGAACTCACCAAATATCTATACAGTCTCTTTTTATTTGGCACTGCCCATCTATTAAATGGGACTATTTTTGACATGTTATCTTCTTATCTGCTTCACTTATGCACTTGGTACTTTGAGCTTTGGAACGTGATTTTTGTTCACTCTCTCCTTATATTAGCAGCTTCTCTCAGGAACACTAGTTGGTGAACTGGAATCCAGAAGTGAGGAAAAAACCTTTGAGGCTTACAGCACAGGCGTTTCTACACTGTGCATCCTGACGAAGGAGAGGAATGGCTTGTAACAGAAACTGTGGGCTCCTCACTGGGGCCATCATCGGAGCTGTGCTGGCTATCTTTGGAGGAATTCTCATACCAGTTGGAGATAACATTATAAGCAAAGCAATAAAAAAGGTACAAGTTTAATTCATTTTTTTTTAATTCTAATGATTTGTGGTTACAAATAGTTATTATTTCTGAATATTTTGCTAATTTCTCTTTCTGTCTCTCTCTTTTTTTTTTTTTCTTTTTTTTTTCCCCTTTAAGTCCCTGATCTTTGGAATGTACACAACCCCAATTTAGTCCAGGCAGCTTTTACTCCCTGTGAATCAGGCAGGCTGCAGCAAAGCATTTTTAAAAATCATATTAATTATGTTATTATGTGTACTTGCCTGCTTTCTCTTATGATTCACCTGAGGAGAAGCCAAAATATTGTTTCAAAGCTGAGTTTTCATTAACGTAATTTGCAAATAGTAATTTTATTTTTTAATTATTTTTGTGATTGTTAATTCTGTTTTATCATGATCATCTTATTTTTCTGCTGTATCTTTTTCTTATTTCGGACTCCCTTCGTGCACTTAAATATACTTTCTGCAAATATCCTCACTAATTCCTAAAGCTAAATCTAATGCCAGTTATTTGGTTCATGTTCTGTGACTATGTAATTCAAAGCCAATGTGCTCACAGGTTTGATCATACTCATTTGTGTTCTTGATGAATGCTTCTTGATGAGGACTGTGGAGAATAATTGAAGCAAAGCCTTGCAGAACTTGCAGAAGGTTTCCTTTACTTTTAGAAGATTTCATCTCTTTAACATGTCATTTTGTCTTTAATTAAAAATAGTCACTTTTCTCAAATCCTCGTGAAATCCCCTCCGAGGGCCTAAACCATAACCTGAAGTGAAAGAACGTGGGAGCCCTGGGATATCCACCATAGGTTCTACATGTGGTCACAGTAGCTGCCTGCATGGAGGGTTCCCCTAGAGTTAAAAATCTAGGAACCTTAAGGCTTTTGGCTGATTGTTAGTTCTTCTAATGAACCATTGTGGAGCTGAAGACCTTGAAAAACTTGGAGCCTTTCTGGCAGAGCACCCTTAACTCCTCAGCTGTTAAAGCCAACTGAGTAGCTGGACACATGAACTTCCAGGAAACATTAAGCTGTCTGTTGAAGCCCTGTGTAAGGTCTAGTATCTCTTTGAAAAGAATTGAAACAAACCTAGTATTTTAATTTTGACAAGGCAGCAAAGCCAGTGAAAAAGTCACGCCATAGGAATTTTATAGTTCTTAGCATACTTGAATAGTATTTTTCATATTTTTTTAAAGTTCAGATAAACCAAAAATATTTAAATGAAACACAGGCATGTCTCAGTAGACAATGTCTCAGCCACCTTCATTTTGCAAGACATAATACCTATTTTTGAAAATAATTTTGATTGACACATTAAAGAATTAGAGGTTTTTTGAAAAAACACCTAACGTAAAAGGTGTGGACCCCTCTCTCCTTATATTATTTACTTTGAATTAATCCAGAACATTATTTAATGCTTTCATATTTGTCAAAGAAAGTAATATATATTAGCAAGGTTCATCTATTCACCTTGCTGTATATTAGCAAGGTGTTCATCTGTTTGCTTACAATAAAGAACCTGTACACAGCATACTTTGTAAATTTCTACATACTGAATTACACCTGCATAAGCTCTAAGTAGTAAAGTTTTAGTAAGGCTAATTTTCCTCTCTGCTTCTCCACAACTTTTTCTTCATTGTTTCAGCTGCTTATACAAATGTTAATGCAGCTTTTTTGATGTATATAAAAAAGACAGTATATTAGGATATTCATACGAATTTGTAGAGCTCTATTTATTTAAGGGAAAGCATATATTTTTTCCTAACTGCAATTCAGACTGCATTATTTCTTTTCTATTTATCACATTGATTTTCCAGCGAGACCATGAGACTTAGACAATTCTTTTCTAAAAAAGATATGCAAAGCAACAACCAGCTGAAAGATTTAATTAGATCACCTGTTGCATAAGATAGACTGAAATCTGACTAATTCTGATCTACTTGTGTTGATCAAAGGGCTAGTATAAAAAACAAGTATTTGTCACTCATAGAAGTTATATTTAAGATAAATTTATAGCTGATTGTGGACAAAATGCCTGATGAGTAGAGAAAATGCTCATTTTTTTTCTAAAACATTTCTTTTGGAAGTGTCTTTTTTTTTTTCTTTTTAATAAAAGTTTGGTAGAAACAGAGCAGCTTCAATGAAAATCTTATTCAGAGTTTGCCAAGAATATAGACTCTCAGAAAGGGATAAAACCTCATGGTTAAGATGTTCCTCAGATGCGGCCCATATACATTCACATTTGTATTTTGACTGAAACGGGAGAAGTCTGAACCTGGGTCTTCATGAACCTTGTTTGTTACACACCATATTTCATTATGGCAAGATTCAGGAAGTCTGTATTTCACTTGTCATTGGGATAAAAAAAATGTTTTCTAATCGAAGAGGAAAAAAAAATTAAGATCATCACATTCCCAAGCAAAATAATATCTTAAAACTCTGCACAGTCTAAAGCCTGAAAAGAGTTCCAGCTATTTTCTCTGCCTTCACAAAATATATTTCTATCTTCCTTTCTGAAGTACATTTCTGTTTGCAGAAGTTACCACACTTAGGATACTTTATACTATTCTGAGTCAAGTTATCGTAAGTTAATTCGTTAAAAAGATTTATTCAAATCATATAAGCATTACTTTATTCTGAAGGAAGTTCATTTGAATTTTCTGGTATTTCCCAATGAAGAAGGACTGCTTTAGTTTCAAAATCAATTCCATTTAAATTGCTTTTGCAATTCTGCTGGCAGCAGAGGGTTAAGGACTGCTAGTGGTCAAGCACGCATCTCTATGGTAGGCCTAGAGGCCCCATTTAATCTTTACTGCAGTCATTGAGAGATTAGCCTTGGCAAATAGTGCACAGAATATCTGCCTTCGAGGCTGCATGTTGTTCCTACAGCAAAGAGAAAGTATCATCTGCAAAGCATATGCAGACTCAGATATTGCTAGAAACTGTACCAAGAGTCAGTTATCTCCCCGCAGATACTGTTTTCCACCCTTCTTTAAAACAAAGTCCATGTAGCACATAATACCGAAATATCACCTGTTTATATGTTTCCATTTATTAACCTGTAACTGTGCTTCAATGCAGGACTCATTATTTTTTCTAATCCAAGATTGCTACACCATGTCTCCAACTTTACTTGGTTGAACTGGTTCTCCTGCTGCCAGCAGAGTTCTTAAAGAATTTAAGAATCTTTTTCTGAATCTTTTTAGAGACTGTGTCAGTCACTTATAGAGCACACTCAGAACGACACCACCAGTGCCATGATCTTGGCTGGGATCCCTTGGACAATCACAGAATCCCAGAATGGTTGAGGTTGGAAGGGACCTCTAGAGATCATCTAGTCCAACCACCCTGCTCTAACAGGGGCACCCAGAGCACGGGGCTCAGGGTGGACAAGATCAGGGCAGAGCTCTTTCAGGGCTGGTTCTATCCATGGCAGGGAGGTTTCCCCCTTAAAAGGTGCCTTCCATCTCAGTCCTACAGAATAAAAATCCTACTTTCCCCAAACGGTGCAGCTACCTGGGGGGCAGAGTTTTGATTCTATGAGGGACTTCTTTGTGGTTTGGAAAATTGCCAGTGTTGCAGTTACAACAAAGCTTGAAAATTTCACACTTTGTCTGGTATCACGCTTTTATCTAGTATCTTTTGCATGTCTAATGTTTTGCAAATAAAAACAAAAAAGAGGAAAAGTCAGTTAAAATCAGAAAATCAGAATTTTTCCATCTATCATTGTTGAAATGAAATATTTTGGCATAGCTGTATTACTACATTTTTCCTTTCCTTCCTTAAATATAGTGCCATTGACTCAGCAAAATCCCTATAATTTCAATTATGATTTTCAATTTTTTGAAAGTTTCCATTTATTTTCTTCAGGTCATCTATTTGTTTTTGCAGCAAGGTTTAATCACTCAAATATGTTGTTAGCTGATTTGCTTGCTGATTTTTTTTAAGAGAGCTTTCACTGTCTATATTAAAGCATGGACTCAGAAGGTCAGTGGGAGCCATGAAATGTTACACAATATATTAAATTCCTTATAAATTGGTAATACAGCCTGGTGTATTTTAACATAACACTTCAGTGCTGCACTCTTTCTATAGAGTCCTCAGGGTTAGCCTTTGCTATTTTTAGCCATAAATCTAAACTGTATCTACAATAATATTTAGTCATCTGTCTCTCTACATATTGTTAGCCAGACTCTTTCACCTCAGCTACTTTTGTTCTTCTGGAACTCAGCTTATTCAGTTTTATAGAGTTGTGATGTTTGTTTTCTCAGATTTACGCCTGCAGTAGAGAACATATAATATACAAACTAGTAGCAACCTTCTTGCTATCGAGTATTTGAGTCCCAAGAATTGTGAATTTTCAGAAAAAAAACACCTTTCATCTTTATCAATCAATCGTATTATGTCCTTCTTCAGAAACTGTGATGACTGAATTTTATACAGCAAGCCTCTATTGCTGGTTGACTCAGCGTTTCTTGAATTTATATATTGCTAGTTGATCCATGAAAACTGTGAAAAAAAATGTTTGAGAAACAAAAGCTGATAAACTTCCCATTGGTTTTACCCAGACTCTTGCACAATTTGGGCATGGGGTGAACTTGGCTGTGCAGCAAAGACATATTGTACAGTTACTTTTGCTACTAGCAGTTGACCATTGTGTAAGATACTAGAAATTACAGAAGCTGAAGTTGACTAGGGAGTTGATTTGGATTATGAGCTGTAAATCAGTAGGGATTACTCTACCTTTCATAAGATCAGTGAAAGCAAAGCACAGCAGTTTTAACAGGGAAATATGAACATGACCCACTGCAGAGAGGAATATTCCATTTAGACCTGGCCTTACCAGTGATAATCCAGATGAAAGCCAGGGGCTTGCTGTTGTTAAGAAATTATTATTATTAAATAAGAACATGAATAAGGACATAACTGTATATCTTCTTGTACTTTAACTCACCACTTGCACTCTCTAAGCATGTGACAGAGACACATCGCTTTCATGAGAGGAGTTTGTTAATATGTACAAGGGCTCAAAAGAACTGAAAACGATGGTCTTACTCCCTTCTCCCCTTCCTTTCTTTGTCCTATTGCTTCACTTGTGCCAGCTCTGGTATTCATCTGACCCTTCCCCTATCCATACAAGGGTGCCAAGCAACTTGCTGGGAAAAGCCAGAAATCCAGCAAAAAAAAAAAGGAGGAAGCAATGTTAGCCTGGGCTGCAGATTCTTCTGACCCAGCTTCCTCGTGTGGGCACATCCCTGGGACTGCTGCTGCAGTGCTCAAAGTCAGTCTTCTCCAGTGGGATTTGCCAGGGTATAATTCCATGACATGGTAGCTTTTCTGGCATAAAAATGTAGGACAGTGCCTGGTTTGGGCACTGAGGACAGTAAATTTGTTCTAGATCAATAAAGTACATAGTATTGTACAGTAAGTGTGGTGAGCATAAAAAGAGATCTTCACCTAGCCTACAGTCTCAGTTTGTATGGAAAGCTGTTCTCACTGTAGTAAAAAAGCTGGTATAAAGCCCTGCACAGTGTTTTTCAGCTTTCCCTTTAATAGCAAAGATAAGAGGAGAGAAAAAGACTTAACCTTTTGACAAAATAAAACCACTCCTATGGAGTAAGATATGGGTGAACTTATTTTTTATTTTTTCACAAGTCAGTTTGTTGATTTCTGGAGAAGTTAGTGCTGTGCTGTGTCTTCTTGGCTATGTGGCTTCCAGGGATCCACCCCATCCTGGTTAAACAGAAGCAGTAGATTAAATGCTCGTGTCCCTGGATACTGATAAGTGCAGACTACAGCAAGATTCCGGTCAGACTGAACTGCACATTTCCGTTATATTAACATAAATTTCTCAGAACCTTTGAGCAATTCCCTCCGAAAGATGAAAACAAATCCAAGTCACGAAAGCATTTATCATTTCACCTATTAAAAAATCACAGAAATAGAGAACCAAGGACATGGTATGCCCCACCTCCCAAAATGCCCTAACGCCTGGATTGCAGCTGTGTCAGAGCTGTTTCCCTCCCAAGGTTTGCAAAACAAGGCCGAAAAGAACTTTAGCTATAGAAAGGTCTCAATGCAAGACCTCGAGCTGATAACACCTTTGGCTACTGCCAAGTTTCCCTTCTCTCTCACAGAAATACACGCAGAGCACAGGAGCAATGCAGAGAGCAAGCCTCGTGTTTCACACCACCAGGGCATTTATGAATCCACCATGCAAAGAGCCTTTACTCAGACAAAGCTCCAGCAATGGAAAGTGTTCCCCAAGACATTCTCACTGCAGTGCTCCTTAAGCAGAAACCCTCTTTTTGATGCTTCTTTCTAAATAAAACTAATGGCATAAAATTGTGGTAGAAAGAATATATAGCAAATGGTAATTTGAAATGTCTTTTTCTTCTTCAGAGCTCTCTGGAGGGAATCCAGAATTATGTTTTCTGGTACTCTGTGAACTGTGGAAATTTACTAATCAATATCGCACTATAGTATTGAACAGAATTTTATACTTTGGATTTAGGCATCTTGGACTTTTCTACTTATTGCAAAAAAAATCTAAATTTTTGCCAACAAAGAGAAAATCTTCATTATCCCAAGGCTCTGTGAAAATCACAGAGAAAAAGGACTGTAGATCAGGCAGAGCAGACATCTCCCCTGCAATAGTAGAAGCGTATTGTGTCCTTTCACTATCCAAATAAGTACACAGTCCAAAAGACTGCAGATGCATTTAGCGTATTTTGTCTGTGTACCATAAACCCAAAGTGGTTGGTTATTCCAGAAAACCTTTGAAGTCGTGTCTTTTCCATACATTCATATTTTGATGTCATTTCCTGGATCTTAGAAACTTTCTCAATGGAAAGTGAAAGTGGTGACAAGAATTTTCTGATAAAAAAATAGTTCTGCAAAAAAGCTATCTTCTTTTTCCATGTGAAAAATTGTTTACTGCAAGAGTAATGCTCAGAGATAACATTAGCAAATGTATGAAAAGGAGTACGTATGTATGAAAATGTATAAAAAACTGTTGGGGATATTTCAATAATTTAAAGTTTTAACTTTAAAAAATATTCAGTGAATTTGGTAAGTATTTGAGAACTAAGGCAATGTCCAGTCATGCCAACAGAAATTGCTTGAATTGAATTTGTTATGGACTGCAATTGCAATTATATTTGTGCTCTGTTATTCCTCTTATTGCTCTTATTCCTCTGTTATTGCTCTTACTCTTCAGGAATGTCAGGCTGCATTTACACCTTGGCCAAAAAATGTTTGCTTTATGCCTCAGTTGATGATAAAATAGCTTTATTTACTGATTTTTGTTTGTTTGTTTGTTTGTTTGCTTGTTTTAAACCTTCTACAATCATCTGGAAAGTAAATGCTCTCTGTCACTCTTTCTTTTTTCCCTGTGGCTAAATAGCATTTTTCGTCCTTGTTATTTTTGTCCATATAGGAAACTGTCATTTCAAATGGTACCATTGCTTTTGAAAATTGGCTTGTGCCAGGAAGTTCAGTTTACAGGCAATTTTGGATCTTTCATGTTCAAAATCCATCAGAAGTTTTAGACATTGGAGCAGCTCCTAAACTTGAACAAAGAGGACCTTACACATACAGGTAAGAAAAGCACTCTGAATATGTGAAATATCATATCAGAGGTCTTATTAAGGCCAGAGAAAGTTCTGATGAATTAGAATTTGTTCTTGAAAGTTCAGAGTATTATTGCAGTCAGACTTGACAGAAATACCTAAGATATTTGCAGTTACAGCAATTGCAATCAATTTTTGTACTGAATCTCAAACTAGGAAAAGGTATATAAAAATAGACAATCAGATGTGAAGCTTTTTGCTCCTCTGAAAAAAATGAATGCTTATTAGAAAATTATTCAGCATAAAAGTATAGAGGCATGTGCATTTGTTGCTAATCAGTTTTTGCCAACCTTTTATACAAGCAAGAAGTCTGCCAGATGGCCTATAAACATAAGATACTATCACTTGTTAATTTGAATAATATATTTAGTATTATCCTTTTTGATGAAAGCTTAATTGATCCTTTATTAGTATTTTTAATTTATAGGGTTTGCTTTTCCTAGTTTTTCTGTGAAGAGCATTTCATATTCTGAATGTTCTAGCTGATGCCCAGGTGCAACAGCCCAGCACCATCTAACTCTGAAGGTGATTTTACCATAGGACTAGTTCACTTCCTACAACATTAAGTCTGGTACCTGCCTGTCACTGGCACAGTAGTTATTTTCTGAAGTGATAGGATAATACTTTACTGATAGATTTGGAGATGTATTTATAAGGCAATTTTGGACTGCATCATACGAAGTTGAAGTACTGTGAGACCTAACAAAGTATTCCTTTCCTATTGGAATACCTTGGTAGTAGAGAACATGGGAGAACATAAGTATTGGTTCCATCGGAGTCAGGAAGATAAGCAGGATGGGATGACAAAGTATCAGTTAAATGCTGAGGAAAGCACCAAAGAGAAGTGCTTTATTTTCTGTAAAGGGTGGTGCTGGTTTTCTCAAGGGTTAATCTCTGTCTCAGGGCCAGAAGAGACTGTATAAACTCCTCTCGCTGCTGCAGTCCCACTCACCCAGGAGGTGAAAGATATTTCATATCCCTGATCAGAGATATCAAGTCTACCTGAATGTCTGAGCCTCTTTCAATCTCTCCTTGAATATTTAGCTATTTTTTTACAAACTGAACAGCTTTTTCTTGAAAATATATTCTCCCTGGGATTATGATGGTTTATGGGAGACCTGTTTTAAATCTTTTGTTTCTATTCAGAGATAATATTAATTAAAAAGCAAACAGTTCAGTTAGTTGTGCTATACATTAGGCAATTCATTGAAACAATGTGCACAGAAACCACTCCCAAGGAGCCACGATCCCAGCTTCTTTTGGGATAAGGCCCAGTTGCATTGATTATTTATATACTGTGGAAAAATACTCAATGAATTTCTTGATCTGGCCATACTGGGAGATCTGATCGAGTACATTAAAGACCCTTTTGGGCCCGCATCCCTGCATTTTTGTGTGTGTGTTTGACACCAAGGAGTGAGAGGGATGAAAAATGCTCAGATCTTGCTCTCGCGCAGAGTCTGATGTGATAGCAGCTCACTCCACAACCAGGAGCTGGGACGAGTTTCTTGGGCCACAGTACAGACTAATGTCACAGTGTCACACAGCATCTGGGGGCCTGTGTCCCTGCAGGGGGGCAACAAGCGGACATGGAGTTAGAAGTATCATAGGTCAGAGGTTTGTACTATGATCATCTCCTAACAGATATATAGATACTTAAAGGCACATTTGAGCAGAGCTTTTGGGAATCTCAGTGGTGCTGAAAGGCTACTTATAAACCCATACACACCTATGAAATGTTAACAAAGTGACTCCCAATATTAATTTGTCCTGTGATCTTCTTCACTGCAGTTCAGGCCTAGAAAGCAGATCTCAAAAGTGTTTTTCAACCACTCCCAGTCATCCCAATCTATCAACATGCATCACAAGAAACCTTAGAAAACAATGTGATTGAAGCACAGTAATTCAGAAAAACAATACATTAAAAAGTACAGCGTTATGTACTAAAATGATATGTAAAAGGAAATACTTGTTAACATTTTAATATAAATTTATATTAGGCAGAAGGGAAATATTTGCAAAACAAATATTTTACATAAAAATTGTAAATATTCATAAACGAGAAGCTTTTTTTTGCAGTGTCATAAATGGTCATAAAATATTCAACATTCTTCAAAAATGTTCATTAGCATTTCAAAAAATTTTCAGCATGTATGGTTATGTGCTGACTTTAAAATCAAATGTTAAATATAGTCTCTTCTTTATCTTTTCATTTCAAGAGTACGCTATTTACCCAAAGAAAATATCACTGAAAATCCTGATGGCACAATATCCTACATGTTGCCTAATGTTGCTCGTTTTGAACCTGATATGTCTATTGGGACAGAAAATGATACTGTTACATGCCTCAACCTTGCTGTTGTTGTAAGTAAAGAAATTAAACCATAATACAATCGTATCTCTGTGTTCAAGAAAAAAAGAAACATTCTGAGGGTGCATTGGGGTTACTGCAAGTTTTTCTTATCTCCCAGGGTAATGCCAACCACCTTCATTTGAGAGTTAACTGCTCAGTGTCAGCAGAAGCACGGTTGTCTGCAGGGATGAGATACCCCAGGGCATCCTCCTGCGAGCATTGACAGTACGAGGCAGGGCTGCCATAGTCTTCATATCACTGCCGCAGCTTCTAACTGTGGTGCCAGATAACATCTTATCCTATTGAGATGTTAGTCCTTTAAAGAAAAGCTCAGTAAACACCATGTAAACAGGACTTCTCACTCTAGATGTTTCTGAGTCCTTCAGATAAGTCCCAGTTCCTAGAGAGACCCTGCCTTGCTCACTGGGCAGCTCTGCCTTCAAAGCAGACATAGATCTCACTTCTTGTTTCGCAGCCTCGTGGTCAAAACACTCATAGAGCAGCAAGGGCTCAGAAGAACTAAGAGGGTCTTTCATACTTTGCCAGCCTTAAAGGGAACTGAACCTACTTCTCTCCTATCTCAAAATCCAGACTTATCCATGATTTTGGCTTGTTCTGGGTTCAAGTTCAGACAAGAGAGAAAGATTCATAGGTAAATAGAAGAAAAAAATGAATATAGAGAAATCAGCAGAGAGATAACTCTGTCTTGCTTAATTTCACCTTCTGGCTGGCTTTAACTCTCCAATTCCTCTCTTCATAGTGCTAAATACAAACTGAGAGTCTACACAAAGGCCTGGATTGGACTCTTACTTTAAGTGTCATTTGTTTTTACATAAATTTACTCATCAAAATCATTACCATTTCCTGCTTCGCCAGACAGGCCAAAGTAGATAATTTCTGTTTGCTTTCCACAAGGTATTCAGTGACTTTAAGGATTTGGTTTTGTGCAAACATCTCTGCAAATGTTTATTATAGTTAATGCTAGTAAAATACCACATTCCTCTCTACTGAAATAGGAAAGGTATTTATTGATAATTAAAACTTCCCAGAGTTAAAAAAAAGTATTCTTCCTGAGAAAGGAGAATGGAGAGTCTGTACTTAGGCAGTGCAATGCAGAAGACACTCATATTACTACTGGTGTGATTTTATCACCATAGAGAATATGAATCACAGTCAATAAATAATACGACTCATATTACACATATATACATGTATGTAATACACATAAATAGTGTGAGTGAGTCTAAAGTACTTCACATATGGAGGTGATATAGAAAAGATAGAAAACTAAAAGCGTTACAAACTTTTTTATATGATAGGGCCTCGATATACAAAAAGACTAGGAATAATCCAGTGACCTCATGTAAATAATAATGGCAAATTGTCTGTTTTTATATGATCATTCTAATTGTTTTATTAATGAGCGTTAGCTATAAGTAGCTGTTCAACTTTGAGTGAACTACAACTCTAAAATTCAGTTTCAATTGCCTACTTTTCCAGAGATTTCTTGGAGTCAGTCTCTATATTTTTGATCCAAAGCACAAGTAGAATTTGATATGAATCATTAACTATTTTATTGCTATTGTAGGCTGCACCAGCTCTGTACACAAACAATTTCATACAACTGCTATTAAACACTTGGATTAAAGCTTCTAAATCATCCATGCTGCAGAATAGAACAGTGAAAGAAATACTGTGGGGTTACAAAGATCCTTTCTTGAACAAAGTCCCCTTCCCCTTGGATCCAGTCCTGGGAGTCTTCTATCCGGTAAGTGAAACCAGGGAGGAGGGAAAGCCTTCAACTACTGTTCTGTGAATAAAGGTTGAGACAACTGCTGTTAGGAAGAAAAAACGCCCCTGTCTGACTATGTCTAACTGTTATTCTCTCTTCTTGTGTCTGCTACAGTATAATGGCACATCTGATGGACTCTATAGAGTTTTTACTGGGAAAGATGACATAAGCAAAACAGCAATAATTGAAACTTATAAGAATAAAAGGTATAACATCATTATATATATAAACACACACATTTTCAAAACATGGATTTTAAGGCTTGTTTCACTAACAAGTGTAGTTAAGTGGAACTACAGCAATTCCAGGGAATGCTGCATCAAGACCCAGGAGCAGCAAAATCACCTTCCCTTTTTTAGACTTTTATTCTGTTGTGATCTTGGACCTTATTTCTTTGATATAAAAAGTTACTTCAGTTATTTATGCTTAAGTAGCTAGATCCCTTTTCCCCTATTCTAAGAACTCACATAGTTTATCTGAACATATGAATTAATATCACTGTCCTGTGACTTTGCTGATGAATTAAGCTTATATTGGAACAGTGAACAGAATGAAAGGGTTATGTGGTATAGTATACTACATGCAGCATGACATATATTTTTCTTTTTTAATCTTAAGGAATCTTTCATACTGGGAAGGTCACTGTGACTTGGTTAATGGCACAGGTGAGTCTATTAATTTAAAAAAAAAAATTCAACATATTTCTTGGTATGGCAGGGGACAATTCTCAAGTTAATTCCCCTGGGCTTTTCTGTACACATTGAGTTCTGCATTCTGCCTATTAAATGTCTATATAAATATGTATGTATACTTACTGCTTACATACATAGGTGATTATTACTTTACAGATATAGATTATTACACATTATTACGCATTCTTTCATATATATATATATATATATATGTAAGTATACAGACACACAAATATGCTTTTCGACTACAGCAGACAGGAAGACACGCCAGAATTCAGCTCTCTCTTTTAGTTGTCTACATTCCTTTTCTTAACTTTAGCAGCTGGAAATGATCTCTGCCTTGCAATGCTGCAAATTTACTTTTGCTGTTGAAGAATAACATGGAAAGCACCATAGTGGATTCAAGAGAAAGTTTCTCCTGAGTTTGAAAAGATAGTAAGAGTTAATGATCTGCAGAAATCGAGGTGGCAAGGGAAAAGCTCCCAGACAATCTAGTTTGGAGGCCATTAGCAGATAAAAAGGGAAGGAAAAGATTATTCTGGAATCAATCAACTGGAGAACATTTTAAAATCTGCTTTTACAACTTATATTAAAACAGTCAACCTGTTCAAGGGTATATTTATTCAAGGCGATATATTTGTTTCTTCTTGGTGAGTGAAAATTTCACTTTGAGGACATCAGAACCTCTTGAGTCTGGCTAGCAAACGTCATGGAGCAGGTTTTTGCACTAAAGAAAGTCTCACAGGCAGAGACCACGAACTCATTCATGGGGAAAAGGGCAGAACTATATTTAAAGATGTGTGTAGCATATCTCTCTGTGAAGCATTAGCTGAATGAAATTCAGAAGAAGCCACTAATTCATTTGGTGAAAAATAAGTAGTAGCAAAGGACATTGGACATTGGATGATCATTTAAAATATCTCTGTGATTTATAGTTTTCTAAGGAAAAGATAAGAATCAAGTAGTGGTCCAATATCCAAAGAGAAGAAAGGAAATTTTATAAGAGAGGTAGAAAAGAAACAGCAGAGGAAGAAATGAATCTTACGGGACTTTATCCTGGCAACAAGCAACAGAGGACATGAGAAATTTTGAGCAATTTAGCTTGCATGAAAACCTCTTCCCAATAGGTCATTAATAGGAGGACCTACAAGCAGGTTTATTTCTGCTGTACCATTTTAGCTAAGGAGATAGTTTTCTTTATATCTCACAGCACATAACAAGTGTTTTCAAAGTATTTCAAATATGTCACAAGAATTTGAATTTCTAGAAAACTGTGGATCAGGAAACTTTAGTTCCTTTTTATATTATGTGGATATTTTTGAATCAGACAATGTTTTCTTAGGTTCTGGGACTTTTCTTCTATCTTATGGACCCTGAATCTTTTTTTCCTCCTGTCAGCCTTTTCTTCTTGAATAGTTGATTGATAGAATTAACACTCAAGTAACTAGACTAAGAGCTCGAGTACAGAGCGTCATTACACAGTTCATGTCAACATTCAGTATGGTTGCGGATCAGAAGACCTGTGTTTAGAGACTTACACTGTCTTGTAAATGCATACAAGAATTCCTTTATATCTTGTAAACTTTCACATCAAGGAGGAGTAAGCAAATAACCAGATAACAAAATTAAACCGTATTCTGGTACAGGGCTTGAAATGAGTCAACTTTTTAAAACTCTCCAAGTCTTCCACAATTCAGAGATAGAGCATGTCTCTAGGACAATCTTGGATCTTCTTTAAGACAAACTACTTCTCAGTGTTGCTCAAGTGATAGTACATAATTTAACTCTCTCCCTCTTGCCAGCTCGATTCAAAGATATTACAGATGTTTTTGATTCTTTGGCTATGGTTGCTGAATAAGAAACTGAACAGAAATTGGAGCAAGAAATAACAAATGCAATGGCTAGGGGCTTGTTGCAACACCTTATTGGAAAAACTGCTGAGAGTCCTCTTGCCTAACTCCAAACACCTGCAGTGAAGAAATACACCTCTGAATTATCTATGTCCTTTTTTTTTTAACTGAGTGTAGAAAAGCCCTCACCAAAGTTTTATTCCTCTGACCTATTTGGCATGTCTACTACTAGGTGAGATGAACTTGCTCTAGAAGAATTTCATTTTCTCCATTAACTATAGAGAGGATCTACACTTAGCAAAGAAGAGCTCCAGTTGATAAATCTTTGTTAAAAAAAAAAAAAAAGTTTAGTTCCATTTATTAAATATGTGGCTTTGGCTTGGAAACCTAACTCCAAGTGAACCATGTGTCTTTAGAAAGGCATTAAACATCTGGATGGCATATACCCGGAAGCAGTGGTAACAGGGAATAAAATTTCTACTGAGGAGGATTGTTCTTTGTATCCTCTATTTTAATTGGCATGATCATGTAACTTCACATCAATGGAAAACTAGATGTCAGAAATTGGCCTGTCTTCAAAAAAAAAAAGGTCAGTCTTATCTGAGAAGGTACCTGTCACTGTGCAATAACTTAAGTAAATATTTTCTCTATAAATGATTCAGTTTTATTTATCTTTTTTGTAGTTTTATGGGAAAGCAATAGCTGAACATTGAACTATAAATTAAATCATACCTTGTAAAGAAAATTGCTTTAAAACTCTAAACCTTTTTTTTTTCTTTCTACAGATGGTGCATCATTTCCACCATTTGTTAAGAAGGACCAGGTACTACGCTTCTTCTCCTCTGATATTTGCAGGTATGCTGTTCCCCTCCTGCTCTGCATACGTCCTTGCATGTACCACCAAAATGCTCTCTAGTTTCAGAGGGTCTTGCCTGGGCTCAGGCTGTTGAGACATTTCAGCAGAAATGTTTCACCTAAACACCAGGAAATTAATGTACATTGCTCATGATTTACAGTCTGATTCTTCTACTTGTATTTATGACAAGCTGTTTATAGTACCTGCTATTTCAGGTAGGTACTGATTCAGGGATACCTCTGCTTGATTTCGCAGAGATAGTGGTTTGCAGAATGAGACTTATGAAAGACATTGAGGTCCACTTAAAACCTGCCTTATTTGGTCTGAGAATGCAGAATAGATAGAACAGGAAGCGGTTAAGTTCATCTTGAGGATTTCAGTGGAACATCATCTACACAAAACAAAACTCACTGTCAAAAGCTACATACTCAAAATTGCTTTCTCACAGGATATTTTGGTATATTTTATTTTTATGTATTTACAAACTAACAAACCTGCTTAATTCATCCCATGCTGATAGATTTTCAAGCTGCTGCTTCTACTGTGGCTATCGAGTGTCCCTGTGTTCTCCAATGGGATAGCTGAAGGCAATGTTAGAAGATCTAAAGTGCATGAGAGTATATTTACTTTGGGAGGTTCAACCACTGTGTTTGTTTTGCTTCCTGGAAATAGCTGCTTCCTTTTGACTAGGTTTAAGGTGGACTGCTTTGAAAATTGATTATTTTTAAATATATATATATATTTTTTACATTAAGCTTTAATTGTGAAGTAATTCAACCCCCCAAACTGGAAGACATTTCTCTAACTGCAGAAAAGTAATTTCTATGTCTTTGGATCAATTTGACACTCTTTGAGAGGTACCTCTGACTAACTCTTCTCACAGTTACTACAGAATGAAGAAGAGCAGTAACGGTCTTCCAAAGTTTTGCCGTTAAATGGTTCATGGAAAGATATTCTGGCTATACTGCAAGATCTAGAACCCTTGTTTTTCTTGGCTATAATACAAGCATTACTGCACAAACTGCATGAGTATGTAACAAATAGACCTATATAATAGATGATAATAATTTGGCAAAAAGAAGCTTAAGTGCTATTCTGATTTGTATGCAAGGGAATGAGATATATGCTTATACCCAGCATACTGTGTCCACCATGAAGCTTAGATTGATATCATTAGGTCATTATAAAAAGAAGAAGAGGAGCAGAGGTGAATTTTTTTGTTAAGTACCTATTAATGCAAACCTAATAAAAACAAGAAACATTTTACAATCATGGTGTGTTCTCTGTAAATAGAAAAACTGTTAATTAGTTTACAGTTTAATATTTATTAGTATAAATATTCTTGTCTTCTTTTTTGTGTATTCATATGCTTGCCCATGCTTGTATATCTCTTCATGCTCTTCATGACATAGGATCCCCTCTGTGAACGGCTGTTAGCAGTGTCAAGGCCATTGGCCTGGCCATTGGCTCTCAAGCAATTTTTTTACTATAAGGGAAAGACAGTCAGAGGATGCTTAAGGAGTAATGCCACGGGCTCAGATTTGTAATCCAAATGACTGAGACGTATTTCACAGTCAGGTGTATCTCACATTTCTCATATTTCTTTTATTCAGATCCATCTATGGAGTTTTCCATAGCCAGCAGAACGTGAAGGGGATCCCTCTCTACCGCTTCACAGTTCCCCGTGAAGCGTTTGCATCACCTACTGAAGTTGCAGATAATTATTGCTTCTGCACAGACCAGCTCATTTCAAAGAACTGCACATTAGCTGGAGTCCTGGACATCAGCGCCTGTAAAGCAGGTACAGTAGTGACACGGAACTGCCGAATAAACCGTCTGCCTAGGGACATCTCTCTAGGTCTACGTGGCCTGTAGCTAAGGTGTTACACTCTAAGGCCCCAGGCACTTGTGTTTATCTGTGAACTCTTTCATAGATTGCCTGTGAGTGCTTTCACTTTTCCATAGCCTCATTTCTCAAAAGAAAGACTATAGAATTTCCATTCTACACACTGTTGTGAAAAATAAAATCATGGTACTAAAGATGGTAGGTTGAAGTTATAGAAATGCACACATAGAAAGAAGAGGCATTTCATAGCTACTGTAAAACAGCCAGAGATAGTCACAGTCTATGTACTTATGGTAATTTTCACACACAAGGTATTAACCATATGAGAAGCTGAGAGATGTTATTGGCTTAATTTAGCGCAAGTATTGACACATATCGAGTCTGAGTTTGGTGCAGAGTGCAGCACATGAGTTCCCTTTTGATTTTCATCCTCCTCAAACAAGATCATGAAGTCTGGGAAAAAATAATGAAGGTCTCGTTCTCACCTGAGTGTGAAAATCCAGCCCCACAATTTAAGCAGTCAAAAGATACTTGCAACTATAGTCAATTTCACTATGCAAATTTTCTTCATGCAAATAGAATTAGAGAAGTTCTCTTTTTTTTTTTTTGTGTTAGAATTTTTGTGCACCTTTGTAACTAAATATGTTTGCATGGAAAATAGTCTTCAGAAGATGAACAATGAAACAAAGCTTAATGATTCAAATAAGTTTATCTGCTTTTCCAAACAGGACGACCAGTGTATATTTCTCTTCCACATTTTCTTCACGCAAGTGATGAGATATTGCATGCTGTTGAAGGCCTGAACCCAAATGAGGAGGAGCATGATACATTTTTAGACATAGATCCTGTAAGTCTAAATATTTACAACCTGCAACTAAGTAAACTAGGAATGCTTAAATTTAGTAGAATAAATCTTTTAACAAAGGAATGAACAAAGGAGACAGTATTTTCATGCTTTCTTTTTTAAGACTTGCTCACAAAAGTGTTTAGTTCTTACCAGGGGAAATTTAGAGCCAAACTTTTTCTTATTCTGACTTTTGAAGTTTGGAAAATAAATTTGGATTTTTACTCCAAATACTGGATTAAATGGATTCTGAAGGCTTTAATGTATGCTTTGAGGTTAACCTGTGATTTTCAGGTACTTTAATAACATTCTCTTCTACAGTCTCTGACTGTCAAGTAGAGCTCCTAAAATGAATGAATTTAGATAGTCCTGACTTCGATGGTCCCCAGTTTCACATTTACGTCTGCCCTAGTGCTTTACATTCTTGATTTTCAGGGTTTTAATCAGAGTTGTCTGAATGGTATTATGAATTCTAACGTTTCAAAATTTTATTTTGCCCTGAATTGGCATGAAAAGGTAAAATTCTGAAATTTTGACCAATCATTTTTTAGTCATAAAATCTGATAGTTAACAACCTACCTTCAATGAGGAGATCTGAATTCAAGTCTTTGTTTCACTGATTTAGAATAGAGACATCAACCTCAAATTTCTTAAGCCTGAGCTGAAATAATCAAGATGAAATCATCAAGAATCAAGATTCTGTCCCTTTTTTTTTTTTTTTTTTTTTGAGGGCAAAATGGGAAAGAAGTAGATGGACAAGAGAACTCCACTTTTGTTTTAATATGCTTGGAAAATACTTTCAAATGTTAATATTTCTTCTTTTCTGTACCATGCAAATTAAAATTATTGGAAGAGAACATTAAGCATGTTCTCAAACGGGGGTGGAGGTTGAAACTGACATGTTTATATGAATCATATAATATCAGGATTGATTTAACATTTTTCAACATTAATACCTTGCTATTAAACTCCTGATTGAAAAAGTTACTATAATAAATACACAAGATTTAAATTTCTGGGAAAAATGAAGCACTCTTGGAAACATATTTTATGAAAATGTAAGCATCAGAAGCGTAAGAATAAGAGTTTGTCTGCTACAATGCTTCTTGACACAGTTCATAGTTTAGGCGTATGTCTCCATCAAATATAAAGTAATACATTTTCTTTTCTTTCTGTCCTTAGATCACTGGTTTTACATTACGGTTTGCCAAAAGGCTTCAAGTGAACCTCCTGGTAAAGCCCGCACCAAAAATTGAGTAAGTACTATTTCAGTATTATGTTTCTAAGTACTTTCTTCAAGATTGTTGATTGGTCTAAAAGGGTATTGATAGAAATGAATGTGAAAATAAGACATGAAAATACCTTTCCAATGCCTTTCTAACTTTTTTTTTTTTTTTGCAAAAATTACGAGTGTGACTTTCTGGTGAATATAAATTTCAATGAAAGGCCAAGCCTTCTATTGCTAGGCACTACATTACTATTTTAATGCACATTTGATATCCACACAGAAACTCAGAATAGAAATATATACCTAACTCTAACTTTCTTACAAAACCCAAATGAGGTCATGAGGACCTCATCTATTTTCTATCTATTTTCTGTAATAAATCAAATGAGAATTTGTGTGAATTTTATTGGCAGGGATAAGGGGCTGCTAGCTGTTTCCCTTTTCTCTGTTACTTACATGCACAGACTTAGTGCAGGCTGGGCTCCAGTACATCCCATAGGTGAACATCACACAGACCTTTACGCCTTCCCACTAACACCTGGCCATGTCCAGCCTTTGGTGCCTCTGAGTAGCTACACACAGAGGACTAGATAGAAAGAGATCATTGCTTCATATGTCAAATGGCTACTATTAATTGTACACTTTTTATTTCCAACTCAAATCTATACTAAAAAAAGGAACTTCCTGGAAGATATAGGGAGGTGGTTACTGCAGATGAAATACAGTTAAATGGAGACTGGGACTATATACCATACTAATGGTTTGTCATACCGTAATGTCATACTTGTTTTATTTTCTCATTTCAGAGCTTTATCAAAAGTTAAGAAACCTTACATTTTTCCTCTTCTTTGGCTAAATGAGGTTAGTATATTTCTGTCTACCAATCTTCATGGTTAATATGGCAAATCATGGAAATCTGTTAGTAAAAATGAAAAGAAAATAAAACAGGATTAATCTAACCTTTTCAGCCATGATAACCTGAAATCAGTCAATTATACTCATGTTATAGTATGCACATGCCAAGAATGTGTCCAAGATGGAGGATTTGCACATTCAGCTTTTACCTATGATTTTCTTGCACTGTTTCAGTCTGCCGTTATTGGGGATGAAAAAGCAGAAATGTTCAGAGGTAAAGTCACCAATCGGGTCCAGATGTTGAGTATTGTGCAGATGGCATTAATCATCGCAGGTTCTGTGCTGTTCCTCGCATTCATGGTTTCCTATTTCATCTGCAGATCAAAGAAATTAAAATAAGTAAGTAAGTGTTAATGTTGATTTTTTCAGTAACATTTCCTCAGGTTTTCAAGAAGTTAAACATTAGATAGTTAGCTTCGTATTTTTCAAGTGCTAGTAATGTTCAGTTATCATTTCACTTTTCATGTTACCAATGATTTAGATACCCTAGCTAATGTTTTCAGATTCGGCTCCCAACCTTATCTTTCAGGATGCTCTTAATATACCTAGGATAGGCTGTTGGGAATTTCCAAAAAGACAGTTTGATCTTTGTGACTCAATGAAAAAACAACATTTTCTCCAAGAGACTTAAGTGCCCTGTATTTCTGCAGGATAGAGGCCACACTGTTTCAGACTTCAGTGCTTTTCGAGGACATATCCCAGGCTGGGTCAGAAAGCCCTCTGTAAAAGCAATTTTTTGTACGCGGGCTGAGTAAGGTCTCTTGGATAGTCTTTCTTTCAGTCTTGCATTATTTTCGCATTTACCAGGACTTACCAGCTCCTGAACTTACCTATCCCATTAAGACTAAATGCAGCTCTACAATGGGTAGAAAACCAAGTGCACTGACATCAATAGAAATGAAGAAGTCTTTGGGAGTAGTTTAAAAAAAGTGCAGAAGAATGAGGACTTCACTGAAAAGTGCAGTAAAGAGGCATTTTTTAAGGGTATTGCTTATCTCATTAGGAAGAGTACTTGCCTATAACTTGTTAAATTCTGATTTTGTTCCATTACAGGTAAGAAATAAAAAAAGAAGGAAAGAAAAAAAGACTTTAGAGGTAGGCAAAAAGACAAAAGAGACAAAAGATGATCCAAGGCACACACAGTCTACATTTTATGGAATTCAACATGCTTTTCCATTCTGAGAAGACCAATTCACTAACCCAGATAAGCTGATATTTCCAAAGGCCCACATTTCTGATGTCACTAAAGAGGCCACCAGGGAAGTAACTTTCAAATAACTTTTATTATATGAACTTTGTTACAAATTTTAAGTGACATTAAAGCAGACTGCAGCTGAGATGCTGTCCGCCTTGTGCCATTTATGCAACTTGCTACTTTTTTCGTCTGGAATTCGCAAGACAAATGAAAGCCGATTGCTGATATTCTGCCTCTGAGCATAGGCTGGGGAATGACGACATTGTTGAGCTCATGCCATGCTCTAGATGCTCTGACTGCAAAGTTTTCCTTCTGTTCCTTCAAGGAATGGAAGCTGCTGCAATAGAACTGTCTCTGTCCTCTCTT
This sequence comes from Crypturellus tataupa, assembly GCA_034781795.1. Lineage (NCBI taxonomy): Eukaryota > Metazoa > Chordata > Aves > Tinamiformes > Tinamidae > Crypturellus > Crypturellus tataupa. Next base: position 5,419,956 of record JAWLRI010000001.1, on the reverse strand, counting down.
CAGGGATGTGAATTGTGTTCAATGTGAAGTTTGTTATGTAAAGTTACTAACTGTAATAAATGATTTTAACAAAAGACTTACTATAATATTTGCTTTATGCATTTATGCAGACCTGGCTCATGTACACATGAAGTCCTCACAGGTTACCAGGGTCCCCAGCATTTGGGTCTGCTACTGATCTACTTTCCAGCTGCCAACCTGCTCCACTGCTTCCTGCGAGCTCCTCTTTCTAGCTCTTCCCTCACCACAAAGGTCTGCTCAGCCCTAAACCCACTTTGCCCGAGGCCTCCTGTAAGGTATAATCCGATTTGATGCCCTAAGGGTCAAGAGAAAATATTCCAGAGTTCTAGACACAGGAAAGACTGAGATTGTGATTTTGATAAAAAAATCAGACCATCCCACCTCCTTCATATAGTAGAAGAAAAGACAGCTCTTCACTGATCAGCTCTCTGCTACAAGGAAAGATGTGCAATTATCTGTTTAATGAGGTGCATCAGCCAGTAGGCAGATAGCAAGCACTGCCATTTGTGTAAATGATTTATTTTTTCATTTAATTTGTTTGTCATATACTGGGAATCAGAATCAGTGGGACAGTTTTTGAGGAAAAGAAAGAAAAAAAGAGACTAAGCGGTTGTGATTTTAATCCCATGTTCTCTGTGGAAGAGCTGTCTTAAGTCCAATGGGTGCATTGGAGTTGATGGATCATAGAAATCCCAAGAGAAGTTTCTTGAAGGCAAGGTTTCATACACGGTTGCATTATTTTTATAGCCATGAGTTGGAAAGTTTCAGCAAGAGGGCAGGAAATGTGAAGCAACCACTGCACTGGAGGGAAGCTGTGCTTTTAAGTAGAGAGCTAACGTGACTGATTGCTCGTGGTTCTAGTGAGTGAAAAACAAGCCCTCGCTTTCTTTCTACATCATTGTTGGTGCATGTATAATACTATGTTCCTGCAGTAGCCCAGGGACATTTGAAGCAAATTAAGTCGCAAATTAAGTCTCCCTAGAAGCCTCTGGACCAGTCAAAAGAGTATGAGGACAAATATAAAGGTTTTGCTTGAAGTCATTAAGTCACCTCCTCTTAAGATGTGCTATAGAGTTCTGCTGTAGTTCAAGATCTGACACCAAGTTTTTTTCTATAGTAAAATGATTGCTTTTGTACTAGTGTTTGGTTGTGGAGTCTTTTCTCCAAAGGAATAACAGTAAAGGCTCCACTGATTTAGATATACTAGCATTTCAACTTCATTTTCTGGCTTGAAATCCACTGTCACCAAAACAGCATTTGCTCTATTAGTGTTGCTTTGCACTTTTTAGTGATCCAGCAGCAGTGATCCATGAAGTCAGGTGATTATTTTAGATGTCTCAGGGCCCAATTTTACATGCACACAAATAAGTTTGTTCATATGTATAATCTCATTGATCTCAATGCAGGTTTGAGCTAATAAACCGTGTTCAGCACCTAGACTGCACTTGAATTTCAATTAATATTTTTCTTTGTCCAGAGCTTTGGTTACAGTTATTTTTAATTCATGTTATTAAGGCTAATGTTAATTATTTGCGTTTTTTTAAACCACACATGGAATAAGCACTTATTAGAAATTTTAATGAACTCAATAAAAAGAAAAAAAAGCTCAAAATCTTCTTTCTGAGATTCATGTCGAAGTGTAAATAAATTCTTCTGTGTTGGATACTGAACTTGTATTTCTTTCCTTGGTGTTTTGGGTGTGTTTTTTATTTCCTAGAGACTGATTTTATAAATTGATGAATAAAGGAGCTTACAGATAACTTTACTATATCCATGTACTCACTGCCCATCACTGTTGCTTAGAAGTGACACCAGGTTTCCTTTGGTGTTCTCCCCTGATATGTCATAGGCACTGGGGACAGAAATGCATCAATTATATTCTGGATTACAGCGAGGAGGAGGCTGTGCCTTTGAGGACAGAGCACTGGCATGCCTAAACTGAGCAGTTTGGGAGCAATCCCAGGGTACAAAGCTCCAAGGGAGACCTTCTTCCAGTTCCCTTGAATGGGAGGTGTCACAGTGTGGGCACATCCAGAGATGTATTTCAACACCCTACACCCTTCTGCTACCGGTGCTGGCCAGGCAGGTTGCAATGGGAGGGGAGCCTTGGCAATGCTCACGCTCACGTTCTCCACCCGCCCTAGTCCTTTGTGGGTGAAAACCACTGGGTGAAGCCTGATCTGACCCAAGTTCCGGCCAGCCTATGTTCTCCTACACCCCAGAGCAGGTGTGCCAGCCCCGGCTCAATAAAGCTCTTCATCTCCAACTATAATTACTCTTTCAAAGCCTTTCTTAAAACCTGTTCTTCTCACTAAGCCTACCAGTGTCTGTCCAGGTCAAGTAAACATGTTGCTACACTCTGGAAAAGAAAAATGATGTTTTGCTTGTCCTCTTAATGAGGAGACAAGGCAGGGACTTGTTTTATTGATAGATGCACACGTTGCCAGTATATAATAATGAGTAACTTCGATAACTAATGAAACTTGATTAGGGCTTTGTTTCAGTTACCAGAAGCAAAAAAGCAGATTACTCACAAAGTGCAAACTGCATTTATAGACCTCTTTCCATACCAGATGTCCCTGATACTCTGTGGCAATGTCCTCTCTCATCCCAGACCTAAATAAGCCTTCTAGCAGCATCAGGCTGCAAACTTCCTCCACTCTCCTGTCCAGGAATGAACACAAATGCTTTGCAGTGGGCGCCACCCAAAGGGCATACATTTTTTCACAACTTTCCATGCATCATTTTGAGCAGAGATAGTCCAGAATAATGCTGCCTACATTTCTTCTTCTTGTTCCAGTTGATACAATCCTCCATAATTATGTCACCTTAACACGTCCTACACTGCTGCACACTGGATTGTCAGCTTTCTGCTAAGGCAGAACCTGTGACCCTACTGACACTTTGGAGTGTTTTGCTGAAGCTAGGATTTCCTTGGATTGTGAAGTGGGATTTACTGGACACACAGTTGATGCAACAGAGGCGCACCCTGAGATTTTTAGGACTCTCTTTCTTGCCTAACAAGCACTTATGTAACACTGAAGAGGTGTGGGGCAAATCAGGACTTACATAGACATGTGGATGCTTTTGTATGTGACTCAGGTTTTGGATGCAGCTAAAACACAGTTGCAATCTCAGTCTTACTGGATTGTTTGTGGGTTGTGGGTAGGACTGGAAAATCTTTTTTTTTTTTCCTTTATTTTTCTCCAGTAATTTTTCCAGATAGAATGTTCACATATTTTTTCCTTGTTAAATATTTCCAAAGGAAAATTTCTTCACTATTTCATGGTACCAAAAAAAAAAAAAAAAAAAAAGATTTTATATAAAACAAGCAGCTGAAGGAATAGACCTGCAGGACTTGCTTCTACTCTGGATTCTTTCATTAAAAACAGATTTTTTTTTTCTTTTTTTGTGTGTGATTCAACATCAAATGTGGAAGTATATCCTCCTCTGCATGTTCACCCTGCAGACATAGCTGTTTGCCTACGCACCGCTCAGACATTGGTTCTGCTTTGGAAAATTAGAATTATCACCCCACTTACTTAATGCACACACACAATCTACCTGACTATAATGTGGCAGCAGGTGCATTTTGTTCTACAGCCTTGCTGATCTCAGCCTAGCTGTCCTTACCAGGATAAAGTGACACATTCATGGATTCACACTGATAGAAGGCAAGTACACAAAGGCTCCCTAACACAAAGGGAATCAGAAGATTCTATTATTATCATGAAACTCACTAAGAAAGAGCCTTTGATAAAGCATATACTTCAAATCAGTGCCAACTCAGTGCAGTTAGGAGGGTAATTCAAGAAGTTTAATCAAACCACCATCAAATCTAAGGGGCAGCAGACAAAACTTCCCTGAGCACCAAGTAGCTTTGCTGAACTGATGTAGTGAACTGATGAACTGTGTGTCCAAGGGGATCCTGAAGGAGCCATATCTTTGTACACAGTGTGTATGGTCTTTCTTGCTTCAGTGGCAGAGAATAGCAGGAAAAATGAATTGATGACTAAGGTGACCTAGGCCTGTTTAGCCTTGCGAAGAGAAGATTAAGAGATGATCTTATCAACACGAACAAATACCCGAGGGGAGAATGTAGGGAGGATAAGGCCAAACTATTCTTGGTGGTGGTCAGTGATAGGGCAAGGGGTAACGGGTATAAACTGAAACACAAGAAGTTTCATCTCCCTATGTGGAAGAACATCTTTGCTGTGAGGGTGACAGAGCCCTGGAACAGGCTGCCCAGAGAGGCTGTGGAGTCTCCTTCTCTGGAGATCTTC
>JAWLRI010000001.1:5368781-5415552 GCA_034781795.1 Crypturellus tataupa | reverse complement strand
AAACCCGCCTGGATGCCACCCTGTGCCACGTGCTCTGGGTGTCCCTGCTGGAGCAGCGGGGTTGGACTAGATGATCTATAGAGGTTGCTTCCAGCCTCAACCATTTGGTGATTCTGTATCATCTGGGAAATAGAATGAAGTATCTGGGTTCTAAAAGCTCCTATTTTTAGTAGAATTCATTTAGATTATGCTTGCTCAGATGAAACATGCCATGTCTTTCAGGTCATTCTTTCAACTGAAGCTCAATTTGTAGACATTCTTATTAATACAGGAATATTAAAGGGATCTGGGCCATATTTTGAGCATTGCTTGAGAAACAGAAAATTATGCTTATGTTGGACTTTTACTGGACTAAAAATGGAAATAGTCCCAAAATAAGCACTAGAAACTCTTTACCTCACTTTCTAGTTAGGTGCAGGAACTGCAACACAAATGTTAAGAACACTTTTTTCTTAAAAATGAGATAGGTATACCACTTTTGGGAATTTACACATTCTATGGTCCAGCACACTAATTTTTATGAATCCAGGTAACATTCTGGAATTCTACTTTGCCTTTCTCTGCCTGCTAGGGCTCTGCACCTTTACTACTGGCTACCAGAATGCTTAACATCCTGTTTAATGCTGCTGAGTCTCGCCAAGGCCACGCTTCTCTGGAATACCTGAGTGAGGAGGTTGGTTGCAGGTCCCTGGTGTCTGGCTACGCCTCACAGAAAGATAAAGAAGGGCAAGTCTGCACAGAGGGTTTACCACGGTGATGCCGCACACCCACACAGAAAACTTTCAAGAGAATGTTTAGCTCAGAGTCATCTGCTGAGCGTGCCATTCCTGTAAGCTGTGCTTCTTCACGTCACGAGCTGCATTAGTGGTCTGTGGCTCTGAGGTAGTTGAGGGCAGATCACACTAGGTTAAAGCCAGATAGCAGGTAACAGCTGTTATTCATTCAGTAATGGCTGTTCATTCACTAATAGGTGAAAATTGGATGTTTTAAATTCACAGCCTTGACTGAGACTCAGAACGAGTCAAATGGATGAGTTTTAACCACCTGTGGTGGTAACACCTTAAATTCATACATCTGAGTTCGTATGTCAGTCTCTTGGATCTAGCACATGCAGCAGTTTAAGCTACTCTCTTTGTCCATCAGGTCTGAGTTGAGACCTGTTAAATGGTTTTGTGAACATTTAGCTGTCTACAATTGATACTATACCTCAATTGAAAGAGTAAATGCATTTGGGGAAAAGGAAACAAAAACCAACAAAAAAAGAAATAGAAACAACAAAACTAGGCAGAGGGAATTGTTCCAGAGGGACATTCCAGAATCATCTGGAACATCTTGTCTTAATGATTCTCCAGACTTCTCATCCTGGCTGACCACTTTTGGAATAGTGTTTCCTTTTGTTTTACCCTCAGATTTGTCTCATCATCCTCCTTTTCTGGGCAGCATTCTCTGAAAATATCTATTTCAGTATCACTTGATAGTTACATTGTTTGGTAAGAAGCTAGTTTGATAAGAAGCTGCTCAGTCTTGCCATCGGTTATTCTCACTCATCATGCCACCAGCGCTGATCGGCACATGCCTGATTAGGAGCTCATTTTGCAGCCCTGATAGGCTCTTGAACCTTTTTGAGTGCATTACTAGAAATTATTTACTATGCTCTATTTCTTATTTAACAAATGGTTTTAAAATACAAGCTATGAAGTTGGGAAAGAAGAAAGAAGAAAGACGAAAGGCCAACTCCAGTGGCAATGACCATGACTTCCTACAAACCCAACTGAGCAGATGTAATAGCAATTTCTGAGTCCCCCAGTGCAAGGCAAAGAGGACAGATATACTCTGAAATACCAGGGTAAGGAGTACTCCCCAGCGCAGGAGGGAGTGTGCGGGTGGGTGGTTACAAAGTGAAACAGGCTGCAGAGCAGCAGGAGAAGAGCCACCAGGGTACATTCATGGACTCACATGGATAAAAAGCAAGCATACAAAGGAACGCAGAACCATGGCATTGCACAGGTTAGGGCTCCAGTATCAACAGGTATTTTGCTGCTCCCACTGATCAGCTGCTCACTACTGATGTCCCACCAAGTGCATGAGTGCTGTATGCATTTGCAAGCTAACCAGAGAAAGCAGGGAAGGCAGGGAAAGCAGACTATGAATAGCTCCAAGTCCCTAACTGTATAAATATAACATCAAAGGACATGCAGTTTTTGTTTAAGTTAAATTTAACTCCATATAATCACAATTGCTCCCCTGACCAAATTATCAAACAATGAAAAGACCTTACAATTCTTTAGCACTGCTGTTTTAATCTCAGGAGTTCAATCCATTTGCCAGGTGACATCTAGTGCCTTTTGCAATGTGGAAGGACATCCCAACAGGCTGAAGTAGCCAAGAAGTGCCTGAGTCTCCAGGAGAGCCCTTATCGTATGATTAGTCATTCCTGGATATGTCAAATATTCCCGAGTAGGCTACATGGCACTAGGGAAATCTTCCAGGACAATATTATTAACAGCTTCTGTAGCTGTTTTTTTCAAGATCGGGCTCTTCGATGAAGGTCTTTCTTAGGTTGAGGACAAGACAGGAAGAAAGATAATAAGACACTAAAATCCTGGAAGATGGTGGATTTTAAACCTACTTAAGAAGACTTTTTTCTCTAACTCTGGCAGAGTCCCACTGAAACTGCTGGTTTTGCACATTCCCAATTCCGGCACCCATTTCTCCCTTCCTGAGAAGTCAATTTACCACCATAAATATGGGACTAGACACCTAAAATTTAAGTCCTTTGCTATTTTTGCTTAATGTCCTTTAATAGATCATTCTCTAATACTCTAGGGAGTAATACACTAGGGAGAATGAAATGAAGTTATAAGGATACACACCTATATAGTTCTAGAACAGATTTATGTAAACCCCTCTTGGAAATCTCTTCTAAGCATGTTTCACAGCTGTTTACTGGATGTTCCAAAACACCATTTAAGACAAAATGCTCTGTTGCAGCTTGAAACCTTAAATGGCCATTAAGGTGTAAAAATGTAAAATTCACAGTTTTGACTGTAGTGGATTTCTTGCAACATGTGCACCCATGCAACAGCACTCAGGAACATAACACGCCTGCAGCAAAGGGCATAGGTCAGTGGTTTGCAATTCAGTAAGTTACTACTCAGCTTTTAGGAACAATATGGAGGTCAAAAAATAAGCCCAAGAGGAAACAGTGAATATTTCTCAATGACAAATCAGAGAGTTGCACACTACTTGCAAGCAAATGCTGACTAAAATAAGAAATTCTCTGCCTCACTTACCTGTGGCTTATTCTTTCTGTATTTAGAAAGCGCTTTTCCATGGGTCCTTCTTCACCCAGGAAAGGAAAATGGGATTGGTGAGAGCTTCAAATTCCTCCTGCTGATTCCTCAAAACACTGACACTTGCTGTTTTAGAAAAGGAGGGATGAGACTCTGAAGATTTTCATCTCAAATTTCCTGCTACCATTACACTATCCTCATAAGTAACCCTAGAACTTTTTTGTAGACCTTTAGTGTTGTCCACTTAAATTCCGGGCCTTACCATGCAGTTTCTGTAGTGAGCACTAGATGGCACTGCTGCATCTAAGGCTGACAGTCTAAAGCTCTCCAAAATGCCTGTTGAGACAAAGCTGGATACGCTTGGACGTAGTGAGATGTTAACTGAGGCCCATTTTTCCATTAAATCTGGAGCATAAAATAAGCATTGCATCACTGTCTCACACAGCTTGGTAGTCTTGCAATAATTACTTAATTTGCTCATATAAGTTCATATAGAGGCTCTACAAAAACCAGATATTATAGAGAATATTCATTTAAAAAGTAATTACTTCTGATGAAATAATAAAACACGTGAACTCAGAGAAATTCGATGCCCTCAGGCCTGAAACTAACTTATAAAAGATTTCACTATGTGACTGGTGTCCCAGGTGGCCCTTTGCCTCCTTCGCCTGTACCAGAAGCTCAGAGAGACAGGTTGAACACAACCCACAAAGGACATACAGGGTTCGGCACCTTCATGCTGAGCAACACCAGCTACCACCCCTTACCATACTTAGAGCAACACATCCCACTTTCCAAGGGTCCCCCTGTTTTATACTCCATTCTCCACCCAGGTTATTCACCTTATCTATTCACGTTATCTGTATCTCTCTGCTTCTCTTGATTGTGAAGACATCTGACCATGACCAGTTGGAGCACTTAAACTCAGTTTTACTTCCACTGCTGAGAATCCTTGAAATGGCTCTGGATGCATTTATGCAGTTTGGCAGTTAAAATATTCACTTAAATATGGTTACAGTATCCCTCCCCGATTTTCCATTGCACATCTGGGCCTTAAATGAGATTCTGCCTTCATTGAAGAGTATGTTTTGGTTTTATAGAAAGGAGGTTATGTTTCTATCTTCTGTATCCAGAAAATACATATATACTACAATAAAAATGGACGGACAGACAGACAGCTGAATTTTCAGGTAATATATCTGCACCAATTATAACAGCACCCAATGAATTGCACGCCAGACAAGAACTATAAATTCATGGAAAGTGCAAACTTGACTTATTTGTAGCTTGCTTTCACAAACATGTCTATAGGCTTTCAAGGAGAATTTTCCAGTTCAGTAGGATTTGAGCTATTCCTGATCCCAGCCACGCAAGCCCTCCTGAGAACCTGGCAGCTCAGTGCAGCCCAGGGGTGGTTGAAAGCCTGTAGGCTCCGAGTGCAGGCACAGCACGCTCCAGCCTGAGCATAAGACCCTGCAGACATGCTGATTTTCAAAGTTAGGCTACAGGTAAGCCAGGTCTGACTGATGTTTTGATTATGTCACCATTCACCTGCAGCCATTTATTATGGAAATAAAGTATTTATTATCCAACTGAGTGTTTACCGATCAATTTATTGTCTCTAACCATAACAAGCATGCACTTCCCAGAGTTTTAGCCATAGAACAACATCCTTTTGCTTGGAACATAAAATTTCTTAAAACCCATATTATATGTTATTCCTCATGTGAATATATTTTTAAAGCTAAAAAAATAAAAAATATAAAGCTACATGAAAAGACTATTAAAATGATTTATCAAAAATTGGTTTCCCTCGCACGGAAAATGTTTTGATAATCATTTCAAATAACATTTCAATATTGACATAACTGAGGGAACAGTTGGCAACTTTTGATTCCCTCTTGAAATTCAATCATTTAATATAAAATCAAAGAAGGAACAATAAAGTGTTGTTGAACTTGACCAGCTCTATTTCCTGGGCTGATTATTTGTCCATGTGTGGAAGAGGTAACATGTATATGTGCATGTATGTGTTTGTATATCATTACTGACCCAAAGCTCAAGTACAAAGAGAGATGCTGGAGGTTTGTGCTTAACTAGGCATGGGCTCTGATCTCTCATTCCAGTGAGATGACATGCTAATATCTAGGTGAGAGCACTTCTTATAGCGCTCAGGAGACCCTTTAGAAGGATTAATGATTGGTTTATTTTTCAGGCTTAATGTAGCTATCATCACAGCTTGAATTATAAAGACAGAGAGGCAGCCCTAGGCTCTAAATTCAGTTCTCAGAGAAAGACAGGCCAAGAAGTTACCCAAAAAGTTATCTATCTGTGTTGTTAAACAGACAAGGTGCTGAATGATGGGCTTGCTCAAGATTCTCTCTCTGGTTTTAGTTTCAGTGCATGCCTGGATGTCCTGAAGATATCATTTCTGCTAACCAGGCCTGTGTCTGTTAGGAGAAGGATGGCTGTAAGTATGCGGTACCAGCTGCAAGTGTTATGGAACTTTCTGGTAACAGTTGTTGGATTAGGATTCCATCCTGAATTTTACAGTGATTTTGTATAAAATCTCTCTTATGACTTTTTATATGTAATTATCAAATTGGTAAACTGGTCTTTTCATATATTTTAAATATGGAATCTGTGCCTTTAACTAGTGGTTGAACTTGCTTCTGGGGTATCTACTTTTTGCAGAAGATCAGCAAGTTTTGAAAAAGCTTTATCCAGATGAACTAAATTTGGAGCAGAGATGACTCTGTCGAGGGCTGGTGAAGGTCTTCATGCTGTTGCATTTTACACATTACCACAGAAATTTGTAGCCATTATTCAAATCAGATGTGCAAGTGAACTTTGCTGAGCTGTTAGGCATGACCAAAGCTAGGCATGTGGTGGCTGGGCTTTCCTGCTGAAGAGGGACCATCCAAACTGAGTGTTAATGGGCAAGGACACTATTTGCAGGACTGAGGAGAGTGGAGATGTGTTAAAAATGACAGATACGTAACATTATTAGCTTTGTCAGAGATGATTCATATGCAGCTGCCATCACAAATTCACATGCAGGCTGCTGCCGTACCATGGATCACGTGCAGCTGTTGATACATAAAATACTGTTCCTCGCTGCTTCCATCTTCAAAAATCTGCTTCCTCCACAGTGGCCACTGATAGCTTATCCAGACAGGTAGTAACAACCAACAAGCACCACGGTCACAAACACCTGTACATCCCTACGGTGAAGGAAGCAGTTGCTGCACGCAATCACAAAAAGTACAATTACTCACCCTGATAAGGCAGGTATTCCCCATTGCCTCACTGAAAACACGCCTCTGACACTGCACACCCCATCACACCCTCCTCAGCCCGTTCCTGCAGCCTTGATAACCACCCACTCTCTTGATAATGACTCTTTTTTCCAGCACCGCGTGCTCCTCGCACCTGGAATCCCCAGCTAGTAGGGCTGGAAAAGTAGGTGGTGGGGCAAGACGGGTGCATTTGAGGAGATAAAAGATCTCCTGGCATTTCATTGGGCAAAGCCCTGTGCTGTTGGCTAATGTTCCCATCCTAGCTCAGCCCAGAGAGAGTTTGGGGAACAGGCGGTACCGACACATAGCAGAAATACTGCAAGTTCTTGCCTTTTTCCCATCCAACTCCACCTACTCAGATGAGATTGATAATGTTTCTAAGCACCTTCACTTGAAGAATTCCCTTGCTTCAGCAGGAAAACCTGCCTATCCCGTTCCCATTGCCTTTCCGTGTGCCACGTGCTTGCTCAGCGTGCTTGCTCAGCATGGACCACGTGTCAACATGAGGAGCTGGAGAGCCCAAGGCTGGGCAGCCTGGCTGTGCTGAAAGCCCATGGCTGGGCCCACCTCTGCGAGAGGCACAAGGGTCTGCAGGTGCCTTCAGTTTCTCGGCTTCTCAGGATTAGTAGGAGTATGTGAATAGAGTCAGGAATGTCTTGGCAGAATTGGTGCATGTTAATAACTGTAATATCCACGGATAAAAGAGAAAACTCTTTACTCGTTTTCCAGGCCGCAGCCTCAGTGAAATTGGTTCTTGGTCTCAGGGGCAGGCCTCAGGCTTGATCTTCCTCAGGCAGCATTTTTGTCTTCCAGAACATAAACCTCCATTCACTATGCATTTAAAAGTCCCAAATCTTCAAAGAGATCTAAGCACTGAAGCACTATTTACATGTACGAGCCCTGTTAATTTCAATGGTATTAAATAAGAATGTCAGCTACCTGTTGATCTTAGGCCAAAGCTCAAGTAGCTGTGGTTATAAAGAGGGTTTAAAAAGCAGCCCCAGCATGACTGATACGAGACCAGCTTATATCCATCAAACCCAAAAGAGCAACTGATAAGTACAACCAAAACCTGAGTGTAATGGATGCCGTTTAACTAGCACAGGTTGGAACTGCAAATCCTGGGTGAGCTACTGCAAATGTTTAACTAATCCATACGTGTGGTCCACCCAAGTGCCCATGAATGCAATGAGAGACTTTCCATTACCTCAAGTAAGGAGGTGTTCAGGCTTTTTACCTTAATGAAGCTCTCATTTTGTTGTTGCATTTGTTTGTTTGGAGATCAAATGTTGGATACTGCTGGGTATGAACCTGGCCTTTATTTACTGAAGCTTCAAATTATGCTCTCCAACAAGAGCTTTCAGTCTTTTATGATTTTTTTTCAGCTGAAAATCAGTGGGTTTTAGTCAAAGGTTAATAAATGTACCAGCTTTCAGCATCTGGAGAAATATTAGTCCAAAATAAATTGTATGCTTCACATATTGTTTAGCTCTGGTGTGGTCATTTGATTCCTGAGGAATGAACACATTCTGTGTGTGTAGAACAAACTCTTCACCCTAAGAATGCAATCTAGCAAACACCAGCTGCTAAGAGTTTTAGCCAATAGGGCAGGAGGAGAAAAAAAAAAAAGAAAAAAAAAAAAGGCTAGAAAGCTGTATTTACAGCTGCATTAACGCTTAATACCATGAATTTCTTTCAGACTCAGAACAAAACTGACCTTTAAGAGTAGCAAACTTGGACCATAAATGCAAAACAGGGACAGATTATGAAAGCTCTGATATGAAGCAGGTTTTACTCTTACATTGCTCGTCAAACCCTCAACTTGGAACTGCAAGGCTCCATGCTTGCCACGCTTTTCCAAGCAGATGATAAATCTGCCTGCTTTATGAGGCTTGATACGAGAGCACGGCTCGTGCTATTCTTTCAAGTAATGAAAACATGCCTGAGACCACAAGATTTTGTCACAGATAAAGGAGGTCCATCTCACATTGCTTTGTGCTCAGTGATACTAAGGGTATTGAAGTGCTGCTGGCCTATGCACACAGTCACTTATTGATTGAATCTGCAGATCCCGTTACAGCAAATGACATTCTGTGCCCTCCTCCCTAATTACTTAATGAAATCCCCTTGGGTTGCAACAATTTCCATATTGAAGTGGGTGGTTCAGGCGTAAATGTAATGAGTGAGGCTGAAGCAATCCCTTTAAAAGCAGAGGCATAAGGCCAAAGATTGTTTCCTATAATTAAATTATATAATTTAAAATCAAGCTGGATAAGGTGGGATGTTGTGGTTAATTAGGTGTGCTGGGTGGTTTGCGTTACTATGCCATGAAAGGCACTATTAAGACTGTACTTTAAAAAAACAAAACAAAACAAAGCAAAACAAAACAAAACAAAAGCTTCTGGAGGTCTGGTAGATGGAAATGGTGAAAGAAATGGTGGCTGCTGTTTCTCCAGCAGCCCAGAGAGATAAACAATGGTCACCAAAATGGTGGATATCTATCTTGATTATAGCCTGGCAGATGTGACTCCTTCATGCGTTTTACCTTGCTGATGTAGGTTGGGACTGAGGTTCATTGGTAAAATCATAGGGTTATCTCTCACCTAAGGATTTTTGACATTACACTGTCTTTTATAGCTATCAGGCAGAAAGAGGCACTTGTGAGCCATGATTCCTCTAACAAGCTTAGGCCTATATATACCACCAATGACAAGAGCTTATTTCTAACCCTTTGACCAAGGGATTCAGATGAGTAGCTCAGACAAATGTCATCCCTCATGATCTTAGGTGTGCTTAGGGCTGCCTAGCATCTGAGAAAAGTTTGCTTTGGATTATTATTTAAAGCTGCTCAGCCTTCAAAGGATGTAGCTTTAGGAGAGCTATGTCTCAAGGTCGCGGCATCTGGTGCTAGATGCCCATATCTGAACTCCCATCTGACTCACCTGATGCTTCCTGGCTGCCTGTGTCTGAGCAAACTTAAGTGATCACTTAAGCTTGTAGATCTTTGAGGATTTCCACAAGGGGTATTATTCCAACTGCCAGGCATGAGCCAATAGTGTATTCAGGTTATATGCAACCCCGATTGAATACAGAGAAGGAACAACCCTACTGCACTTTTAGTTGGGGTCACAGAATCATAAAATCATTATGGTTGGAAAAGACCTTCAAGATCATCGAGTTCAGCCATAAGCCCTTCAACACGATGCCTGTGAAACTGTGTCCCTAAGTTCATCATCTATGTGGGTCATGGTGCTAACTCCCAAATCCTCCTCTACCTGGAATCCATTTCTCTGGCCTCTGTTCAGACTGGTCCTCCACTGTTTCTCCAGATGGAACTGTTTTAAGTCTCATCCCTTGGGGAGGTGGCATGGCTTTGCATGGGGAAGCAAGAACAGAGAGGAAATTAAATCTTTGAACTTCAATACTGCAGTGTGTAGGCCTCCCATGCACCAACAGCGAAACCAGCACCCAGCTCTCACCACTGTGAGTCTGCTCTGTGCATTCTGCCCATCGTCTCTCTTCAGTTTCCTCTGGGTGAAGCAGCCTGAGGCTGTGGACTGACGTTTGCTGTTTGCTCAATGTGTCTCTTCCAAGAGAAGGGCTGATGAGCAGATCCCACATGTGTAAATCAGCGACCGCTGCATTCATGTGATGGTTCCCTGTCCAAGCATTTTAAACTTACTCATCCTGAAAGCGTGTTAATGTTTATCTGAAAGCCCTTTGCCCTCATAGAGGTATTGTTTTTCTCAGTAGACTGCACTATAAACAGCTGCATCAATATTTACCTGAACAGAAAAGTATTTACTCTGTATCAGTTCTCTGCTTTTCTTGTGCATTCTCCGGCTGATGGGCTGCAAAACAACATATCTTCATTTCTTCAGTTTTCAGACGAGATAGAAGACGGATCTTCCTGTGATTTTGCAAACACACAACCACATTTATGTCACTGAGTTGCCATCAACATTCTTTGTTTTTAGGAATTGCAGTGTGGAGGGAGGCATGCTACTTGGATGTGCTTTACTGCAGAGAGCAAGAAGGTGTCAGAAAGATAACTAGACTAGTAGCTAGTAACTAATAGCTAGTTACTGGTTGCTAGGACTAGTAACAAAGCACCAGCAACTGTTTGGTTACAAAAGCAGGGTACAATGTTTATGTTTGTTTATCCTCTACACTTAATTGCTGTAACTCGTTTTCAGTTGCTAAAAGGCTAGTACGCAGTTTAGGGTAGGTGGTGATAAGCAAAGCTGAAAATACTGAGGTTAAATATCCCCTGAGATTGGCGTTTTCATTTCTGCTGTGGCTCTGTGTGTGTGTGTAGCTGCCTGTGGAACAAAGTGTGAGATCTGGGATGACACATTTTTGCTGAATCACGACCAATTTTCTGACCAGCCAAATGGAAATATAAATTCAAACTGCACTGAACTGTCTCTGCAGCTCTTTTCTACTAATTGTATCACATATTTCTCCAAGTAAGTGCATCCAAGTGAGCTACAAACAAACAAACAAACACACACAGAAAAGCCAGAACTGTACAGCAAAATGAGCCAGAGAGACCAAAGGTCAAGATTTGTTGCAGCACGGGAAATTAAACTGCAGAACTAATACAAACTCCTATATCAAGGAAGATAAAATAATCTGCAGTGACACTAGGCAATGAGCTGTTCCCAAGCAGCTGTAGCTTATTAAAGGGGATCTTTAAAATGTGTATTTTTTCAACTTCTATCCTTAAAATCATCTCATTATTCAATTAATCAGGCACCATTAATCCTTGCTGAAGAGGTCCTGGACTGAACTGCGAAACTGACTCATTTCACAGTTTCTAAGTGTGAAGGGACACTGTAAAAACAAGGCTTAAATACTCTCTGGCCAACAGTAAGGAGAGTATGAGCCATGTGCCCGTTAATTTAACACAGAGGTGTATTCTAGCACCATCACAAGCCAATACCGCCAATTTTCATCAAACTGGCAAGCAAGAGTATTGTCGTGATTGGTGGATTAACTAGCATGGTTGTGGGACAGCCAGGATTGCAGTCATGCACATCTCCATTTGGATCATTGCTGGGTTCATTCCTCTTTGAATGCAATTTCTTTTATAAGATTAACCCTCCAGGGAAGAAACTGTATAGGCATCGTCCTTAATATTTGTCATGGAAGTAATAAACCACTTGTTTGGCAATCTGAGTGGTTTCATGTATGGAGATGACTCAGAACAATAAAATTGCCACAGTTTTGGCATATGGCACAGTTAAGTTGCCTGAGACTTGTCAAATAAAGTCAACAGTGGGGTGTATCTTAATTTCTCTTTTTTCTGCATAGTGATGGAATCAAAAGGGTGGTTAGTAAGTTAATTCTGAATTTGTTTCAGATTTTTGTCTTCATACTACTGAGCTATTTTTTCTCTGGTTACTTTATATATATACGTGTGTGTATATATATATTATATATGTCTTCAAATAAATTCTAGTTATTTTTTGTCTGTGAAATCCTAACTGTATGGCCTTAGTGACATAAAATAAATAACATGAATAATAAGTGAGTTGGAATATCAGTGAGTTGGAATGAATTTATAAAGAGAGGATATACAGTATCCGTGGTCAGGTGCAGAGAAAGATTTCAAAAGCAGAAGACCCCAGACACAGAAAAAAAAGGAGTGTAGATACTTCCCCGAAAGCCAAATCCCACAGGCCCTACTCATCTTTCACTCATCTAAGCTGTGTAACTGGAGTCAGTAGGAGTTTTCACTAGGACCAAACTGCGATCTGATCTGTCTTTCAAGGAAATTTTGCTGAATCTTTTTTGCAACTAGGGGTGGAAATTGTTAGGTGATGTGGGAGTTTATGGCATCTGCACAAGAACCAGGGTATTTCAACATGAACTGCCTTGAATTGGAAGTCTGGATCTACCCTGAACAATGCATTTGCTGTTCTTTTCCAGTTTCTAAATTTCAAGTGCAATGTGTGATATATCTTAAGTAGTACCTTCTTTAAAGAAGTGTAGGTGTATCGCATGCAGAAAACATTACAGAAATCCTTCTTCCATCTTAAACTGAACGAGGTCTCAAATCAGAGCTGTCCTGGTTATCACAACAACCGTCCAGCCCTGGGCTGTCTTTGTGCAGTTTAGTGCTTTGTCTCAGTAAAGGAACTTGAAATTATGGTCTAGATCCAAAGGGTTCACCATGGTTGCTTTGCAAAATTATAGTGATGAAAAGCAGCTGTGAACTGACTTAATCAACCAGTTAAATGGTGTTTATGGTTGTTTTGGCTTTCTGGGATAGCACAAAGTAGTTGGAGTGAACCAGAGTAGAGGCCCAAGGTTCCCAGTCTGTAACGATGGCACTTGAAAGGAGTTTACACCATCTTCCTTTCCTCATGTAGTGGCAAGTTCAGCAAAATCTGGTACAAATAAAGCAGGGGGGATACAGCATCTGCTATGGCATGACACTGTCTGCCACAATCCACCCTGCCCTCACCAGCCAGTAAAAGCTCATTCAACAGCAATTACTTCGGAGGTTTCCCTCAGAGTGAGATTTATTCTTGGCATCCAAACTTGAGTGCTCTCAGTGCAGGAAGACTTGTAAAATTTCCAAGATTTCTGCTGGCTGACTTTATAGTTGGCTGGAGGATGCAGGGGAAGTTTCTGTTCAGCTTATATGGTTTTCGCCATGGTGTCGTTAGCTCCTTTCAAAATAACAGCTTGCCTTCTTGACAGGAACGAATAAACTGGCAAGGCAGCTCTTTCTTTCTTTGTTAAACTCTAACCAGTCTCCAGGAACACCAGAAAATGAACCGTCTCTAACTCCATTTAGGGCTCCTTGGCCCGTGCGTGCTGCGCCACAACAGCCACGATGACAGGAGACAACTAGCATGCTCCAGGGTGCCAGGTGGTCAGCAAATGGTGGTGCATCAGGCCCTACTTCTGCAGCATTAAATAATCCACCAGGCATGTTATTCCTTCCTTTAACCGTTTCCTGGTATTCTGTTCCAGGCATTGCTTGGGCCAGGGCGCAGCACATGACAGATCCATACATAGGTAAATTTCATAAATCTTTCTGAGCCTTAGAAATCTTAGAAAGGAAAGAAAACTGGTGCACTCCTTTTGTGCTGTGTACGTTAAGGATTTGTTGCTGTAATAATGAAGCTGATCATTGTTTTCCATGGCAAATGCCTTTCATCTCTTAGAAAAAAAATACATTCTTAAGAATTTTTTTTCTGTGTTCCACTACTTTGGATAGTTCAGATTAATTCTTTGATTATTGACCTTTCTGAGTTACAAAATAATTGTTCATAGAGAAAAATTAAGTGAATATATTTGAGACGGGCAATCTGTCAAATAGTTTGTCTGTTAATATCATCTATTTGTATTTTTCCTCTCAAACATTTATGTTATCTCAAGTTTCCTAAAACAAAATGTTTGAGCTTGGACGTGGGTATCATTAGGCATGAAACATGGAATACTTGCAGTATGAATGCTGTCCTGAGAAAAATAGAACAAAATATTAGCCAAATGTCTTGTGAGTGTGAACATACACATTCAAGTAAGTAGTCTGGGTCTGATATTTATTCATGAGCTCAAAGCCTTCAGAGATTTTGCAAGTACTTCTTTACGTTTGTTTTTTAACTAACGCTATTAAGTAAGTGGGCGAGCTTGATAAAGTCAATAATGTGCAGCATCTGTTGTATACTATAATAGGTAATATATCTGAGCGCACTGTAGTGAATGGAGTTTGTAATTAAAACAATGAAATTAAGCTAGCTCTTCTGGGACTATTAGTATGAGTTTCGCTGAGGAAAGAAATAAAGCAGAGAGCATACAGAAAAGTAAGAGAAGAACCCTAGAAAGAGAAATGCTTTTGAAAGAGCAGATGGTTGAACATTCAGGGAAAAGAAAAAAAGAGGGGCACAAAAGCTGTCCAGAGGGTGAATTGGAACTTCGCTATGGGCTGTGAAAGACATTCATTTTGGTGAGCTTCTACGTATGCTAGAAACAGACCTTCAAGGCCCAAAGAACCATATTTTTCCATTATCTAATAGCAGTTGAATAATGTATATAATGTACATAGTATTGCGTTGTTTGCCTGTGGGGACCTATTCCTACCTGCTTGTCATTCTGAGTAAAGGCTTAAAAACTATTGTGATTTTTTTTTCCCAAATACATTATCAATTTCTGAAACTAGTCTAGGCAGATACTATAGATAAGATATACTGGAGTGTATATAGTACTGTTCGCACCAAAGTCTTATCAGGCAAAAGGAGAAATGATGCCTCAAGATGTCCTAAGATATGAACTTGAAAGCAGGTAAAAAATCTAGATCATTTAAGGACCCTTTGAAATGGAGACATGGAGACATTTTCAGCAGATACTGGAAAAAGATCCATTGCAAAGATCCAAGGAACAACATCTTTCCAAACGACTTAGGAACCTGAGGTTAAGTAAGCATGGTTTTGCTTTCTTTTCCTCCATACTACAAGTTGCCCATCTAGAAAACAAGATTTCTTAGTGACTCTCTTATTGACTCACTTCTCAACAGCACTGGCCATGTTTTTACTTTTCCTAAATCCTTCTGGAAATTGTGAAGCTTTGTAAAATGTCAGATATTTTGAAATCCCTCAGTCTAAACTGTCTTGAACGCAGAGCTCAGTAAACATTCTGGTTCAGTTTTAAGACTGGTATTCAAACCAAAAGCAATGAAGCTGATATAGTTCTTACGAATACTTGAAATGCTGTTTGCTTTGTAAAGCTGTATAAGGAATCCAGTAATGAATGCTGGGTTACAGGACAGTCCATCACTGTGAAGCAATTATTTGTTGACTGCTGAGCCAGCTGTGTTGAATTTATATCTTGGAGTGTTCAGAATGCCAAGGCATCTTTAAATCTCAGTCTTTAGCTTAGCGTAGAATGTTAAATGATAGCATATTTTTTATTTTTTTATGCTGTGCTAGAGTTTTGTAATTCTAAAAAAAAAATCTTGTTGAGGTAGTGCAGAAGAAGGTTAGTTAAAAAGAGGATTCATTAGAAGGAAGTATTTTTGCAGAACAACCCATTTATCTTTTAAAATACTCTCAGAGACACTGTTATGCCCACAGAGATACTGATGTCTTTGGATCCTGAGGCTATATTCTGTTTGTATTAAAACAGAAACAAGACTTACATTAATGTTAAAAGAAGCTAAATGTATTAGCAAATACTGTATGAGAAGGAAAGCTCCTCTGTATGCATGTCCTTTTATATATACACATACCTACATGGAACCCACTAGTAAATGTGTGTGCATAATTTTATTTGGGCTCACATCACATGAAGTCACAGCTCCCCAGATCACTTTGGGGTACAGGATAAGGGCTTAACAAGCCAGCTGCAACACAAAGAGTAAAGAAATATAGATCTCTTGAGACCTAGTCTAGCTTTAGACAAAAGTCATGGTGTATCAATCTGCCTTCATGGCCTGCCTCACAGAATTACAGATGGTGACTTAATTTCACAGGCAACAATTAATTCCATGGGTAGTAATCACTCTGCTATCAGTGTCTTTCCTGTGCTGGCAGCTTATCCAGTTCTGTCTGGGCTCTATGCAAGAGCAATGCCTTCAGCACTCCTGAAGTCGAGAAAGCTGCATGTGGCAGATGCATTGCACCAGCTGAAAAAAAAAACCCAACAGGCATTGAAAGCCAAAGGAGAAAATTGGGACCTTTGGGGATCTGATATCTGATGCCCTGCAGCAGGTGCATGTGTTGTTTTGCAACTGCTTGGAGTTAAGGAAGCAAAGCAAAAAACAAATGAACCCTACCTTGGACCTGAAAATCAGGGAGAAGATCAACAAAAGACTGAAAAGGATTTACAGACAGAGGATCAGATCTGCATTCTCTTCCAGTGGGATCCTGACTTCTATGAGGAACTGTATAGCCAACAAGACCAGGACAGTGCCTGCCCCCTGCACTCGGCACTGGTGAGGTCCCCCCTCAAACACTGTGTTCAGTTTTGGGCCCCTCGCTACAAGAAGGACATGATGGTGCTGGAGCGCGTCCAGAGAAGGACAGCGAAGCTGGGGAAGGGGCTGGAGCAGAGACCTTACAGGTGCAGCCAAGGGGAGTTATTTAGTCTGGAGAAGAGAAGGCTCATCTTATTGCTCTACAACTACCTGAAAGGAGGCTGTAGTAAGGCAGGTGTCAATCTCTTCTCCAAAATAACTACCGATAGGACAAGAAGAAATGGCCTCAAGTTGTGCCGGGGGAAGCTCAGGTTAGACATTAGGAAGAATTTCTACACAGAAAGAGTAGTGAAGCACTGGAACAGGCAGCACAGGGAAGTGGTAGAGTCACTGCCCCGGCAGTGTTCAAGAAATGTGTAGATGAGGCACTTAGGGACATGGTTTAACAGGCATAGTATTGAGGGGTTTATCCTTGGACTCGATGATCTCAAAGGTCTTTTTGAACCATAATGATTCTATGTTTGCTGCGTTATATCTAAGAAATGAGTTTCATCTCAAAGTGTTAAAATCTTAACATCCCAGCTTTCTAATCCCTGTTTTCTAACCCAGTCCAGACACCTCTCCAGTGCAGTGGGACTGCTGGGGATCTCAGGTTCAGCTCCAAGCTCACTTGCACACTGAGGAGGTAGCTTTCTAATATCAACACAACTGCTTAAAACTAACCAGTATGGAAATCCTGGAGTGAGGTAATTTTATCCTCCTCACACCTCATAAAACCTTGTAGAATGCTATCTATTTGGGTTTAACGATGCAGAACCTTGTTCTGGAGGTCAGTATTTGTGACTTTTAATTTCTAATTATTGTCCCAAAGAACCAAGCAGGGCCTGCCCTTTCTTTTTAAAACCCATCTGGAAAAAGAGACTGCAAGAAGAGCAATTACGACGCTGCTAAGACAAAATATGTAGGAAGAAAGAGGGCATGGAGGTGTCAGGCAGGCAATTTCCTTCCAAGGACAAATCAGGCGAGGGGATAGCACACATGGCTCCCTAAGATGCAGCCTCTCATTCTGCCTTGCCTGTAGAACCTGTTGGTGAACGTCTCACAGACGAAATGAAAGAAAAATCCCAACAAAAAAATAGTTTTATTTGCAGCTTTCCACAGAATGCACTTTTTTTTCCCCACTGAACACTCTTTTTATTGAATTTGCTTTACAGTTGAAGAATGTTGACCTGTTGATACACAGGGTCTTTAAACAGGATCATTTCTGAAATGGTTCGTCATCTCTTACAGAAATCTCTGTGACTGTGTTTGGTGTACAAACCTTGATCAAGTGTAGTACCTAAGGATGGGGTATTTTCTTATTTTTTTTTATGTAAGCACATGGAATTACTCTTCAGATAAAAATATAAAGTTCCTTATTTTCAGCAGTCATCTATAAAGGGGACAACACAACAAAATTTTAAGTTGTTGCAACACACTTTATTTTGTCAGGCAAATAATATTTTACATAGTCAATTAAATAGCACTATGTTATACTACATTTTATTCTTGCACACGATATAATGCATATTCACTGTAATAACAGTTTCATCATGCTAGGAACTTATACACATACCTACACTTTTAAAAACAGCGTTTTCTTAATAAAACCCACATATCTACAATAACAACAATTGCAAAGGACACATTGTTAAGTCAAGGTTTCAGCAAACTTTACAAACTACATAAAAAAATAGCTAAAAAAAAAGGCAGAGAACATATCTTTACATTTGGTGAAGTTGTGTCTAGAAGTCATTTTGCTTTTGTATTTTTTTAAGGAATAAAATTATATACATTATTTAGTAATCCTCAAAATAGGAAATATTAAATAGCACAAACAATATTACAGTCCTAAGTTTTGGTGTTACCTACAATAGAGGGGCTATTTTAAACAAATAAAAACCACTGTCTGTCTATTCTGTACAACTAGGGCCAAGCCCTCCGCGGGTATAAACCGTAGTACCTAAAGGGACAACAAGGAAGTTACAATGAGTTTATACCAGCCGAGAACCTGGCTCCTGACTATTCTATACACAGGAGAAATCTGCGAAAGCATGGAAGCTTGGCCGGCTACACATTGACAGAAGTTTATTTTATATTTATATATTTATATATATGCTGAAATTTTCATGCAGCAGGAAGAATGTTAGTTTAAGTGTAATCCCTTAAACAGTCATACCATAATAATGGTATATGAAGCAGCTTTAAAAATATTATTTTATAATCATATGAAACTCTGAGTTATGCTGATTGTTTTAACGGAATCCCCTATTGCCAATATTCTATTAGAAAACAGTGTAGCTATAATTTCTGAGGCCTAATGGGGACCTATTAAAATATCACTGTACCTAACCACTTAAAGAGTAAATTGTACCCTTAAGTACCTATTATTCACTGTATTTCATCTGGAAAGAATTATGATCCTCACAATAGATATTAGTATCACACTAACTCTGCAGTGAATCTGCCGGGGAAATAAGGAAGAACACGGTAGTGTACAGAGCATATGCACTAATGTCTTTCTAGGAGGTAGTTTCATTTCGTGGCACTCAAATTTTTGGTTTTGTAACTTAAGCACTTTGCAAGTTGCTCATTCTCAAAAACAAAAACAAAAAACAAAAGTAGCTTGCTGCACTGAAAGTCATCTGGGAAAAAAATAACTCACTTCTCACTTTCATTTCACCATCTCTCTCTTTCTTTTTCTCCTATTTTCTTTCTGTTCTGTTTCTCTCTCTCTCTTTTTTGCCTTTTTTTTTTTTTTCCTCTTCCAGAATCTGCTTTGGTAGCTTTGGAGCCAGATTCAAGTTCACTGAAGTCAAAGTTTCCCTACAGTTTCCATAAAGGGAGGACCTTAGATACCAGTGGCTGCGTATCATACAAAAACGCATTTCGGCCTTATGATTAGGAAGAGCACTTAAATACATAGTACAGTGTAAAAATGTAAGCATTGCTATCCCCTTTGAAGCAAACAGTGAGCATATGCAGTCAAGTCCAAGAGCTCCCACCAGAGTCAAGGGGAATTAAAGACAATGTTTAAGTGGTTTGAGCAGGGCCCTCTGCCCAGATACTCTGCATCAGACGGTGATAAAGTGACATATTCAATTTTGGTATCAGTTAAATACCAGAGTTAACTCCATTGCACTAGATCTTAATTTACACAGGCATAAATCTACAGATGTTCTCCTAATTCCTGCAGTTACTCCCAGGGTAGTTTAGAAGAAGCAGAATCAAAATAATGCCCAAAGAGTTTCAATAAAATTTCATAAAAATATTTAAAACTATACTTCTAAATACATCTGTTAATGCAACTAACAATGTTTTAAAAATTATTTTTCTTCTCTGGGTACAGAAGTTATTTTTCCTCATTTTCTTAGAAATGTACATTTTCTTTAGCTGAACATAATTAATTAGCTTATATTTTTGTATACATAAAATATCAGGGAATAAAACATCATCTTTCTAAGGTTATACATACTTAATTTTTGCTCTGCATCTCCTGTGAAGAGATCCACTGGATTCTAGAAATGTCTCACATAGTGAAATGACCAAGATTTGTTGCTACTTTTTAGCAATAGTGCTGATCAAAAAAAGTGACAGTTTTTCCCATGATGGTTTGATAGATGCACACCTACCCACTCTCCAACTAAACATACTTCATTGGAGCTGACAGCTACTTCATAAACAAAACATTTTTGTTTAAATCTGCCTTTCAAAATTGCTTTATATTTTTGAGATTTTGACCCAAACAATTTTTTTGTTTTATTTTTCCCTCTTTCTTTCTTTCATTTTTTCCTTTTCCTAATCTTCTCAGCAGAAAGCTGACAAAAACGGTTAAATTACAGAAAAAATACAAAGAAAGAAGAGTAAAAAAGACTGAAAAACATCATGGGGGGCTTTAATTTAAAACAAACAAGCAAACATATTTGAATGTTTAAAGCAATTATGTGTACACAATTGAAAAACAATATTTCTTCAAAATTTTTCAAATTCAGTATAAGAAGATGCTCAAGACTTGTCTCCACAGTGAAGACCAGGTCCAATATAATCACGGAAAACTTTAAAGATAACCTATGAGTTTTATTTTTGAGTACACCCACATTCTGTATCTGCATTCTGCATCTGAAAAACTTGGAGTGTAACTCTTTGAAAAATTGTTAAAATACCTAAGTCACTTAGGTGCTTTTTAAAATTGTACCTACAAAGAACATTCTCATGATAGCTTTGTGCCATTTATAAAGCTGTGTAGTGTTATAGGGCACACTATATTAATAGAAATCAATATGAGCAGACATATTTTAAGTTACATTCCAGAACTTATTAATTTATTACAACTCATACTATGCACAATAATCAGTGTTTCCTCTGATAAAGTATAAAAACAATTATTTCTTTCTGTTCTACCTGTTCCTTCATTTGACCTCTGAGTGAAACATTTCTACTATACTTTACTCGCTTCCTATCTGCATGCATTCACATGATTTGAACAATGATTGAAAGCTGTAAACCCAATATTGAACCGTAAACAAGTAGAAACTCATGTTCTTAAATGCAGTGCAAGGAAATCTTCGTACCGTTCTACTGAGTATGCATCTTAACCCAGATTCTTTCACCATCATTCTGTCAGGTACAGTTCCAGAGTCACAAAGTAATACATTGATTTTTAAAAAGATTTCTATTCAACAGTAATTAAATATTGAGATGTCAAATATGAATCTGGTTTAAGATAAATACTCATTTTGTGTCTAGGACAGGGCTCAGCCTACTGCGTGTAAGCATCTAGGAAATAAAATGCTCCAATAGTTTTCCTTAGTTACACTGCAGTTAAGTTACATTGCATTTTGTTGTGAGGAGAATCTTTTCTGAGGCTTATTGGATCTTCATTTAAATTTTTATCAAGTTTGCTCAAATTTGTTCTCAACGGACAAATATAAGCCCCCTACAGTGAGGACAAAGATATCTATGGCTACCAAATGAAATTAAGATCCAGGCAGCTGATTCCTTCTGTTTCTACTTTTCCTGCTATTAATAAGGGCCTTTAATTTGCTGTAGTCCCCTCTCATCTTCTGGGACTGTTCCCTTTGCTGACCATGCTGTCTACTGTCTTTGCAGTACTGATTAATCATCTGCATTTCTGAATGGCTGAATGCTCCCACAAAGTCCTTTGGGTGGAACTGCAGCGCTCGTACTGAGCTGGCCCAGGTCCAAGGTGACCACTTGTCAGTCATGAAGGCCACCATTTCTGAATCCAACACTTTGAAATTGATCTTGGCTAAGGTTTGCTTGAAGCTGTTCTCTGTGGCAATGCAGTGGTAGAGTCCTCGATCGGTGTCTTGGACAGAGCGAATCAGGAGACCTTGCTCTGTAGCTATGATCCTTTCATTAAGCTTGACCTAAAGTGCAAAAAGGCATAAGAAATTTTTTAGAGAATGTTACAGAAACTGGGAGAAATAATTGAGTCACTGGATGGCTATGCAGCGATTAAGAGGGACCTCAGTGAGCTGGAGAAATGTACTGACTGCAACCCCAAGTTCAATCAAAGCAAATGCAAAGTTCTGCACTTGGGGAAGAAGAACAAACCCATGTCCAATAAAAGCCAGCATCCAGCCAGCTGGAAAACAGCTCTGCAGAGAAGAACCTGGGGTGAGCAACAATTTGACTAGCCAACACTTTGCCCTTATGGCCAAGAACACAAATGGTAACCTGAGCTACGTGAGGAAAAACATTTCCAGCAGGTCAAGATCCTCCCCCTCTACTCCACCCTGGTGAGGACGCCTCTGGAGTGTTGGGAGCAGTGCTGGGCTCTCCAGAATTAAGAGACACGTGGACCTACTGGAGGAAGTCCAGCAAAGAGTCAGAGATGAAGAGTCTAAAGCATCTCTTATTTGATGTGTGGCTGAGAGAGCTGGGACTGTTCAGCCTGGCAAAGAGAAGGCTCAAGGAGTCTGGCAAAACAAGGCTCTGTGTTTATGGATATTTGATGGGAGGGTATAAAGAACATGGAGCCATACTCTTCTCAAAAGTGACCAGTGACAGAAAAAGAAGCAAGGGACACAAACTGAAATACAGGGATTTCTCTCTCAATTTAAAAAAACACTTCTTCACTGTGAGGGTGGCTAAGCATTGGAGCAGGATATCCAGAAATGCTGAAGTCTCCATCCTTGGAAATGTTCAAAATCCATTCAGGTTTTGATGTGGTCCTGTGTCACCTGCTCCAGCTGACACAGCTTGAAGAGGGGTTTTGAGGTGAATGATCTCCATAAGTCCCTTCCAACATCCACCATTCTGTGATTACTCATATGGTTTGAGTGCAGACTGGTTCATACGGCTGATTTCCAAAGAACTCCATCTATATTGTTGAATCTATGGCTTGGTACAAAAGTATTCATAGAGATAGTTCTAGACAGTATCTCTATTACTTCAAATTTCTTCATCAGGATAGTAGAGAATTGCTGTAGAATTCTATTTCTACTATCTTATTTATCATCTGATTATAAAAAATAGTGCCTTTGCACATCAGCTCTGAAGTGCTAATTTAATCCATTACATGAGATTATCACTGCTGGTGTTTCAGAGAAAGGCTTTTCTTTTTTTTTTGCCACTGGACTTTTCTTATATGCAGTTCTTTTCAGAATTCATTTAAAAGCTATTCTCTTAGTGTACATTTTGAGTTAGATTCTGGGGTAAGATTTTTTTAAAATTCAGAGGGATTCAGCTTAGCTTGAAACATAATGAACTCTTTGATTATTTTATTTTGTCTGTTGATACTTAAAAATTCATTGATTCTAGTGTAGCTATTGAACATAGAAACGTTCAGCTGAAGTAAGGAGTTAAATGATTGTACCTACATTGCCAGGATGAGGCTTGAGTCTTACCAGAGTACAGAAGAAAAACAGGAAAGAAGGATTCAGTGGAAGGCTTTTAAGTCTCTCTGATTTTGGAAAATAGCCTCATATGAGAGTACTGCTTTTCAGTATTTACAGTCTATCAACAGACACTTAATTACTTAGTTTTTCTTTACAAACAAAGTTCCTTTTTATTCATGCAGTAACTGTCTAGGCTTTAAAATGGATTTTTCCCCCTTTCATACTCCTTAAGGAAGGCCCACTTCCCATAAACAACCATACTGTATACTGCAGTATACAGTGCTGAAACTTGAGAGCCTTAGAGAGTGCAGTAATGGAAACTGTGATTGCATCATAGTGGGAAAATGCTTTTGTCAATACATGCTCTTAGCCTGAACTACTTTCTTACGAAGAAAACCTTTCACTTTTCTCCCACTTTTGTCTTTTATCTCTTCTATTGCACTCAGAGGCTACTGGATGCAGACCTTTCTTCCTTAAGTTTATACAGCTTATTGCTTTTATGCCCAATTCCTTGGTTCAGTAAGATGTCCTAAGCGCTGCAAACATTTGTTTTGCCATTAGTAAGATGTGAAGGAAATATTCTTTAGTTAGTTCCCTGTCTTTAAAGTCAGACTGGAATTTTCTAATAGGTGTCCTGCTCTGACAGAAATCAGCAAGACTGATGAATGGGATGTGATTCTGAAGACTTTGCCCTGGTGTATGCAAGAAAAGTGCTGGCCACCATCCTGCATCCATGCAGATTCTCCAACCTGTTTCACGGTAACCAGATTGTCTCGGCAAAAGCTATCTTGCCTTGGTCAGGGAAATGGATTAGATGATCTCTTAAGGTCCCTTCCTACCATTCTGATTACTCACCTCTTTCCTTCTGTCATTGTCCTTCTGGAGTAACCATTTAATAGAAGCCTGAGGAGACTTGGGTGTACATTCAAGAAAGGTGGTGTTGTTTTTTACTCCATATTGGATTATTTCTGCAGCATTTCTGTATGCTGAAAGAAAAAGACAAAAGGTCAGGTTACTGTAAATGATAGTTTGATATGGAAAGCAAGTAATTACACATTTGCACTATTAGCAAATATATAATTTTCAGGTCATCTGAAATATGCATGATCTTGATGCTGGCAAACTTAGTAACTTAGGACGCATAGTTTTCATGGAAAAGGAATGAAATGTGAAGAAGCATAGCCAATTCCAAATACCAGTGTTTTCAGTCTGAGAAAGCAGGATGCCTGTAGGCTGGTAGATAAGTATGTTTCTAGACTCTTTACTGACTTGTGTCTTGCCTGAAAAGTTCTGCTGATTGAGAACATTTAAGAGGAGATTATTCCTGAACTCTGTTATTCTTTCTCATAGACAGAATAACTATCTGGAACTGTTCAAAGAAAAATGAAGCATTTACTCAGTTTACAGTCTGGGGCAATATAATTGGTGTAATTCAACACAGCTCTATCAAAGGTGTCTTGCAGTATCACAAGGAGGCAAGAGAGGGCAGACTCTACTCCCACTCAGCCATCTCTGTGCCTAACAAAGCAAGAAAAAGACTTTGCTCTAAATCTGAAATGCAATGGTAGACAGTCTAGCAACAGAGACCAGGGCAGATTTATTGCACTCCAGCAACACAAAAGGCAAATGCTGAGTGTACGTCATTGCTTAGATTTATTGCGCCCCTTCATAGTCTCCATAAATGAACAATTGACAGTCACTGATAGGAACTATTGTTTTGTCCAAATATTTGTCTTGAAAACATCACACTTCCAGACTCAAAAGTTTACCTCATATATGGAATGCAAATTGTATTTCTTGATTCAAGAGCAATGGATACAGAGTGATATAAGAAATAGAATCACCCAGAATTCTGAGATGTCTGGAAAATCAAACTGCTTTTATACAATCAATCATGACTGCTTTCCCTCATACTGTATTTTACATCTCATACTTTTTACCTTATTTCATCAACTCATCTGTGAAATGGGAATCTATGTCACTAAATGAAGGAGAATTTGTTTGGCTTTTGTCCTATAAAATCCTTAGCACATCTATGAAGCTGAATGAAAATCCAGTATAATTTTCAGAATAGTGTGGAAAGATCATAAATTAGCAAAAAGCTTATCAGTGGACTGGTTAGCAGAAGGTAGCTGAGTGAAACATACTCAAACCATAAAAGATTTTTACTTTTTTTATACACTGGTACTAACTCTATCACAGAAAAACATTTTTAGCTATTTAAGTGCTCAGTGTATATCCATCCTCCTTGCCTAATCCATGTCACTAGTACTCTGTATCTGCTAATGAAAAGTGAGAGTACAAATACATTTTCCTAATGGCCCTAAGAACTAACAAAAGCTTAACAGTAATAAGGAATTCACAGAATATTTGAAAAAGTCATATAAACCTTAGTTCTTGATGATCTATTTAAAAATAGAAATATGCTAAAAATGCTCAGTTTATATGAACTAAGAAATCTAAGTCATACAACAAATCATGCTTAAAGCTTTAGTTTCAAAATTATGGTTCTTTATGAACTTGGGTGATTTCTTGCTACAGCTGACTTCCAGTCTTTTTGTGTTTTGAATAGATTTCATTCTTCTCTCAGCATAATAGTTTATGTATCTTGAATTATATCTTGAATAAGTCTAAGTTGCTATTTCTGTTTTTTATTCTACTGGGGGGAAAAATAGAAAAACACCTCTGCCACCTACCTATGCACTGTTGTCCTGACCTCACCAAAACATCCTTAAGAATTGCTAAGACATCAACCCGTAAATAAATCTACCTTAAAACAAAACAAAACAAAAAGCAAAAAAAAAACCCACAAGAACTCTGTATCACAGAAACTAGTCAGGCTGACAACCCCAAAGCAGCAGCTGACATTCTCACATTTTCCAGGTTGAAAGAGGAGACACCCACCCTCAGCACATACAATGGCCTGTGGTCACAGCACATGCCTGCAAGGTAGGAAACTCAGGTCAGGTTACTATACAATTCAGAGCCTCAGCTTTAATGTGGATGTCTCAGAGCTCAGGTGCATTCTCTAATCATGGGCTCATCTTTCATAATCACATGCTGAGGCTTCAACTTGAGCTAAGTGACCTGAGTCACTGGGGAAGACTGGTTGCCTCTCCAGAAGGGCAGCTGGAGCAGGATTAGCCACATTCTGGCTGAGGGAGCTATGGCCTGCTGACTCCTGTGGCTTGCTTTGTCTCAGGAGATTCCTAGCTGAAAACTAGTGGTAGAAGGAGCTTGATTCTCTAGTGTGTGCCCTTGGTTTGATGGGATAGGTTGTCACAGCCTTGCTCAGACATGCTGGCGCTAAAAGGGACTGTAGTGCCTTGTTGTATGTGTCTGCTCTAACTAGATCTTTGGCCATATTTGACTGGTGTCAGTCACCCTGGAGTAGATGGGGAAAGAGTTGGCCAAGAGGGACAAGGTATTGGCACCACTGTCCACCCTCACTGTGACCTGACTGACTAAACAGTTGTACAAGCAGAGTAAGGGACTTCATTAGAAGATTTGGAGGAATTTATTTTCCATGTGAGGGTAGACAGGGAAGAATCATAACTCGAAAGGCAGGGCTAGGATGCTGTGTCTTTTACCAGCTGTTTGCTGAGGGATATGTTCCAAAATATGAACTCTAATGTTCAGAATAATCCTGAGACCCAAGACTTAAATGTATTAAGGGGTATTAATAAAGACTGAAGAGATTTAGAAGTATAACAGCCTTTGATTTTTCTGTACTTGTTTCTAGTCAACACTGTCAACCTCTCATTTCTTATATGCTATGCCATGGTTCAGCATTTTATCGTATATATGCAGGTTTCATGCAAATGCAAGAAAAGATGTCAAAGTCAAAACAAAACAGCGCACAACTCAGACTTGGAAAATAATTATGCTTTTACAGTAAACCACAGAGATAATGTGAGTGATGGTGAGTCATGTAAGGAAAGCCTTATGCTCTTTATATAGCATGAGTATATCTAAATTACAGTACCTTTCAGGTTGAAACCTCGGCACTGAGTCATAGGGTTTCCATGTCTCACATCTTGCCTACGACTCCTCCTGAAATATTGTGCAAATAAAAAATGTTATTCCAAGATAGTTACACTTCTTTTTTTCACCTAGGTCCAATATTATTGGAAGTTTTTATATTCTATGTTGAGTGTGTTTTTCCTCCGGCAGGCACACAGAGAAGGTACTATTTCAGAGAATAATCGGTTTGCAGAACATTGTAAAGCTGTTGTACTTTTGAGAGGTAAATTTTGCAACAGAGCTATAGAGATGGAAGGGGTCGAGTTGATATAGAAAACAGACAGAGGTTCACAGCTAGGTCTTCAGCCATATTTGAGTGATGTCAGTCAATCTGGAGTAGCTGGGGAAGGCAGCAGCCAAGAGGAGCAAGGTACTTGCTCCACTGTGCACCTTCAGGGCACAAAACCCTCAGTGAGGGTTCACTGACTGATTAAACAGTTGTACAGACAGAATAAGGGACTTCCTCAGAAGATTTGGAAGAATTTATTTTCCTGTGTGAGAAGTAGAAAGAGAAGAATCTTAACTCAAAAGGCAGGGTTAGGATGGTGTATTGCTATTCTAGTAAAGCCCACAGCCAGAACACTGAGCTGGAGGTCTGAATTCCACTGAATTCCAAGGTACTCATGCTGGTAAGCTCGTTGGCAATAGCGTGGCTATTCCCATTACAGACTGAGGATCATATTTAGGATGCTCTTATGAAAATAGTAAAGGGGAGATGATTAGGAGACCTCTCTTCTATACCTGAACCTCATCTATATCATGCTGACAACATCTTTTCAAACAAACAAACAAAACAAACAGAAAGTTATTACTTAGTGCAGCAGGGAATAAAACCTGGCTCCTCTGAAACAGTATTCTCTAGGAGGTCATAGTTTAGAGAACTCAATACATAAAAATTTCAAAGTTAAATCTTTGTTCTCAAGTTCTGTTAGTTTGCTTAAAATTCATAGGTCAATATTTATCAAATTCAATGAAAAAATATATTCGTAATAACTCTACTGCAAAGAGATGTTTTTGGGATAGGTAATAGCCGTATTTTCAGTTATGCACTAATGACCTATGAGATCAGAAACCATAAAAAGTCCCTAGAGCTCCAGTGCTGCTGAGTGAAGGGTGATGTCTCTGTGGCCTTATTATATCAGACACTGCACAAACACTGACAGACAGCCCCTATAATCTCATGTCACCTGATGCTTTGCTACACTGTTTTAAAAGATACCTTTTGAAATTACTGCTTTTCAAAGCAGTAATTTCTCACATTCCAAGTATATTTTTAATACTTACTATCCCAAATTTCACATTATGACCTGAATTCTTAACCCTCATGAACTGTACAAGCGAGTCAAAGGGGACAGTGAAGAATTTTTCAGTGAACCTCAGGATCCCTCTGCTGCCATGAGCTGCTTCATGCTAACAAAGATGAGATGCCTATTAGGCATCACCTAATTAGGTGAGGGTAAACTTACAGTGTGATATTTATCTCCCCCAAAAGAGCAAAAATATTTGGTTGAGAAGATGCTGTTTAGAAAATAAAGATATGGTCAGATGCTTTTAGGCAAAGCAACCAGGGTGAGGAACTACAGTAACTCATGTGAGACAGAAGTGGTAAAAGAAGCAAATGAGCAAATATGTCTAGTAGAAAGATACTGATGTCTAGACTATGAGCCTTGTCTCTAATTACTAATGTTTATTAGATAAAGGGCCAACTCATTTCCTTAACATCTAAAATACAGATTTTTTTCCATGATCCATAGTGTTTTCTTTTGGTTTGAAATAAAAAGCAAATTACAAATAAATAAATATGTAAGCAAGAGACCAAGCCACAGTGGAAATAACTATGGGGATATAACAGAGATGGCAAGGAATGCACTGGGAAAGACTGGACATACCTGATTGCACAATTATGGTCAACTATGCTAGAGGGGAAGAGGGATGACCTGAGACTCGAGTTTTCTTTTTCTTTCTTCTGGCCTTTGCTTCATGGAAGAAAATAATCAGGTCACAGAAATAGAGGCTGAATTGGTGAGCTAAGTGAAGGTAATAGACAGGCCAGATATACTTAGTTCTACCTTTGGTTGCTATATGGTAAGACTGTAGTTTTGCTCCATAGTCTGAAATAACAGCCTCAAAAGGAGAACTTCACAGTAGAAAAGGAATCATCTTTCATCCCAAAGGACAGCATTGCCATAAGCTGGCTGGTTCACCGGAGCAGAGCCAAGCTTTGCCGTTGTCTGTCTACCAGCTCCCTCTAATTTGGTAAAGCAGCACATTAACGGTACCCAGCCTTGCGCATTTGCAACTTGGATGCACGGATTGTGCACGGAGGCACATACTGAGCAAAGCTTGGGCATTCATCCAAAAGGCTTTGCTCCTCTGCAGTAATACTTCATCATATATTATGTAGCTTTGTTTGCATATTCAGTGAAAACTTAGTAACACGAGATCTCACTACAGCTTCCTGCTATTAAATATTTCCCCTGGGAGGAGGAAAGAGGCTCCTGTTTTGCATAAGAATTACGAGATGGAATATTAGCTGTTGTAAACTAAAGAGAAATTGCTTTTCCTGAGTGCTTTAATGAATCAAACCCAAATCTAGCAGGCATTGTATTGAAATCAAATTTGCCTAAAATGTCTCTGGAAATAGTTCTCTGAAGGAGTAAGTGAGGAACAAAAAAAATAAATTATTCCTTACACAGCCTCAGAGATATTTTGCAGTATTTAAGAGGTATCTTAATTACATCCATAGAGCAGAACTTAATTTAAACAAAAGAAACAAATACATTTCACTGACTGCACGTGTATGAAAGGGAAGGATTTATAATCAGGGAATAGTTCCTCCTCCATTTCTTTTTACAATCTTTAGATTTTCAATATTAAAAGGCAAGCTCTTACCATATACTGCTTTAGCATATACTCCTAGGTGACGTACAATACCAAGCACAATAGCCACACAGGTATTGTTTGTACATGATCCATAAAATAAATGGCATCTCACCTCTGTATCACATTACACGGCCTCAGGCTACATAACAGAAGAAAATCCCTGTACTTTCCTTGCAGACTTCCCTGGGCTGTTAATCCTGACTCACCTTTTCCCCGTGGGATAGAAGCGGGAGCAGGAGTTGCCGTCCCAGGCACAGTAGGGGTCCCGGGCAAGGCAGCAGTCAGCGCAGGCGGTCCCGTAGATATGGCAGCGATGCAGGGACACCTGGGTGACCCCCTCGTCCGAGCTCACGTACAGCTGTTGCTGCACAAGGAAATGGAAAGATTTATTTCATATGTGCAGCTCAGTGGAGGGGTTTCATCCAAGATGAAGCTCACACACCTAAACCCCTTTCAATTAATTTTGGAAATTACTCAATACCAGGAGAGGAACTGCTAATGATAAAAAGCTAAAATAAGCAGAAACCTCCAAGGTGGATAGGCCTATAATATTTCCACCTTCCTGTTAGAAAACACTTAGAAAAACTAAGGAATGTTAATGTTTTCTGGGACATTGAGTGTCATTGTTCTGCTCTGGTGCAGACAGGCTGAGTTAATACTGCTCAGATTTGAGAACGTGGTTCTTATTCAGCGAGGATTATTGGCTCAAACCTTTGAACTAAATATTTTCTCTGCATATACTCACTTAAAGTAAATACAATGCAGAGCTCCTGGTTGGATTCTCCAGTGCATAGATTTCCAAGGCGTAAGGCCCAAAGATTATGCTGGAGCTTAGGGCCAGATTCTCTTAGACTTATATTACTTTAAGAGTAAGCCAGCTGAACTGATGTGGCAAGAGCTTTTGCAAGGGAAGTTCAAGTTGAATAGGTCAGCACCAGAATAGGGGCCAGAACGATTCTTTTACTCAGAAACAATTAAACGATATTTCTGAAAATACAAATCAATCTTGAACAAAAACCTGGAAGTCTATCCTCCCTATTGTTTTGTCATAAAACTAACAAATTACACTCAGTTTATAGTATTGAGTAATCTTCACTTGTTAATAACTTTATAAAATATTGAGCACCATCTTGTTTGTAAAGTTACGGAATACAGATTAGCTTTTATTCTTCAATATTTCTGTAAGAACCCTTTTGCCTATGATAACCACATTGCCACCATCATTACCACCTTGGCAGACAAGCAGAGTTTCACACAGGCTCAGCATAGTCTTTGTTTTGCATAGACCAGCCTTACAAAGGAAAGTTTCAATTTATGAATTATATACATATGGAAAGGTTTCATCACATTTTTTTTAACTTGGCAGAAAACAAAGCAAAACAAAAATATTGATAATTTCAAAGAATTTCAAATAGTAAATCATGAAAAAAAAAAGTTTAAGCCGAGAGGCTCTGAGGCAAATACATATCCGATGTAAATTTCAGAAAAATTTCCTGGTATTCACCAGTTGAAAATCTGCCTGCATTTAGTATGATGCATCACATGGTACTGTAGTGTCTTTTAATCAATTTTGTTCTCAAGTAATAAGCACTAAGTAAGCTTTCATTTTTATTTACCTTTTTAGATGAAATCTTCATTGATGTTATTGGAGAATTACTCTGAAAGACAAAATTCCAAATCATGTTGATAAAGACTCTCTTGATGGTACTAACATGAAGTTTGATGAAAAGTCTTATCTAGGTAAACTTTGAACATCTTGGAAAGGCATCATTCACTCCTACTCATTTTTTGCTATTTTCAGAGCAAAACAAATGACATAAATGCAATGAATATCTCACCAAATGTCTAGGCTGAATTAAACTGTATTATTATTCATCACATGCATCAACAGGTTTCTGTACACGTAATGTTAAACTATATCTCTATTATCAATACAAGAGAAATATGTGTTTTCAACCCATTACTATCACTTCAGAGTAAGGAACAATGTTTGTTCTTTGAAGCCGATAATATGCAAAAATCATACAATAGCTCATGAATATTTACCACATGATCAGGATAAGAATATGTCATATTTCTTCTACATGTTATCTACAGTGCATATAGCTTGGCTGCAATCCATCAT
Source organism: Crypturellus tataupa (assembly GCA_034781795.1). Taxonomy (NCBI): domain Eukaryota; kingdom Metazoa; phylum Chordata; class Aves; order Tinamiformes; family Tinamidae; genus Crypturellus; species Crypturellus tataupa. The sequence continues at coordinate 5,383,099 of JAWLRI010000001.1, read as the reverse complement.
ATGCTTTCAGTTTATCAAAATTAGTTATATTAAAAATGGTGTGTGTGTTAACAAATGCTTGCTTCAGACAGACAGCCCCGTATCCTGCTGTATGTCAGTATTGGAGTCTCTCTGCGCCTAAATGGATTGTTAAAGAACTTTAAAAGGAGTTATCATATTCCCTGCCTTAAGAAACTGGAGTCGTTTATTATTCTCAAGGTAATAAAAATGTCATTGATTTTTTTAAAACTTAGTATTGTCTCAGTCACAAAGAAAGCCATACTGATGGGTCAGGATTAATTGCAGTGGATTGGGAGCACTGCTAAGGGGCCAGGACTAAAGAATCTGCATGCAGTTCGCATGGATTGGTCAAGGTCTGCAGGACTGTAGAGCGGCTGTAGTGTTTCATGATCGACTGGTTAGGAGACCCAATAAAAATGCAGTATTGGATCTGAGGGCACATTTTCCTTTCCCTACTTCTACTCCAGAAATCAATCTGTCTTTCCTTACTAGCACCAAGCAGGGGATCTCATTGCTCCCCTCCTGGAGAGAGTCATCAACATACTTGCACCTGACCTGTATATTTGCCATGGTAGAGGTGACAATATCTTGATTTTGAGGATGTGAATAAAAAGGTGCAGGAACCCTTAGGTTTAGGGTCATGATTCCTCCCATCCAACCCATCTGCTTGCTATGTTAGTTTATGTTTCTGTAAATTGAATTGGTAATACTTGGCTGAATCCTGTATGTATTTTAGTCACATAACTTTATTTTTTTTAAGAGAAGTCTTCCACAGATCTAGGTGGAGTGGTAATGCCTCTACAAGGGTTAATACCAAGAGAGATGGGTTTTGCTGCCTGTATAGATAACAAGGTATATACCATCCTTCCTTTTTTTTTTTTTTTTTGCCCTTGACAAAATCCATCACTAAACTTATAGATGCATACTACCATTTGCCCTCATACTGCCAGTTAAAGATTAGCCCATTCAAAAATTTGTAAGGGCTTTCTTTAACATGAAGGTGAACATTTCCTTTAGGTTATAAAGCTGCTACATGCTAGAGTGACCGACTGAGGCTATTTTGTTATTTTATATTTGCTTATGTTTCTTTTCAGCTTATGTTGTGTTAAGCTTGTAGCTTGTTTTTGGCTCCAGAGAAATATGACTTTGAAGAAATGCAGTTAAGAAAAAGCGCTAGTTCAGTTCTGCAGCCCAAAGTCAGAAAGATTATCAGATAATCAAAAGTAGTAGAAAAATCTTAGATTCCATCTGTAAATAGTGACAGTCTCACTTTGTGATGCCAGTGATAAAAGGTTCTTTCTGGCACTGCTATAACCTGACCTCTTAAAAGTGGGATTATCAAAATCCTTCTAGACAGGATAATAAAGTTTAAAAAAATACATGAAAAAAGAGGTCTTAGCCTAGCTATGGTTTTCACAACAGTAGACATTTTGTATTCCTCTTTGAAAGGGCATCAGGCTGCCAATATGTGCATTCACTTGGTCTTCTATCAAGTCACGGTTGCGCTTGCCAAAGTCTTTCAGAACAAGATGTTTGTATGAACATACACATTGGAAGAATAAAAGCAGGAGCAAGCCAAACCTGAAAAACCTCCAGCTCTTCTAAAATGAGTTCTCCACTTGCAGAGAAGTTAGTGGGTAGGACAACAACTTTTTGAACGGTTCCTTGGTCTGTAAAAAATGAGAGAGAAAAAATGAAAATATGTGCCAGCAACTATGAAAAACAAAACAAAGCAAAAAGGCAACAAAGCAAATACCATAACATAAAGAATGGTATGAAATATGTTCATTAATTTCTAGGGCTTGAGGCCAGAAAGAACCGGAAGATGATCCCTTTGAAAGTCATTAAACTGTGGATATCTTGATCATGATTATACAGAGTATCATTATCACATATGATCTTGAAGAAGTCAAGAGTTATGGCCATTATGGTTAACAGCCTACCTCATAAATCCAATTGAAAATGGTATCTGGGACAGAGAGAGAGGCAGTATCTACCCTAAACACCTTAAAATAAAAACATGTCCTGATAAAGGGGCAAAAATGAGCTACTGCAGAATTTAATATACATTCTTATTCATTAATATGACATATTAAATATGACAACTGGTGACATGAAAGGTAAATATTCTAAAGAATAACTCAGTTTAGCCAAAGAAAGTAAGGAGAAAGACTTTTTCTTCAGAAAACTTGAACAATAAATTCTTTACGTAGCACTAGGAGTTATTGTTTTAGTCCATGGGGAAAACAGGAGACATGGTGAATACTCTATAGCTACTTCTTCATGGTTGCCCTGTATTTTAACCCCCCAATCAACTCAATTTCAAAGTGGCACTGAAGTAGGACAGATGGGGAAATGGCAGTGTTTTTGCAGGGAAGATGTGCTGACTAGTCTCTAGGGAGATATTTCTGATTAGTTTGCCAATCTTGTTACGTGAAAAGAACATAGGAGATAGAGGAGTCAATTTGTGAAAACATTCAAAGGCTGCAACACTTTGAAATATTACTCATGTGACAGAAAAGGCAGACTGTGAAAAATCACAGGGGCAAGGATGAGGTATTAAAATACTGAACAAAGTAAGTAATTTTATTTGATAATTTTTGCATCTTTTTAGTTGGAAATAAGAAAAACACAAAGACTTCTTATCTGAAAGGACTTGAAATTAGTCTGAAGAGAATAAATCTATTTGTTCAGTACTAAGCCTGAGGAATGAGACCACATGATATAGATTCTGTTTTGCCTTCATAGGTTTTATGAAACATAGCGTTGTGCGGTTAGTAAAACATTAGTATGGCAAAATACATGTAAGTAGCTATGTGTATTTTTACGAATTTGTGACTGAAGAAAGGAAATCTCAGTTTCCCATTTGGCAATTCATGATGTTGACAAAGTAAACTGAAAAAGTGTGGTTTTGTTTTTACTTTTAAGGTCAGAGACTAAATTCCATAGCTGGAGCTGCAGGGCAGGTTGGTTATAGTAAATAATTTACATCTTATTTCCCTGGTGGAAGGTTGCAAATAATCATACATTCACTTTAAAACGGAATTAAGTTTTACAGACAGAATATTCATATGTAATGATCTGACCACACACACAGAGTTCATTGCAGTAGTTTGCTATTAAAAAAAAAAAAAAAAAGAGAAACTGAAAGCTGTCAAAACTTAAGAATGTGTAACTATCAATTGTACATGTTCTGAGCACATTAGGCATGAATTTTTCATGAGAATTTGTTCTATGGAGAACATTTATTCTTATTATACGATGGCACGATAAACTAGTTCCTTCCGAAGAAACTTTACTGAAACTAAATCCTGCGATAACACAGCTGCGGTCTAGACTGGGTGCCAGTATTAGCAAACCTACAAGAACTTGAAAGAGATTTACTGAGTGCCAGGACCTACTGAAGCTTTAAACTGCTGCAGAGTCTTCCATATTTGGAGCTAAGGAGAAGCGTGTGCCTGTGTGTGTGTCCTTCTGCCTCTGCAAAAAGCAACCATCTACCCCCAGATTTTACACAGTCTAACTCCAAGTTACTTTTCCTTCTTTGCCTCCTTTTATCACTGCCCTTTGTCTCCTTACCATTAAACCATGCCATCTGAAGAAGCTGCAGCCTGCTGTGATTTCCTCAGCTCCCTGCAAAGTGTCAGCTCCCTGTGACCCTAACTCGCAGGGCTCAAGCACAATTACCTGCCAGGAAGAGTGAGGCTGAGCCTTGGAAAAACTAGTTTCTCACTTTCTTAGTTCTAATAGTCCATTAGTGCATGCCACTCATTTAAGGTTCCTGTATCATCTTCAGTGCTCAAATGAAAACAGAACCTGAGGTAAGATTATAGCCTGGACAATGGCACAGAAAATACTGATCGTGTCTGAGGCCAAGTCCTTGTGTCCTAGTAACCTTTTCCATTTGCAGACTGGGTTCCTATCTACTTTTTTGTCACACCCTGGCAAAATACACAGAGTTAATGACTGTTTACTTTGAAATCTATTCCCCTTTGACACAATATTTTAACATGCCCTTCAGCTAAGTATTATACCATTAGGGACAGATTCTTGTGAAAAAAGAAATATTCCATTGTTTCAAAGGAATTAGAAAACTTAATATAACATTTGAAGTAAATGCTCATGTTAGAGATAGTAGGTAGTAGAAAGCTATTCATAAAATAAAACCGCTTAAAACAAGGAATTCCATTAGTCTACATATAAATATATATTGCATATTTCCAATAATGCCTGTGTTGTAAGCTATAGTCCTCCAGCCATCTGAAAACATTTTCAACTATTAGTCAGTCATTTCATTGATGATGAAGCACAAAGATTTGTGCCTAGAAGATGCTTCCTACTCCTTTCTCTCAGTAGTCCTGAAGACTGTGCTTATTAGCACAGTAGCTGTCAAATCAAGTCACTTTTATGTGCTCATGTCAGAGGCTTACGGGACATCTGAGTTTTGCTGAAAATCTTGTTTGCTCATTTCCTTTAATGGCAGCAGACAATTCCTGGGTCAAAAGGAAGGCTGGCAAGCATGCAGTAAAGCACACAGGAGATATATGCAAAAGTGCGATGTTTGAGATGTTTCCTAGCATATTTCACAACAGATAGATAATCTTTTGTGTCATGAGCCAGACATAATGGATCACTGAACAAGTATCAGTCAAATTTTTTCACGTTGAGGTCAAAGAGTAAAATTATAAGATAATCCTGTTCAAGTCATAAAAGTAAAAGACCATTTCCCTCTCTGTTTACTTATGACTTCAAGAAATTCATCTGAAAACAGTTTTACATTGCTATGATTTCATATAGTCATGAAAAGCCACTGAGTCTCCTGAATAACAAGCCAACATTGGAATGTACCGGGCAAAGAGGCAGATTTATGCTCCCATTTCCCTGACTTTTCACCTGGACTTGTCTGCAGCCCAGCTTCAGTCCAGCAGTCTGCGAGCTGACAGGGGGATGACAAATGGAAAGGAATCTCCCTCAAGCTGACAGCAAGGTGACAAGGGCGACTAATAATGACTGTTTTTGTGTTTCAAGCCTGCTTGAACCTGCGGTCTCCCAAATCACCATGAGCTGGAATGTGGTTTCGATCACATCCCCCGATGAACACTGGAGGGAGGGAATGGAAGGGCATAGAGCACACATCCAGCAAGCTGAAAAGTGGAGTTCAGGGTACATAGAGTAGAAAGTAAATGGCAAAGGAAGGCAGTGTGTGGGGAGGGGAGAAGGAGAGACAAAACTGAAACAAAAATACTTAAGGACAGGGCAAGAACCTGTGCTGGTATCAGTTAGCTTAGCTTCCTTGACACCTGCTGAACTAGTCCTGTTCAGTCTTGTTCAGGTCAAGTCTTGGAGCAGCTGTCCATGTATAATGGGAAAGGCAAATTTCAGGGAAATAGCCAGAGAAAATACAAAGTGCTGTGCTGGAATACATCAATCTCAGTTTAAATCGTGCGCTCTGAATCCCTACTAATTTTCTTTGCCCAGTTCAAAGTGAAGATGGTAATTGTTGGTACTGTCAACTTCAGAGTGAGGTACCCTCCATCCCTGGGTCACATCACATGCACAGAATCAACAAATCAACCAAAAAAATTGCTTTTCTGCATCTTAAATATCATGCCTGCAATGAACACTGGCTGTTGCTCTGCTGGGAATTTGGAGGAGAGGTCTCCCATGGTAATTCCCTTTACCAATATGTCAGGCAGATTTCCCTTAGAAATGCTTTAGGTACCTTTAGAAAACTTTTAGAAACTCCTTGTACCTGATAACAGCATTTTTTGGTCATTAATCTGACTTGAGTTTGAAGAAAACATACAATAATGAAGAAAAAAATGAAAAAGAAAGAAAAAAGGTTTCAGTATGCTTAAATTTGCTTTACTTATAAACTTTTCAGACACATCAAAGCACCTGTGATTTTGTCAAGTTAGCAGCCAGGGCTGTGAGCCCGCTCCTCAGGTCCTGCTGTCCTTGCATGGCTGCTGAACATCAGGACTCCCATCACAGCCACTTATCTTCCCTGTGCTTTAGTTTATTTGTCTGTTAAATGTGTGTATTTTTCGTAGATCGTAGTGTTGCTGTGAAATCTTGTGCACAGGCATTTCAAAGAGCAAAATGTCAGGTACGAGCATTTAATAATCTAATGCTTGAGGGCAAAACTTTCATGTAGCTCCTGCTCAGCCCAAGTCCTGGGACACACTGATTGTCTGTCTGAATATAAATTGAATAGGGGGAACCAAAAAAGGTGTAGAGAGGCCCTCTTTAGATGCCTTTTTAAATGTCTGTGAAGTTTGGGATGAATTGTCACCGGAGATTTCTGAATGATTCATGAAGTATGTGCAAAAGGAAGGAGGAAACTCTGCAGGTTGCCTGTTGTCACCATTGTGCAACAGCAGTTTTCCAAGCTTGCGGGTCCATAGCTGTTGACAGCAAATTTGTGGGAGGCAAGCCTGCTCTCCCGAGCAGATTACCTGTCTCTGTTAGAATTGGTAGCTCATCAAATTACTGGAGACTACCAATGTCAGCAAGGGTTAGTCTTCCAAAAGGACAGACATCATGTAACAGCATGAAATGAATATTCTCAGGAGTTAGTCACATATGTGACACAATATTACATCCTTATGCTCTGAAAGCACTTGCTGCATCCAGGCTTTCAAAGTGACGACTGCACCACAGAAGGAAAGATAATAAGAAACATCGATCAACCTAATGCAACATCAGATGCATGTGGTCCACATTAATCATCTGAATAAACCACATTGAAATCTGAAGTGTCCTTTCACAGTAGTAATTTAGATCTCTTTACTAAGAACTATATCTATGTCTCCTATCTTGATGTCTAGGAAGTGAATAAAAAAATCTTACTGGTGCTAGTGGCTGCTGATTGCACCCAAGTTTGACCCTGGTATTTAAATATTTTCATAAAACGAAGAGCCATTAAAAAAAAAAAGCTCAGTCTCATGGTTGTGCAATCTGGCTGTACTCTGACCAAAGGCTTTCATGCTACAAGCAGGAAGTGGCATACTTAAGAAATAAATATTAATCTCAGGAGAAGGTCCTCATGTTGCTTTACTGCTGCTCTTAAACTCAACTGAAACATTTAAAAAATAATGGATATAATAGAAAAAAAAAAAAAGAGTTGGAAGGCTGATTTCTTTAGGTACAACTGAGCTGAGTAAAGTGATTACAGTAAAATTCCAGGATGAATAAAAAGAAGTGTTTTATGATTGAATTGTGGCCTACCACACAAATGACATAAGTGAGGCAGAACCCTAAGCTCAAATTCCTGAACTGAGTATGTTCTTACTGCATAGGGAAAAGGTATCATCAGTTTTATCCGGGTCAGATATGGAAATGAGTCAGGGCTTTGCATCCAAGTAAATTATCTCTCTGGTTTCTATTTAGGAGGGTAAAGTATATAGCATTTTATAGCTATCTACAGTTAAAGAATCACTGCTTTTCTCCTTTGAATGGCTCAATTGCAAAGGGGAGTGAGCAGATTCCTTTTCAGGTGGACTTTGGGTAGACTTAACAAAACCAGTGAGCTTTGTCAAGTGCTTTGGGAGCCTTCAGGTTGAAAAGCGCAGAGAAAACTGGAGATCGTTATCATCTGAAAGGCGGTGTGGATTGCTCAGGAACAATGTCTGTCTGTGGGATTTATTTCCTGAGCTATGTAGCCCAGAGAGAAGGGGGGAAAAAGCAAATGTATTAACTGTTGGCATTGACCAGCCCCTGTGGGTGCAGCACTTTTGTCTGGAGGTGCAAAGGGAGGTGCATTTAGTTCACATAAATGTGAAAAAAACAACACAGCTGCCTATGGCCGCTTACACTGTGGCCGCTGGGGGTTCTCAGAGCTTTTCTGCTCCTGGTATTCCCTTGCATTCAGGAACTGATTTATTGCTGAGGCTGTAGAGGAGGATGACAGGAAAAGCTAGGCATTTTGTGTGCCGTGCATCTGGCAAGATATAAAACACTCCGATTTCAAGCATGAGGCAGGTCAGTGACAGTGACAGACACGGCTGGCAACATCTCAGTTCGCAGCAGTAACTCATCCGCAGAGCCGAGCGCAACTGTCACCAGGTGCCAAGAGCCCTTGTCTGTGGCTGTGGGGCGTCCCGCTCCCGGGGAAGTTATCACATGAAATTCTCCTGCACACTCTGGGTTTTGCATTTCCAGGATGAACTGACACCAAAGTGAATCCCTTCCACTGCCCCTCTGTCAGCTAATATCTTTCAAATCCTCTTGAGTCTCATAAAGAACGCAGAATAAAGGAAACGCGTTTCTTCTCTCAGTGGTTGAAACCTGATCGCTTTTACTTTAAAAGGGCTGGGAAAAGCAGTAACTTTCATTGCTTTGATTTATTCTGAAGAACCTAGAAGCTTTTAATGTCTCAGGGACCTCCCTGTGCCCAGCTAACATGCGAGCGAGCAATGAGATCGTTGCATCCAGTGTAAGCCAGAAGTTAAAAGCAACAAATATAGTAAAGTGCCAGGAGCTGCAATTTACCTGTTTGTCCCATAATGAATCTCGTGTTGATGCACAGAAGAGGATTAGCAAGACACAGGCACAAGCTGAGATGTGTTAATGCCTGTAATGAACGACTGGGATAATATATGAGACCATGCTAGTCACTTAGCCACAGCCAGAGGCTAATTAAACTATAAAATTAAATGGTCTGTATTTATCTCTTGTAGTAGGGTTTTATGAAAGGCAGTTTATCAACTGACTATCAATCAATAGTAAAGAGTTAGCTTGAATTTTATCCAGCATGCTTGCTTTCAGCAGGTATTTATCTGGAATGGTTATCTGCAATTTATCTGGAATATAGTATTTAAAACATGTACTTCTACATGTAGCTTCATCACATACTGGATTTAATTTTTGAAAATATTCTCAAAGTTTTAGCTGGAAAAAATACTGAAATGCTATCATTACTGTACTTTTTCATGAGTGTTTCATATTTATTACTTTCCAGTATTACTATACTAAAAATTTTATAATGGGTCTTATATGGGTTTTATATAGGTCTTATCATTTCAACTAATCTTTAGTAGAATTTTCCTCCCATTAACATCAGATGCTTATATAGCATTTTAAAACAATGGCACCAGGATAGATAGATAGATAGATAGATAGATAGATAGATAGATAGATAGATAGATAGAAAGAAAGAAAGAAAATCTTTAAGCTTTTACCTGAAAGATCTGTTAAAGCACGACAAACTATATAGTGAAATACAGGAAAACCCAGAGCTTCTTTTATCATAATGACATTTTATTGTGCATTATCACTTAAATGGAGATCTGGTAAAGGTTGGACACAGATGCATGAACATGTTTCTGTTTTCCTATGAGCTAACATAGATAACATCCTATGGGATGTTATCTACTGCAAACTCCCACTGAAAGTAGGTCCAATTAGACCAAGTTCCTCAGGGCTTTGTCCAGTTGGGTTTGAGTCCTTTAGATCTCCAAGTATGGAGAATTCACAGCTTCTCTGGGTCCCTGCGCCGGTGTTTGATCATCCTGACACTGAAAATATTTTTTTTTCCTTAAATCTAACTGGAAGGTTCCACATTTCATCTTGTTCCCATTGCCTGTCACCTGCGTCTGTGCACCTTCAAGACCTTCTCTGCCTTTCCTGTCCCTCCCTTTAGACCTTTGTAGGCAGCAATAAGGTGTCTCTTTAACCTTCTCTGAACAAACTGAATTGCCTCAGCCTCCTCTCGTATGTCATATGCTCCAGTCCCCTGACTGGCTTGGTGGTCCTCAACAGATCTGCTTCCATTATATCAGTGTTTTCCTTGTACTGGAACACCTCAAATAGGACTCAGTACTCCTGATACAGCCTCACAAATGCCGAAATGGGTGGAATTTCTTCCGGCAACCTGCTGACTGGATATGCTTTTGCCCAGTAAGCGACTGGCCTTCTTCAATACCCTCCTGACATTGCATAAAAGCAATGAAGACCATCTCAGTAATTATTTTCTGATGTTCAGTTATATTTATTCTCCAGGAATTCTCTTCTTTGTTCTACTTTAAACCATTTGTAGCAAAGGATTAGTGAGAAAACGTTTGTGCCTATCAACCTAGCATGCTCTGTTAAGCCAGTGGTGTTTCAGATGTGAATGAATCTTAGGGTCTAGTCACAATATTACTTTGCTTGTCTGCTTTAGGCAGGAAAATGTGATTTATACTGGTATATTTTGAAAAATTAAATTTGATCAGTATGAGAATCACTTGACCTGTTCCTTTCAGACTTCAGAAGCATAACACCACATTCAAATTTGATGTAACTACAAACAAAATGTAGGCTATATTAGAAAGAAATTATTTTAGAACACTTGGATCAAATTCTGTGCATCCACTGCTGCTGGGATTTCAACTATTTTTCTTCTGATAAATACTTCCATATTTTACTTTTTTTGGTGAGGTTATTGTTTCTGTCTTTGTAACATTTTGATCAGATAGATTGTCTTTCACTTCAGAAGTAGCTTTTCACAGCATATATAAAATAATGATGACAAGAGTATATACAAGAATACAAGGACAGATTTTGGTGTTACTCAAGTTAGAGAGCATCATACTGCAATAATGCTAGTGGAATCACATGGTGGACAAACCATATTCAAGATAAATGCAATACACATTAGTTTTTTTTATCTCTAATAAAAAGTATGTCAATATATTATATCTCTTGCACATAATTCAGATCTATAGAAAACATAAAAAACACAGAAAGTAAATAGAGAACATAATTCGTGGATATCTTTAGACCTTCGAGTAAATAGAAAATACACTTGCACAAATACTTCTGAAGGCAATGAGTTATACAGATTGGAGTTGATTGCAAATTATAATGAAGCACAGGAAAGTGACTTTCGCTAAGTTTGCCTTACCTGTTCCAAGAAACAAGACATGGTATCTTCCATCAGCGGCATTCACACGGTCCACAGCAATCTTTGTATACTTGTAGTCTGTTCCTATCCGAATGATTAATGGCCTCTTGTGGATTGGGTAAATGGGATTAAACATCAAAGGGTGATTTCTGATGAAGGTCACAACGTCATCTGGAAACTCTTTGGTTGTCCGCATATTGGGTGTGAAGGCTCCTCCTGGACACTGTAAGAAACACACAGGGTAATGCTTAATAATACTTTCCATCTATCAGAGACTTTTCATTTCCAAGCTGTTTACAGATATTGACTGATAGTTGATAAAGTTCCCAAAAGAACACTTCAGATGCTGTCTGAAAATAATTATATTCCAATAATGGAAATGAAGTACTTGAACAGCTATGCTTTGAACTCCCATCAATTCAGATACAGTAAACACAAACATATTTTGCCCTATTAAAATCCAGGTTGATGGCAAAGATCCATGCATCCAAACCTATTTCCACATTCTTTATGCAGCTTGTTGATATGATGCTTGTTGAAAAAAAAAAAAAAAAGTGAATGGTATGGGAAGATACCAAACTTTTGCAGATGGTTGGTATAGAATTAGTACAAGTTCAAAAGGTAAAAGTCTAATTGTAATTTTGTCAATATGTCTGAAAAGATTTCAAGGACATCTCATGTTTTAGCTTCCTTATTTTCCCCATTATTTTTATGAGGCAGAGAAATAGCCTGTGACGTCAACTGAAAAAAAGCAAAATTAAAGGCTTGGATAACTCCTCTATATCTATGAAATCCAATCATTCACAGGATCTTGTCTACCTTTTTCCTGTGTATGCAGTGAGGAATAATAGATGTCTGTGATTACTCTAGATGTTTTTTAAATGTAATAAAGAAAAATCTCTGTTATCATGCCTGAGACCTTCTAGACTCCATACAGAAATAAAATCAATCTCAGAAACCTCAGGTGGCAAGTGAGAATGAAACTAAAATAAGCAGAGTGAAAAGAAATCAAGAGAAATCAACTAACTGCTCCACTGTGCAAGACTTGCTGATGCTAATTTACATTACCTCTTCAGCTACTGTTACCCTAATTACCATTGAAGCTCCTGAACTCCCATTTTTCTCCTTAGATTTCTGAGCCATGAACCTTTTCTCTGAATATTACAGTTATACAGAAGTGTTTCAGAAATATTTTTTTACAGATGGAAAATGCTGATTTGTTTAATCTGAAATATTTCATAGAAATGTGTTTATTTCAATGAGGATAATTCTGAAGTCTAGGAAGGAATTTCTGGTCAAAACCACAGACACAGAAATAGCTAGTAGCTTATGCAGAGATTCACCTCACCTGACTTCTGCTGTCTTTAAGTCAAGCATTTATTCTTAGTTAGCCATCTAGGTTTCCTCTGTAGTCAGTAATTCAGACTAGATGGCTTTTATATGGCTAAAATTACATAAAATGAATCATACTCTGACAGAGTAGGAAATTCACTGGAGATATATGAGTCATGTGTCCAACCTACCTGACTTGAACAAACATTAGAAACTGGGTCTTCACATCCCATGGGAGCCCTCTAACCACTAGGCAGGAGTGTCAGTTTTACCCTCACTACTAAAAGCTGTTCCATTTTGTGCACCTAATTAACTATTCATTCAGCAATATAGGGGACCAAGTAGAGAGGGGACTTCAGCCTCACCCCAGGCTTTAGAAGCAGCTTCTGGGTCAATTAGTATTTAAATATTTATACAAAGTGGAAATGCTCTAATAGGAATTGTTTTAAAGAAACTGCTCTGGCATCAGTTACATTCATCAGGAAGAACCAGGACTCCACTCAAATATGAGTTTCTTTTCCCAGCTGAGGTCCTTGACGATTGATTCTTCTGAACTCTCGTTTTTCCTCAGGGTTTTGGTTTAACTCTTATCAGAAATGACACCAAATGCTAACCCTCCTATGACTGTGCGCAAAACTGAATTCTTCTTATCTCGTTTGCTTTACACCTCGCCTCTCTGCAACTTTCATCCCCAGTCTTCTAGACAATCTATGGAACTATCTGCTCAGATAGAACCAGTGGTCAGAAGAGAACTGTATTCATAATTATGAGGGCTACTAGTGAGAATATTCTTTTTGACAGTGGTCTGCTTGAACTACACTTTCAGCTCCGGAGCGGTCCTGTTTTACTTGCAGTCCACATTAACTTCCTTGTTCCAACAATTCAGCTGAAGGAAGACTTTCTCTATCCTCCCATTATTCTTGATCAGGAGATCCTAAGACTTCTGCCTGTGATTGCCTGCACAACCAAATATACATTGTTGTTCTGAACAAGTCCTTGGAAACTTCATTATTTTTCATTCATTTGTTTTGTCCTGCATAATAGCTCTAATATAAACCAATACAAACCAGATTACAGAGGGAAACAAAATCGTTTAATTTACAGTATATTCTCCAACATGCCATAGGTACAAAAACTATTTTTGTAAACACTGAAAAATGGAAAATATCCTCAAACATCACTGAACTTAGGAGGAGCTTGCCAATTATGTAGTGTTTTTTTCCATAGCCAATTTAGCTTGTGGAGAAATAAGAAACCATTGGTATTTAGTGAAGGGCAGCCAAACACTCCAGGGTTGATTACGGCCAAAGGAACATATTGCTTTATTTTATTCTACTGAAACTACACTGAAGCCTTTTCAGCATTTATTCAGCGTACATTCACTTCTGTCCAATGGTTAGTATGATTATCTTTTTAGACAACTCTAAAGTAGGATTTTCCATGTTATATAAAAATGCGTCCCTGTTCAGTCCAGCATCCCAGAATATAAGTTCCATAAGAAATAAGCTCTCATTCCATAGTCTTCAAGCTTGATATTCAAAGTTAAGCCTTTGAGCACATCTTAGGAGCACCTAAACACACATATCCTCATTTTGTATGTGTTAAGTCCATATCTGAATATTCTTTTTCCGTTTTCATTTTGTTGCCCATTTCCTCCAAGCCCCTTCAGGGCCTTCTATGAGATGAACCAAGAATAACATGCCACTGATTCAGAAATTACATGCAAATACCACACTGTAAAGTAGCAAGAAATGAAATGTGACTAATCACGAGATCATGAAACTTCCTGTTTAAAGGGACCATTTGATTTGTATTCTTGTAAAGCTTAAAGTCTCAATGAACTCATGAGATTAGAGCTGTATGGCAAAGAAAGATGGTAGCATTAGAACCTGACAGAATGTTAGTACTGATTAAATCTAGAGACCCGGGGACATGAAGTTCAAAATCTTGCAGCTAGTAAAAAATGGATTAAAATATCTTGAGAAACTATGTAAACAGGCAAAGCAATTACATCCATCTAAGAATTAGTGTACAAGAAAGGGAGAAAGAAAGAGAAGAACAAAATCTACAGCACAAAGAAGAAAATGAATAAAATAGTGCT
>JAWLRI010000001.1:5338934-5368681 GCA_034781795.1 Crypturellus tataupa | reverse complement strand
CACATTGACATATTACATTTAGGAAATCTGAAGTAAAGATCCTAGAGAGAGTTTATATCACCTTCACTAAAACCAGTGATATTAGATTTTGTACCTTTGCTATATCTAAATTAAGACCATGGCAAATAAGTAAGTAAAACCCACAAAACTACATCAACACTGCACTTGAATATGCCATAAAGTGTGAGTGTTGGGGGGAAACAAATACACTTTTTTTAAAAAACCATCCTAGAACAATTCTGAAAACCTTTGAAACTCTCATGGTTTTCAGAGTCAATTGGATGATTATCAATCCATGTTGTGGTGAAAGAAAAGTACTGACAAAGTTTTAAGAGATGCTAAAAGTAGCCTTACCAAGAAAGGCTACTGCGAATAGATTGCAATGACAACTCCTCTATTCTGATGTCTCTTCTTTAATAGTCTAAACTAGTCTCAACCTGACTAGTTGACTCATGGTTCAGAAACTGTCCTTCTACCACAGCTCCCCAGTGTCCTGCTGGAACTACTAAATTATGGGGTACTAGGGAAGAAAAACACCCTAAAGACATAGAAGTTTGAATCTTGACTGCAGAGTACAAACTGCCAGTGCTGTCTCTGTATTTTAATCACTTTAGCTATTTTTCCTCAAACATACACATGACATGCGTGTTCTAAAAACATTATTGTCATCTAATGAAGTAATTATTAGTATTTCTTCGTCAGAAAGAGCAAGAGAGATCAGTGTTTTGCACTGTTTTCGGTTCTTTCTAGAAGATTTCCACAAAGTAGGTGATTTTATGGCAAGCTGAAAGGCAAACAGAACTGTTCTGAACTGCTACTAAATGTCATAGTCACATACACGCCCATTCTCCTGGAATAAACATCTATTAACGTATTAAACAGAGACAAGTAATTGGCAGGGCTGCATAAACATCTTCTGTACTTACAGTGCCAGGTCGCGGATATGGAATTCTGCCCTGATATGGAATCAGCTGGTGGTTTGGGCCCTCCTTGTGTGCGAATGGCCCGTTGAACACGGTCTGGATGTCAGATAAATGATATACACACACGGCTGAGCCTTTGAAAATGGAGCTGGAAGACAGCATGAAAAATTTAGCACTTTCATATCTTTTATATAATTCTTCCATCATCATGCATAGTTTTGTGAGGAGAAACCCTCAAAATAACATATTTAATACAATCTATACTTCCATAGCATAGATTCAATATATTAAACAATCAGCTGATGTAGCTTCTCTATATGCAACACAACTCTCTAAGGCTGAGCACCTTTTCAACACTGACCTGAAAAAGGAGGAGGCTACTATGTCAGTGATGGAACAAAAAAAAATTCCTACTGTTGAATATAAAAGAAACACAATCAGGCCCAAGTTAAATCAATGGCAAAAATATTGCTGACTTTGGTGAGACAAGGGTTTTATAAACTTAATGCTGCCAAGCTCGGCACAGGTTTCCAGAACTCCACACCAATATTAACCACAAGACCTTCATAAACTCTCTGAAAGACATGGCTAGAATGTTAATCAAAACTTCCAGCACAATTACAGTTGGTTAGTTTATTATAACCAGTTGCCAACTTTTCTAAACAAAATGAGGACAGGTTGTGGCTGCAGAAGAATTACTCCTTTGTAGCCCAGCAATCCTCCTCCAGAACTTGTTTCACAAAGATCTCCCTTCAGGAGAGGTGAATGCTGATGTCTTCTGAAGAGAAAATGGGGAGTCATCTAGGAGGAGGGCCTGCTTTTTCACTGTCTCTTTATTCACCCAAATAATATCTCTGATGCCTCCTCAGACAGCACAAGTTCTGAAAGTTCTCCATGATGCAGTGAGGAAGAGCACTAAGAGAATAATTCCCAGTGAGATGGCTAAGACTACTTGGAGTGAAATTAAATCTTATTTTCTTCTTTCACTATATAAGAGGCTTGGGATGTTTATTTTAAACAAGTGGAAAATCTAGTATTAACTGTGGGATGAAGACAATCCACATAACTTTGTTTTCAATAAAAAAGAAAAAAAATGCTACAGAAGAAATCTGAAAACATTAAGTGTTCAAATTTACAGTTATAAAATATAGTGAGAAAGTTAGGGAAGTGCTACTGGCAATTGCCCAAGAATCAACATTACTCTTGGCTCTATACATATTAACAGGAGGAAACTCTTAGGTGGATTATGGTATTTGTGGAAATTTTAATAGTTTTAATCCGTTTTAAAAATATATTTAATGATTTGGGATGTTTTATTTGCTAGATTTACAGTAGATCATACCATCAAAATAGTTTGCCATAGTATTATACCATTTACCTCAATAAGGTTTAGGTAAAATTATTAATCATTATTATTTGGAAAGATGTTTGTCGTGATACTTTTCTCAGCTGTAGATCTTCCGAGGTGAAAATAAAGAAACTGTTGGAGAGTAAAATTCATTATGACTGCTGTATTTAATTATGTAACACTTTCAATCTACAGTCATAAAGAAAAAAAGAAAGAGAAAACATAAACCACAGACCATGTGGTTTGAAAGCAGAAATACACGTGAATGTTAAAGCTTCAGCAGAGACAGAAAATGGCTTGAGAGACAGAAATATGCAAAGTTTTCTCTTTGTTGCCACCGTATATGGTCCTTTTACTCAGACCTTATTTCCAGTGCAGGAGAATACCAGGAGAATTAGGTAAAAGTGTTTCCAAACTGAGACATGTTGCATCCATAACCTAATCATAAGTGTGGTTTTACTGCTAAACATAGACTCAGCATTTTTTCTTTTTATGCAATAGGAATCGTAAAATATAGACAGCACCAGATGTTTACAAGTTATGGGATTTTTTCCCCCCACTAAATGTTATAAAATCATATTTTCCTGGCTAGTTCACACATCTGAGAATGAGGATTTCTGTATACTGTCGTGGAGAGAAAAGCCTGTCAGGCAAAAAAAGGATCTTTTTCATGCAAAGATTTTTTTTTTAAAATGGAAATTCCATAAAAGGAATTTAGAGAAATAAGCCTAAAGATAAGTGAATTTGATCACATAAATGACATGAAATTAAAATAAAAATTAATAAAAGCTCTCTTTGAAGGTAAATAGTAAAAGGTGCTATATCTAACAGGAAGTATCTATTTTCATTCTTTATGTTATCAGTATATGCTGAGAACAAGAAAAAAAAAGGAAGAAATGACAGATACAGTAGGTCCAGCAGATCTATCTTGGTTAGGGGTTCAGCATAGTAACACATATCTAGTACTTCCACTACTCTTGAGAGCTCAAAGCAAGTTTCCTAATCCAGACGTAAAGCTTATACTGATGACAAGAAATTTCAGGCTGTGAGTTGTAACGGATGAAGGAGGTGATCAAAGACAACAGAAAATTGTCTTTTCTCAGCCAACTGCGGCTGACAGGGCTTATCTGCCATCTGTGCCATCATCTGGAGCAGAAAAAGTAGAAATGATCTGTATGAATCCATTTAAGAATTTTAGGTTTGTTTTTTCAGGGTGCTGGATTTCTTAATCCAGCATTGCCAATTCCACAGAAGTTCAGTGCAAGTTCCAAATTGAAACTCTTACTTCTGCATGGAAAGGCTGGTCACAGGAGACATACAGAATTGTGAAGAACAGTCTTGACCACAAACCTTCTCTTTCTGTACAAATATAGAAAATCAGGTAGGTGTGAAAGGTATTTTTTTTTCAAATCTCCACAATTACCTTGATGTTGTAAAAATTCCATACACAAGTGTTGTTCTGGGATTATCCATTTCTAAAAGAAACACATCCTCTGTAAGAAAGAAAAAAAAAGTTTTTGAATAGTTACACTAATTTTATTTTCCAGTCTAAACCATAACTTTATTCCTACTGAAGTCCATGGTAGTTTTGTCTCTGACTTGAGTGGCAAAAAGCAAATTTGTCATGTGATTGGGCCATACGCAGAAATCTTGCACTCGAACCCTGAGAAACAGATTTGGGAATTAACTACATACTATCTAGCTTTCTGAAGAGAGAAGGCAAAGGTTTTCAAATGTGTTTAGCATCTATTTCTCCCATTTTTCTCAGATGGATTTCATTTTAGCAGGTTGTTCAACAGTAGGAAAATGTTTAAATTGCAGTAGGTCAAAAACAAAATGTTCTCATAGTTGGATATAAGCCAAACCAGGAGAATTAGGTGTTTTATCTTCTTCTACTTACTCTTCCATGAGCTCATGTTTGACTAAGAAAAAGGTCAGAATATGAATGACAAACAGTTTCCCAATAAAGACACAGAGATATAAAACCTCACCATGCAAAACCATACCTAGTTACAGCTTTAGTTCTGATTTGTTTATTTTTTCCAATATCTAAGTGAAAAATGTACTTTGGTCTCTGATATTTTCTCCTTAAGAAGGTACGTAAAGCATAATCAAGCCATCCCTTAAATGTCTTTTAAATCAGACAAAAAGACTCAACTGTTTGAACTTCTTACTATAGGAAAGGTTTTCCATTGCATTATGAGAATCTTTTATTAAACCTCTGAAATTTCTTAGTGTGTTCTTTTAAACATGTTAAACCTTGAGGACTTCAGTGTACAACACTGGCAGTGTTGTGCCACTCTGCACCGCAGGTAAAAACAAAATCATCCCCTTGATCCCCTCCAGATATTTCTGCCTTTCCAACTATGGATATAGTCTTCCTCTTGGACAACAAATTGTGCTAGGAGCTCTCACTGAAAAGTCTCATATTCTATATCACTCTATATTTTACAATACAAAAAAAGCAGTTCTAGTGCTTCTAGTAGACCAGCAAATCGAAGTGTTGAAATATTAATTCCTGATTTCTAAGAATTTCTGAAAGTTCCTTAGGAAAGTACCTTATATTCACTTAATTACATCAAATTAGGATCTGATTCTAGGCCCATTATGTTCCATAGAAATCTATGAATCAAAACAAGGACACCAAATATCTGTAATTAAACCAAGTCAGACAGACTCTGAAATTCATTTGTTTTGATGAAGATCAGGGTAAATGTAACAGGAGAGGAATGGATTACAACGCAGAGTTTGGAATCAGATGCAACCCCACTGTGGGGTTCATTAGCTATTTATGTACGTATATATTTATACTTATATTTATATGTACCAATACCCATACCGAATCTTCCAACACCTAAATTTAGAACTATGACTTTGTATATCACAGCCATGGACAATATAGAATTTCAAATGTTGTGATAGTGGTTTTTGGCACTTAAGGATCAAGATCTGCATTTAATTAATTCCTTTACTGAGAAGAAACCTTACTATGATTGCTGCATAGAGACTAGTCACTGAATGTCTGCAGTATATGGAGCCCATCACATGGAACTGTCTATCACATATGGAACTGATGATATAAGTGTTTGAATAAATCCCAAGAAAATATATTTATTCATTGTATTTTTGCTAGTGCTGGTGATGGCATTGAGGAGTACTGGCTTAAACTATTAGATAGAATCCTCCAAAAAGAACTGTATTGCAAAAAGTCTGTATGTTTAGCAGTGGTATAATAAACAATTTCAAAGAAATACACGTTAAAAAAAAACTTCTATTATAATTCTAGATAGTAGAAAAATAACAATAGATGGCATTTACACATTCCTTCTAATTATTAATTCCTTACATACATATGCTTTAAAAAGTGAACATTATTTTTTTTTAGCTCAAAGATATAATGCTGATGACTCAGAAAGAGGTATGAAGAAATCTTTTGTTTTCTGTCACAAAACTTCAAGGAGAATTTGTCGTGGACTTCTCCAGGTCCAAGTAGCACTGTGGGAATTTTAATGCTTAAATATGCTCAGGGTGGAGGACTTAGGTAAAACTTTGTAGAGTCTTTCATTCCATACCTAATTCATCAAAGTATGTTTCTGTTCCATCTTCATCCATTACTGAACACACAAGTCTCGCTTTCAAGAATGTTGTCCACTTGTTTACAAGACTACGTTGACCACCTGTGTCATTCTGGAAAAGAATGT
Source organism: Crypturellus tataupa (assembly GCA_034781795.1). NCBI lineage: Eukaryota > Metazoa > Chordata > Aves > Tinamiformes > Tinamidae > Crypturellus > Crypturellus tataupa. The sequence goes on along the minus strand of JAWLRI010000001.1, from coordinate 5,362,709 downwards.
TATTTTCATTAAAATGAACACAATATAGGTAATAATTTATTGGATTTTCCCACATTTTTCTGGGGTTAATGCTTATGGTCATCTACAAAATATCAAATAGAAAAAAATAGATAGCCTAAATAGCCCCCCTCATCTAAACACTGCAGACCTGGCTGAGAATAAAAACTTGGACACTTTATTTTGAGCAACTTGATTTAGAGCAACAAGCTACAGGCACGATCAGATTAATTTTACTTTATGGATGGAGAATTATGAGTCAGCAGTGCGTTGAGAACAGTCCCTGCCTTACAGTCCTCCCCATGAACCCTCGTTTCTTCTTTCATGGCTTTGAAGAAGACATGCCCAGTGTGACTTGTCTCCTGGTGCTATCATCTCCTCTGTGAGAACGCTGCCAGCTCGCTCAAGTTGCTCTCCGTTTCACTCCAGTGCAAAGGAGAAAGAATAATTACTAAAGCAGACAATACAGACAGAGATGATACCTCTTGGCTTATTTTGCTGATGAAGGACTTAGATAAGAGCATCATCTTGGAAACAGTGTATCACATTGGTACCCAAATGAAGGGAAAAGGGACAATGAGGAAACAATATAAATATGACTGGTCCAAAATGCTGCATGTTGTTCCATTGGTGCTTCTAGAACCAGTAATGAGACTTTTAGAGGCACCCACAGTGGGCCTTTTAGGGGATCTCTTTTGGCACCATTGTATTAATCTATTTGGTCTATCTCAAAGGTTTTGATATCTAAATATGATAGCATGTAAGCATGTCTAGTTCAGATTCATATTCGTGGCTTTGGGAATTTGTCATTGACTTCAGTATAAGTCTGAACAGTCTGAAGGCTTTCAGAAATCATTTGTGCCTTATTATAATAGTAACAATAATAACACAGATGTAATATTGTGAAATGTCTTCTTGCAAAATACCCAAAAGGGCCTTTAGGCACCTTCACAAAGACAGGGGGATTATGAAACAGATTACATGCCTCCTCATGCTGCCAGAGAAGGAGCTTAATACAATCCTATACGTGCCCTTACACACTGCACAGCAACATCACCAAACATCTAATTCTAAAGAAAATCCCAGTTTAAAACCTTTCCAAAAGAAAGAATGAAAAGGCTAGCAGTAATTGTACATTTTAGAATTTTGCTCTCATAAAAAAAAAAAAAAGTGCTGCATTTCACAAGAGATATTAATAGCCGCTTCAATCATTTTTCATGTACACTCGGTTATAAATGCAAAAAGGAGAGAGCCAATGAAGGGTGTGGTGACCACAACCACAACTCCCGAGATTAATAATATCTGCATGCATGTTCTTAGAGTTAGGTTCATACATATGTCAATGCAAGACCGCAGAAAGGAAAAATATTGCAAAAATTAAAGCTATGTTTGAAAGTTAAATCAACTCATTTAAAAGCTGGATTCTGATATTTCCACTAAAAAAAAAAAAAAAAGATATTGTGGGTTTAGGGGTGAAATCCTTAGCCGTTTATATTGTTCATTTTTTCTACACAAAAACCCCACCTGATTCATGTGAGAGAAAGTAAGCTTGCAAATCAACACTGCTGTACCTATTCTGAGCCAACCAGAGAAATATACAATTTTCTGAATCTCTACATTTTCGCATCAGTGTAGATATAACCAGATCTAAATAACAAGCTGAGGCCCTAACTGTGTATTACATAACTTCTTTTCTTAATTATGAATGTGGAAGCTGAGAACATAAATTTGTTTCTAATACAAATTAAAGGTTTTTCAATCATTTTAATGAAACAGCCATTTAGCTTATCAAATTGCAGTAATTGTTTGTCACAGCTGGTACACAAAACATTTCTTACTGGGCATATTCTTGCAATCATTGAATGAATTTGCTTTGTGCTGCCGCTGTTGTCTGTGAGTCTTTCCTTGAAGAAGAAGTAGACTTTGGCATCATTGGGGTCAGTGCCGTCTGGGATAACATGAGCATCCACAAAAATAGGCTCTGAAATGAAACATGCCAGAAGATGCATCAGTAAAGGCAGTTAATGTTTTGACAGTTACTGATTCCTTTAAGGAATTGCTATATAATGCATATAGATGCTTTGCTGTGGCAGGTTGTGCTTAGTTCTTGCCTCGGATCACTAGATAAATGGTTTCAAGTCAGCAGCATTTCTGCTGCATCTCATTTTATCCTGCATCAGATTTTTTGAAAAGTGATTCAAATGCAGAAGTGGGAGTTCATTACAGGATCTAAAAGACTTTGAGCAAGAAGGGAGAAAAATCAGTGAGTTATCAGGGGTACCTTAGGAAAGATTCTTTGAGGGAAAACTTAAGTAGCTGAAAGACTCACTATGAAAAAATTATCAAGATACTTTAAAAATACATAAATAAAAGAGGAAAAAAACTTTTTGAAGCTAAAAAGAAAGCAGGATTTACAGTCTTGATCAGCAAAGTTTCACTCAGTTCCTATCAGAGCATGATAAACAGTAAAGCATATAAGCCATGGACTGCAAGAGAGCACTAAAAGAGCGAAAAATAATAAAAATATGAAATAGCATGCGTGCAATTTTTGAAGGACATATAGACACCTAAGATTAGAAAACACAGCAGTACTATTACTAGCGCTCTCCTCTAAACTGCAAGTGGCATTATATGCAAGTGGCTGTGTACTACTTCAACGCAATCTTTTAGTAGGCAACTCCTATTGTAGTTGCTACCTGCATTTCCTTTTGGCAATTTCCTATGCTAAAATACACTACAAAGTTGTGGGAGACCTCAGAAGACCTTCCCCTTTGTCCAAAGGAAGAGGCGGGCACTCCTCCTGTCTGAAAGATCTGTTCAATGGTTATTCAAGATTGCTTGATTGGTTGAAACTGAGTACAAATTTTGAAAGGACCTAATTCAAAGCTTTGATCTCTAATGTAAAATTCATGTCTATGACTGTGGCATTTTAATGTTCTCATGAGGCCCTTCTCAGATCCTATATCAAGTATCATGATTCTGTCTCTAAGAGAACATGAATATAAACTGCCAAATACCTCTTATGAGCATGTATATCAGAGAGATTATCCAGTAATTAGATATTGTTAATGGTATTATTCCCTGATTCACACTGTGGTATGTAGAGGTGTATTAGACAGTAAAAAATAGTAGGACAAGTTAGAAAACAGTTTCTTCTTCATAAAGAATCTAATATATTCTGAAAAAATAAATTGTAATCCTGTGGTAGTAGTTACAGATAAAAACAGGTACTACTAGAGTCTGTACTGAAGTACAGAATTTACAGAAGTCACTCTAAAAATATAGCAAAAATAAGTAACTCATGTTTAAGAATTAAAGTATGTTTTAGAGATACTTGAAGAAAGTATGTTTATATGAATATACTTTGAAGACTTTTCAAAACTGAACTATTACGTTATTTACTCCCATCCTTTGACATCTGCCTTTAGTGAGATAGTCCATCATCATTTTCATTCAATGTAGGTAACTGGAAGGAATCTTCTTATCAGTGAAGGTAGGGAGAGTTTCCACATTGATTTCAGTGTAGCCAAGTGTTAAGTTTATGTACTCAGAAGCTGGTTTTCCTAATGTGTTTGATAATCAATCTCTTATCATAGAAATAAATGGCAAAAATTGTTACTGATATAAATAATAATAAGACTCTCTGCTAAACATATTTTGAGTACAAGCAGATGTGAGCCCTCCATAAGACATAGATTAATTTGTATTGACTAAAGTTTGTAATTCTTTGTAAAAAACTTAGAATCATACATTCTATTTTAAAGCAATATGTCCTATGTTTTTAAGGTGGAAAAAGTACTCTCCTAGAAGTTAATCTACTTGACAACTGTATTGTGAAAGGTTTTCCTGCACTTTCCACCAGATGGGGTGTCCCATGAGGCTGTGAGTCTTCTGTTTCATCACACCACATGAAGTGCACTGTGTACAACATGTATTTGCACACATTTCTTCTTCATGGACTCACTTCATAAATTAGGGAGGGAGAATAAAAGAAGGGAGAGGGAGCATCAGAAGGGAGAATAAAATGTATTTTAAGTGAAACAAAGCAGGGCTTCTGTGAAACAGATTAAAAGTTTTGGTAAAACAAACCCAACTTACCGCTGAGCCACTTTGAGTTGTGTTGATCGGTTCTCACAGCATTGCGTTTAGTTAGGCTCCGGAAAATGGCAGCGTCTGTCCCCATGAAATCAATATACATTCCTGAAAAAAGTTCTTCATCTACAGAGAATTGAAATAGGGGTGGGGAAGGGAAGAGAAAATAAATGCAATGTTATGGGAAATCCATATTTAGTGATCTATTTTTATTTTAAACTCTTGCCAGCTCTTTATTTGCATAGTAGTCTATGCACTTAAATCTTGGGTGGTAGGAATTAGGAATGGTGTCGCCTCTGATTTACAAAGACAGAACCTAGAGCAAGAGAGAATCATCAAATTTTGCTCAAGGACTTTAGGGAACTACATAATTAAATGCGGCTGAAAAACCACATGTGGTGAGCCTTTCTTTGATACAAAGTTTTAGCGACTGAACTTTCATGGCTAAGTACCATTAGAAAATCAAGCCAGTGTTATCAAAAAGCATCACATTCAATTTTTTAAGTGCTTAAACAAGCTTTTTTTTATTATGAGAGTAGACAAAATGACTGGGCTGAATTTATTACTGGTGTAACTGGCACAACATCTATTGCAGTCAATGGACCCGTGCCAGTTTCTACCAAGAGTATTCTCAAGACTGCCCCAGGCAGCCTCAAGCCGACTTCAGTATTGCAGAGGCCAGACAATCATCTTATTGAACTTTACTCAGAGAAACATGGTGCAACAATTGCCCCTTTTTATAGACTTGATTCTAAGTATAGGTCTATTTTGTATGAACAGAATTAGACACGAAACACATTAACAGAATTACGAACTTCTGCTCTCCCCATGCAGGACTGAAAATTCAATCCATCTGTCAGACTGTATATCTGTGTGTGTGTGTATGCATAAATATACATATATATAATTATAATTATAATTACATATACTATCATTTTCCACTCCATGAATAACCAAGTAATTTCTACTGACTAATGGCAATGAAACCCCAGAGTACAAAACAGTAGCTAAAATAAACTTAAACTTTCAGAGTGGGAGTGGTAGCTGAATACATTCCAGTACAGCTGGGTCCTTTGATTGATGTTTTTGTCTGAATTCCTGGACTACCCATAGAGTGTGGTCTATCTGGCAAGAGTCACAGGTTCTGAAGTGCTTGAGGCTATTTTAAAGCTTTGATGTGTGTGTGTGTGTGTGTGTGTGTGTGTGTGTGTTTGCGCACATCAATATGGAAGACTATTGGCACATGAGAGAATTAAACCCTTGAGACTGTATTTTTCTACTACTGGTTACAGGCCAGGCTGAACTACAGACCAGCGAGTGGATTATTGCAGCCCTTCTGCTTTTGTCTCTTCCAAGGAAGAGCGCAATCATACCCAGATGAATACCTTCTCCTGGGGTGAAAAATAAACAGACCTAAACTGTGTATTTGATGCTTGTCTGAAAAAATTACATTCTGAATATAGAATGACAAGAATGATCAATACCTAGTACTAACTTAAACAGTTAGGTCAAAACTTTCTTATAATCAAATTTTGTATATCAGCCTCATTGCCTTAAACCATCAAAGCTTTATTCTAATGAAATAAATTAGCTGAAAGAGATCAGACATGGTTCTCACTAATTCTCAGTGCTTTGTATGCACACAGACACATAAAAGTGATGATGATGATGGTAATAATATGTAATTCTTAATCCTATTACATATAAACTCTACCAGATATTCCTTAAGCAAGAGTCTACTTGCTAAAACATGTACCAGATGACATCTGTCAGCTCTGCTTCCTTTTAGTTAAATGCTTGAATTACGCATTTTTTTTTTTTCCACAGAATAACTAATTTCTCCTACTTCTCTTTGTTATTAGGGGAATTACTGAATTGATGAGGTATGTCTGCTTATGTAAATACTTCAGAGTCTTGTTGGGGAAAAAGACACACTCTTACACAGCAGTTATGCCAAGCTTCATCAAAGTACATTTTTATTGCTTTGACGCAAAAGTGTCTTTGTACAATGATAAATCGTAACGAGTTCTAATTTGCTTTTATCCTCTGAAGAGTGAAACAGCTTTCCTGTTTCATTCTCTGGTCATACTGTGTGTTATGCAGGATGTTAGTAATGCCCCAAATTGATGAGATACTGCAGCTATATTTAAAAATGGTTCTTTTATTGTGTAAGAGTTACCCAGTCTAGCAGCATTTCCCATCTTCTGAAGACAGGGTAAGGAATTTCTTTTGCAGAAGAACTCTCACAAGAGAGTTCACTAGCAGGGCTTTCGTCCCCATCATTTCTAGGTCATGCTGTCAATTATAAAATCATCCCAGTTCCAGCATGGATATTGAGGCTGACTTCATTCAAGCTTAATGTTTTTGAAGTGACTGGGTCTTGTAGTTGCAGGAATTCTGAGAAAAAGCATATAACAAAATCTGTAGGAAAGTCTTAAAAAAGAATTTGACCTCTGTTGAATAATTTAAACCTTGTAGATGAATTATATCATGAAAGATGGGCCCAACACGGAGGGAGGTCTCTTCAGTCACATAGCTCAGGGATCAAGGAAGATAATGTAAAGTCTGCTAAGATGAACAAAGCTGCCATAAATCTATTACAGGAAAAAAAAACTAGTGTTCAGAAACACTATACTTTGTACTAGGATTTCATAAAATCTAGAAGGAATGAGTAAATTTTATTCTCTAATGATAATGATTAACTTAATAAGACCAGAATAGCAGTGAAGAGCCATGGATTAATCCATCACTGGATTTGAATATATGTTTCTTATTCAGTGTGTACCTCTAAACACTGAACCGGTGATCTGATCACTGATAAGAATATAAAGGGAACAAATAGCCTGAGAGGTATCTTGGCAGCAATTTCCAGTCTTAACATTAGAATTCCCCTCCAGATCATACCTCTGTGAAAAAAATTATTTGTCTTTCATACTATCAGCTATGAGAAATCAAAAAATATTTTAATTTATAGTTTGAAAAATATTGATAACAGAATATATCAATTTATGGTAGAATACCTTCCTTATGCTCCATGAGACCCGGTCTTTTAAGGAAACACATATATAATTCTCATTGATTTCAGTGGCAGTCAAATGACAGACACACCACACATTGCTTCTTTGCAAACCCTGGGTCAAATATCTAGCATTCTGCATGCACTAAATTCTCTTTGCTAAAGGAACTGTGAAAAATCTGTGCCAGCGCTGTTCCCTTTGCAGCCACAGCCGTGAATATTGCAAGAATTAGGTACATGTTCAGATCTTGAGGCTTTGGATGCAGAAGCCTACAAGGGTGTCGGGAAGGTGACGGGCTGCAAGCTCGGCCCGCAGCTCGGCCAAGGGCTAATCCCAGCTTGGCGGCAGCCCAGATGTCCGGGCAGGCCCCTGTTCTGCCTGGCTGCCTGTGGGCAGCGTGCAGCAGGGAATCTCCTGCCCGTGGAGAGTCAGCACAGGGGAAACAAAAGAGTTGACCGAGCAAGCCTAATGAACTAATATGATGGTTAGTCATCTAAGTGCCACAGCTTAGCCCAGTTCTCGATTGCAAGGCAGTGGGGAGTTTCTTGGGGAACCACTGACTCAGCATGCCTGCTGAGGAGCACCAGGCTGCTCCTCAAGGATGTCTACAGGCTGATCTTCTGATTAAAAAAATAATAATATATATATATAAAAGGATTTTCTTTTGCTAATGATTTGGGTTACACAAAGCCTGTGTCTCTGCTGAATTACACTTACGTGTGTAATAGGCACTGCGGTAGTTACTGCAAAGGGAAGTATCTCCCTGTCACTGAGCACAGTGCCCACAAACCCACACGGTTATTTTAGGTGTGCCAGTTGTATCACTCTCTGGCCTTTCATAGGGAAGAAAACTGCTAAATTGTTTGGGTATAAAGCCAACTGAGGAATGAAGAGGCTTGTAATAGCTGGTGGGCTCTACAGCAGAGATGACAACAAAAATGAAATTCAAGCGTAAGTCTTCAGGATTTCTTTCCCTGTCTGCACTGACATGTTACAAATGATTAGATGAGACACAAGCACTGCCCATGATGAACAAGGTCAGAAACTGTTCAAATAGAAATGCTAGACAGGATAATAGAAAGTTGAAACTAACCCTGGGAAAAAATGCATACGCTGGAAGAGCAACAACCTTTTGTTTTCTGTTCGTCTCCCTCTTCCTCTCAACAGCTAATTTCTGCATTTTGTTCACACATCCATCCTTAGCTTCTTGTAAACCTTGTAACAACTTCTGCCCACAAGCAGAACTAATGCAACAGTGTCCTTTTGAAAGGTTGAAATCTGTGCCCGGCTCATCTACGGCATCTCATTATTCCACACCATGAATGATAATACGGAATTAGAGCTCAGCATCTCAAAGTGGTTTTACTTACTGATCATAACAGACACCGTGTTCACATTAGGGTTGAAAGAACAGCGCCCCTTCCCTGATTCACACTTGGAGTCAATCCTGAAGATTTGTTCCTGCAATGTAGATGTTCGTGTCACTTCTCATTTTAGAAACCTTCACAGATAAAGCACCTTTCCTGTTTCCAGCATTAACAGTGATCAGCTCAGGACTTTCTGCAATTTCTCCCTTCCATGCAGATTTGCATCAACTTTTTAAGAAAATTTCTCACATTTACTTAGATATTTTCATGATTCCAGTTAACCATTGACTGCATTGAAATAGAGATTTTATTTTCCTCCAGCTCTGTTATACTTCAGAGCTTTGCTTGTTCTGATAATACAATAACATTGGTGAAGATTAATTCTGTTTTTCTGAAGTTATAGTTTATTTGCCAAATACATGGTGATGTTTATATTGGTTTAAAACATTTATAATAAAGCTACTAGAATGAATGTAAAATAGAAGTCTTTTATGACAGTTGCTTTGTCATAGTACAAATATTTTGCTTTTTACTGTGATATCAAGCCTCCAAAACCCTAAATCACACTTCTTTTACTCAGTGCCATTTTTTGGATTAAAGTCTGAGCTCCAGTTGTATAATGATCAATGATTTACTAGTATCTCTTGTTGAAGCCAGAAATCTCTTGGAATTTTTTTGCTGTTTAGGAAACTTGTTAAGGGGGTTTTATTTATAGTTTACGGGATTTAAAAACAGGAAATATATTTGGCAAAGTATAAACAATCTGGACAACAGTTTGAAATACAGAAAGTTTGAACATCTTTAGACTATACTCCCATCTTGGCACAACTCTTCACTTCCAAGTTCCCAGTAACATAAAGAGTGCAGGTTTGCTGAACAGAAGGGGACTACTGGGTCCAAGTCATTCATTGCAGACAGCAATGGGAGTAGATATAGATCTACGGCACCTCTCATCGCATTCCGTTGCACACCACAGGAAAAACGTGTTCCTAGCATCCTATTACAAACGTAGCCTATTTCATAAAAGGTCGAAAGACACAATTTCAAAGGAGTGGGAAAAAAAAACCTCAAAAAAACTTTAAGTTGACAAAATAGCTGACCAAAAACCCAAAGGAAGGCTTTTGTGATATACATACCAATGTTGTAGGTATTCAACTAAAGCCAGCAAGCAACTCCTTTTATCCTCTTTCACTGCTAATGCAAATCACAATAGAACCGGGATGCCCCACAGATCACTGAGCAGCCGTCTGGCGATCATAAATTGTAGACTCTACAGCTCTGTAATGCTCTGCTACAACTGGAAGTCTTGTATTCTATTATCCCTTATCTCTTTTCCCTATCTTCTGTTTTGCCTGATTTAATCACCGAGATCTTATCTGCCACTTTAGCAGTAAGCCCGCTAAACCATAATAAAACATAACTATGAAGTTTCTACTATGATTTTTTTTTGCTTTATTTTACATCTAGATTAATATGTAGTTTGATGTTAATCTCTGTTTACTATATTTCGCCACTATTTACCAAATCAAAATGTGCAATACTGCATTATTAAACTGGCCCCAGGACAATATTTCATTTTAATATATATTAAACTTATTTACTCTGTAATTAATTCACGAAGTGATTATATTTGCTTCTGTTTGCAACTGCTCTGTTCCTAGAGCATGTTTGTGTCACTAAAAAGTCATTACCGAAGATCAAAATATCCAATATGCAGAGCAAGAATTATTTTTCAAAATTTGCTTCAGGGAAACATGTTTTAATAAATAGGAAAACATTCTGTGTCATTGATGAACTCACTTTGGAGACAAAAGAACAAAACAGGCTTTGTTCTTATGATTGTTGGATATGGCTCTTACAGGCTTTGTAGCTCCCAGAGAAAAACAGATGTTCTTTTTAAAAACAGCAATTTTACACCTGCAAAAATGGACTTCTGTGCATGGAAAACTATGAAAAATTCAAGGTGAAATGATAAAAGTAGAGGAAAAAGAATTTTTACTCTTCCCATCAATACTACACAGTTCTTCACCCTTTTCTAGTAATTAGACATGCATTTGTATATGCAATAGTCTCAGAAGGAAATACTTGATTTTAAACCGTTATGCTATTGTTGGTCTGTGCAGTAATGGCTTGGAGAATGCAATGCCTACAGTTAAATGTCTGACAGACTCCAGACGTCTGAAACATCAGTTTATTTAATCAATTGATCACAGGCACGTAGCTATACAGACAGGCTAAGGGACACGAATTCTGCTCTTCCAAGTTATGCATCTTTATTTTAAACTTAAGAAATTTAACATCTTGCATCATCTGGAAGTCTCATATCTTTTTTTTTTCTATTATTATTATTTTCTCCAATAGAAATCTCATGCACAGTAAGCCAAATATCGAGACAGTCAAAAAATTTCTGGATTACGATACTACTGCTTAAGCTTACAAAAGGGTATTGCATATATTAGAAACAAATGAGATCACTTCATATGTTTCAAGTATTTTTTCAATAAATAAATTTGGGTAATGAGTTGCTAACTGAAGAAAACAGACCTCTGTTTCACAGTATAAGCAAAATAAACTAATGAAGATTATGCAAGGCAGAGGGATGGATTTATTCCAGCAATTCTGCTTGCTTGTGCTTTTTAAATCCAGGCGATGAACCTCTGCTTCTGGATAATTCATTAGGAGTGAAGGTGCAGTGATTCAGACTACATCCTCTGTCAAGGAGACTGGAGCCAGATAACGATCTACCAAAAGCAGCTGAGATCATCCTGTGCAAACCTACCTGGAAAAGGTAGGTTGATTTATCGCCTCCCTGGCAGCCTCTGTAGTAGGCCTAGGTCTTGGCCAGAATTCCTGTCATACTCCCAATGAAACCAGTGATGAATTTCCCACTGTCTCGCCTAGAAGCAAGCCCAGCTTTTAAAGTTGCCCTCTCATGGCAAAAGTCCAGGTTGCAGTCTCTGATCTTGCTTTCTAACACATCTGCTTCCACATTGCACAGGAAAATATACAGCACACCTCTGTGCCTGCGGATATGAATCTGACCCAAAAGCTACTGAGGTGCTGGATCACAGATAAATGCTTTTCTTTCTCCTTCTGCTCGCTTAATTTATTACCTATTACATTTGCACATAAACAAACATTTCACTTTCAAAGCATGAAATCTGGACAATGTATTTATGAAACATCTGGTACTTTGTATATTTAAAATACACAGTGAAACTAAATACAGAAAAATTGAAGACCTATTCAGAGAAAATGAGATTTACACCCTTGAGGATCTTACAGTAAGGAGAAAACTTGCTAACTTCACCCTGGCAGAATCTACTGGGGCAGAATTTCTGCTGGAGATGAACATTCACTGAGAATAAGATGTATAGTGGGGTTGTACCTAGCTGACATTAAGCTAAGTCCAGCAAACAGTCATATAGCTGAATAGTTAATCAACTTAAGTGCTTTTTCCAGGAATGAGTAGGTAACGCATGGTAGTATAAGAAGCTGGCAAACTGCCTAATTTGCCTTTTATGTAGCTAGCTCTTTCTTTACAAGTATTTCTTGAGAAATTTCAAAATTCAGAAAAAAAAAAAAACAGATAAAAGAAGATGTTCTTATTGAAAATACCTCAATATTTTAAGTGACTTTAATTTTCAGATGACTGTCATATCTGAGCATAGTTTCTGAGCATGGCTTTATATCTTGCTGGCAACAGGATCATTAGAAGAACGTGGATCTTTGTTCTTTTTCTATTTGATCATAGATTTGTGCAGTATCAGAATTTTGAGTTTTGCATAACATTAAAAAGACCAACAACACAAGGATGGGATAAAACAAGCAGGGACCCACCTCAGACCTGCGTCCTCTGTTGACATACACACACACGGGGCTGAAGGCTCCACTGCCGCAAACGTACAGGTGTGTGCGGTTGTAGGACTGGATCACACGCACAAAATTTCCACAGCCGTGCTGCAGGGAATACAGACAATGCAACTTCACATTGGAAAACGTTATCAGATATTGGAGGAATCAAAACAGGTGGTAATTTTAATAGTGTCCTAAAATTTTAATGGTGTCCCTGTAAAAATGTACTTTACAATACAACTTATTATAACTAGTCCCATTAATATGAATTTACTTCCTCTGCCTTTTTAATGTTCTTTTCAAAGCTAAAGGATTGACCTCCACTCAAGGCCTTCAGCCAACTTGCTTTATGGCATGATATTTTTGAAGGATCTGGAGATGGGGTAGAGGGCTGGTGAGCCCTTTGCTTTCTGTGTAACAAAGAAAGATGAAGTAGGAAAACAGTTACTGAGTTTGGCAGTCACTAGATTTCAACAGCTGCAGACTTCTGTTTTCTTTCCTTGCTATTTTGTGCAGTCTGGGAATGGGGCATGGATAGGGCATTAGAGAGGAGCTGCACAGGGGTGAACATAACTTTCTCATAATCACACAATAATCTGATTTCCATCCACAGACCCTGAATGTATGGAAGAAATAGAACCTCTGCATGAAAACAAGAAGCTACCCAAGGAAGATTCCTTAAGACAGTCTCTTTTTCCTCCTATTTTATTTCATCATAGCTGGAGATAATAATTAAAAACCAAAGCAAACTCAAATCTCAGATCCCATATTTGTGCAAAGAATTTCCAAAATATTAAAACTCTGAACAGCATGTTATAAGAGCAAATTCACAATTAATTGTTGCCTCATCTTAGCACTGATTTGAAGATCAATGGTAACATCTCCAAGTAGTCATGAAAATTGAAACAGTGCATTAGTCACACACACTAACAAACAATTTACCACATTTTATACTCCTTTTTCCTCTTGTTCATGCCTTTCTGACCATGATCATCTGTTAATGTACTTCAGGTTAAAAACACAGATTTTTATTTTTCCTGAATGTTTTTCTGAGATCCCAGATCTACCTTCATATTCAACCATCCAAATCTCTACTAGTTGCAGTAAGAATTGCATTTTGTGTGTTTGTGTGTGAATACAGCATTACAAACTGTGTCATCAGACATTTTCAGGAAAAAAAACAGTTGAGTTAATCCATGTTGGCCAAACAACAGTTCATTTTTATTTATAGGCATTCACATTTTCAGCTCAGCAAAAGCTGGCACTCTACTAGGACACCGAAACCTGATGTCTGATTGTAAGCTATTTGGGGTTCATAGAAAGAGTTTCCCTAGAGGGAACAGTGTGCAAAACCAGTAGCGTGTTTGCTCATGCCGTATCAGCAAAACCTTTCAACCTAATCAAAATACATTCTTTCTCTAAAGCTGAGGGTTGTTCCTAATCTTTTCTTTTCTGTCATATACAGACATGTTAGTTTGGCTCAGAAGTGGCTTTAACACTAGTTTGCTATTGAAATCAGGCTTTTGTCAGCAGTATTACTCATCCACATTATGGTTGTAGAAAGGGTGAAAAAAAAGGACCGAAAAAATAAAAGGACATTTATACACCTTCAATATATAAGTAACATATATGCCAAAGTGCTTTCTCACTAATATAGCCCTTTAAAATGGTTATCTCTAAGGAGCAAACGAGCTAGAAATAAAATTATGATAAAGACTATTAGGCACTGCTCTAATGGTGAACAGTCAAAAGACAGCTGAAGAGGATGCAAATAGAACTTCCTGCATTCCCTTACAATTTCACTTTCTCTATGTATATGCAGGCTGTAAGACCAAAGCACTTTAAGAAAGAAACAATGTTCATACACAATTCTACCAAATACACTATCTGGTATATTGTACCACCAGATCGTATTCTATTGGGTCTTCTACATTGCTCCTATCTATCTACTGTCTATAGAGAGAACTTTCAAAAACTATGATCTGATGTAGGAGCCTTGGAAGATGTTTCCTTATAGATTCAGGCTTCAGTGCAAGACAGTTCAATACAACCTCTCTGGGGTTGCCATTTTCCATGATTTCAGAGGTCATCTTTACTTTTTTTCTGGGAAACATAGTGGTTTCCAGATAGTATAGAGATATTGCTTTACAGGATTAATAAAAAGGTGTTGGTATTTTTCTGCAACGAGCACTATGTGCTGTCAGAATGCAGACAGGTACTACCCATCTGTTAAGATCCCATCGGTAGGGACAGACAGCACAATTATAGATATTTAACTTTAAATTATTCAGCACCATCTCCAGAATATACTTCAAATACTATTATCTTCCAAATCTACTAGTTATAAGAAAGAAAAGGATGTTTTTTGCATTTCTCAAAGTCTGAAAGTGGATTGTGTTTACATAGCATGATTTTTCATAAATTCACTTTATGATTTGGCCTGCAGAATATTTAAAAAGGCAAAACAAACACCTCTTTCATTTGCTTTTGGCTGCACTCAAGGTGCTCTTGCTTTATGGCCAATACGTAATTTGTGTGTATGGGTGCACGTGCGTGTGTATTACAACTCACCGTGGGATCTTTGCCAGCCATTTTGCACTCTTCAACCTTGTTTGCTGATGCTGGCCAGAAAATCTGTGAGCAAAGAAGTAGATTTTAAGTAACTTATTATTATCTAATTTATTTTTAATAAAGGAAAGTGTAATGATTATTGTACTGCATAATTTATAACAAGAAGTTAGTATTTTGATAGCTTTTGCATCTTCATTCTAGGGGAAAAAATACTTTCATTTGTAAATGAAAATAACTCTTAGAATGCAATAGAATAGTGCAGTAGATCCTTGGCTGATAACTTTCTTAAAGACAGTAAAGAGAGTCTGATTTATGCTATTTGTCCCAAATATTATTACACATTTTAGAGTTAGGTTAATCAATTGATTTAGTCTTTGTTATAACTGAACTTGAATAAAAGCTTTTAATGTTCTCATTGCTTGTATATGACACAGACTTTAATCTTCATCTTCTTTACTTTTGCTCAACTTCTAGACATTGCTCTCATTGAATAGTGCATAAGTTCTTGTAATAACTTTTAATTTTAAAAAGTAAAGGTTTGAATATCTAATGATTAAATCTTCTTAAAATTTTAAGATTTCCGGATGAATTTAGTAAACTTCGCACTGCAGACAACTTTTTTAAAAGTACCTCCATCTCTGGATGTTTAGCTGAACTCTACTCACTCACATTCAAGTTTTTGAGCTTCTTCCATTATTTATTTTGATTTTGGCATACAAAGGACATCCATTAGAAAGTACTCCCTAGAAATGTAATAAGTGGCAGAGCCTGAAAACATTTTGCATAAGGACAGTTTTGGGCTTTTGATTTTGATTGATGGTTTTTCTTTTTTTTTTTTTTCTGTGCCTGAATGGATCATTAAAATGCCTTACAGCTTTATGCTGCAGAATATAATTTGTACAAAAGATGCAAATCTATGAAACTGAACTCCTTACAGAAGTAAAAGTGACGTATTATGAGAGGGCTGAAATGGACATAGTGGGGACACCGCAAGTTTCCAGATAAAGGTAGCAGAATCACGATGAAATGTGAACTACCCAAAAGGTCAGATAAGCTATTTCAGATCAAAGAGGGTGGCTCCATTACAGATGGAGATTACTATAATGCTGGGAGGAAGCAGAACATGTTCACATCATGAAATGCATATATCATTCATGGAGCCATATGCATATGGAGCTGGTCTCCAGAGATGCCAACCACTGTCAATTCAGGTGGACAGGCATGTCCAAAGAGTGAAACCCAGCAAAGTCTCATTTAAGTGCTCCTAATCACCCTCCAGTATGGTCCGTTTTCAAGCTGGGTATGTCTGTCCCTCTGCTCCTGGGGCACAGCAGTAAAGTCCACAGAGCAAAGGATATGAATTTAGCAAAACAAAGCCTAGCTGCACTTTTGAAGGTAGTGTTGTAGCTTTGATAGTCTAAAGGCTGGGCATGGTCTGTAGGGTGGTAATATCTTAACAGCCAGGCTTCTGGGCACACAACACTTCAGTTGACTTACTTTCAAAAGCTGGATTTTAATTTAATCTGGAAATTAGAGAATTAGAAAGAAACCAGTGGATTTTTTTAAAAATGTGTGACAAACTCATTATTTTCATACGCAGGCTGCCTACTACGAAGTCTAAGGACATACAGTGTCCTTAGAAAACAGCAACTCAGTAAGTTAGAGAAGGAGCCAAAATACGGGACAGCAACAAGAGCGAGATTAGGGTCATAGTGTCTAAAATGCAAACTAGAGATGTCTCAGCTATCCAGATGAAGGGCAAGGGCTGACCCAGACATAACAAAGGTTGAAAAACAGCTCAGAGATTAGGCTTCCGAGTAGGAAGCAAAAATAAATACACTAGGAGGTTCACTTCAGCTCTATCTGGTTATTTTTCCCTTGTGGTCTGAAAAAGAGAGCATTTAGCTATATGTTCTTCTTGATAACAGGCTTCTTTTCAAAGTGCATTTCTAAATTATCATAAAGTGTCAAGAAGACTGGAAACATTTCAGCTCCATCAAATCATATGAATTTTGCTTCTGAGATTAATGTCACTTTGAAACAAATAGACTGGTCAAAAGCACTACCTGAGGCACAGACATGCTAGTATTTCCTTCATCTTGTATATATGTACATATAAAACAAGCACTAACAGTTCGATAAGGTCGATAAGCCCATGCCTGGGTTACTGCTGGCTGCAAACTAATGAAATACATTTCCTCTTAAAAAAAATGGTATGCAGTAAAGAGATTTTGTATTTTCAAAATAAATGTTAAACTTACACTGAGAGGGTCCTGGCTTATATTATTAATATTCAAAGACAAAATATGATCTTTGCTGCCCACATAGATCCTATCCTGATCTTCATCCATAAATAATATCCTGTAATCCAGTGGATTGTGGGATATTCTGTAATATTCAGAGGTCTTCGTTTCTTGCAGTTCTGTAACAATAAAGACGACAAGTTAGTGAAGAGGTTCAGTTGCCTTTCTTAGCTTCATAAACGCATATCATTTTAAACAAAGAATTCTTTGAGCACAGGCATGGCCAATAAGAGAACAAAAGTTGTTATCAGACACTTGGTTATAAGTCAATGACTGAGTAAAAACAAATGTTCATCTCTCAGTTAGAATGCATTGTTCTTGTAGGTTAAGTAACTAGACATGCCCCATAAAAATAAGTCATTATTTTCTTCATTCAGATAATGAATTCTTATTTTAACAGACATAATTATTTACAACTTTGGCTTTTAAGGCAGATCATGCATTAACTTAATCAATGGATTCAATACATTTTAAAATCTGTGACAGCCTTAGACCACAAGATCAATCAAAACTACCTGAGCACAGTTTATTTGTATTTCATAGCAGAAGTTATGAAGCTCTTGGCTTTTCTGCCTGACTCACCAAGAATAGATCTCAATAATCTGCAGTTTTTCTTTTCCTTCATCACCATAGATGGTTTATTTTAAAGAAAGGGGAAAATGCATTAAACCAAGTCTAAATGGGTCCATTTATTCAGTTGTTTGTTTACAGCATGTGAACCAATCCATCAGAACTGTAGCTTTAACTTTTTCCTTTTTTTCCCCCACATAATAGTTTCTTCAATTAAGTGAAGTAAAAACCATCCTTTGATCTCAGTAGCATAGGATCGAGCCTGTTACTGCAACAGTACAAGCATTTGCAATGTAAGAATTAGTTGCTGCCCTTGAGAAAGATCAGCCTTCCTGTCTTTGCTTGGCCAATATATATTGGCCTCCATTCAGATTATTTTTCTCCTTAGTCATTACAGAACGGATATTTCTCAACAGTTGAGAATGCAAAACTATACTTCAATAAACATTTTTTCCTTATTCAAATACTTAACTTGTAATTATGCTTTCCTATCACCTGAGCATTGGATTTTGTTTCCTGTGACTTTAAAAGAGTGGCAAGTACACAGTATATCTGAAAATAAAACCCTTTATTCATAAATATGGAATGGAGTCCACAACCTTTTTGTAAAACTGAGTGCCTGGGATAATGTGGCTTATCACTGTTGCTAAAACCAGCTTTTGTCAAAAACTAAGTTTTTGCACATTAAATACATATAAAAGATAAATGATTAATTTAAACTTGATTACCTAAGTCTTCCAAATGATTTATGGGGACAAGAAAAACAGAGAAATCTCTCCAAACAGAAACATTTCCAGGTTTTTGCTTCATTAACATTTTTTTTTTCTGCAGAAGGCATGAATTTTCTGTAGAACTTTTATTTATGTGGAAGCATATTTTCATATTTGAAAATTACTTGGTGAACAAATTTTGATCAGCTGTAGACTACATACAGCCAAATGCTGCAGTCTTGAGACTTTTGTCTACTACTGATCTAATGACTGAGAGAACAGTTAACAAAATATGATTTGCATTGATACACTTTTTATCGCGACTGTTGAATAATTTTGTAGAAAGATGAAAAATATCTTCTATTAAATCATGTTTCCATTCACTTAAACTTTCAGTAGCTGTGTTGCTCACATGAATTTATTTTAAAATTATTTCTATTTCAGGTTTTTCAACAAAAGATAAGCTAACAATCAGAATTTAGTGCTTGAACCTAAAAGTGTAATTTGAAGTAGTAGTCATTAAATGTAGATGAAAACTGACCACATTGTATGCAACTTTTACAACTCATTTTTACATCTTTGAGGAATTGGTTATCTTACTTTATTTTAAAAATCCTCAAAAGTTTTGATATCTCTGAAATTCTCAGATTGACCTTTCATAACAACCCTGAGATTCTTGCTCTCATCTCTTTTCCTGGTTGCCCTTTGGATTTTACTGTAAGATTTGGCAGCTGTAAGGTGAAACTGAACCTTCCCATAACTGTGAATTTGATATAGCAGAAAGGCCCGGATAGACCACGGCGGGGGCGGCAGTTTCCCAGATAATGCTGCACAAACGTGGGCATGTCAAATGCATGCAAAGCCCCTCATTAGAGCTGCAGGGATTTTTAAATAAACAATAACCCAGTGATTGACATCTTAATAGATGATTAAGATTGAGATAATTGTTTTAAACAGAGACATAAATAGATATTTGATTTTTCATGATTCTCATTTATGGAAATTGACTGGATGGTTTTAATCACATTGCAATTATATTGTCCTTTGTATGGGACCTAAAGGAAAATCTGTCTCAGCCAAGTTGATGACTAGGAGAATACTTTATGCATGCCACAAGCCTACGGAAATGCAAAGCCATTCATACGAAGGAAGGAAAGTCCTAGACTGCAGTAGAACACTGCCCTAAAGTATATACTCTCAAACAGATTTGTTACTTTTATTTCTTTCAGTGCTGAATCTTACAGTTTATTAGTCTCTTATGGGTCCTGAAGAAAGTGGGGAGGGAATTTATACTTGACCAAATTCTCTTCTCCGTTAGCAAACCTAACTACCTAGGAAAATTGAGTTTTTTAAAATATTTACTATTCTGGATGCTAGTACTTGGACACAGCAACGGATGGTGAGACACTGCAAAGTCTTCCACACTGTCTTTATCTCCTAAAGTTTTTGTAAAAAAATATCTAAACATTTATTGGCCTTCCAGGCAAATTCTGCTTCATGTTTTGGGAATTTAGCCAGACATTCTCAAAGCGGTAAGCCCTGTATAGAGAATGATGTTGCAGACAGTTAAGCCACTTAACACTCTGTGAATGTTAATATTTTTGCTTGCCAATCAAACTAAAGATTGTAATGTAGCCCATATGTAAATAACTCTTCCTTAATGATACAAGAATAACCTTTGTTCATCCTTTTTCTGTAGGCCAGTGAATTAGTTTTTGTTTTCCCCATGTAAAACTGATACAAATATGATTCCTAATGTTAGAAATCTGATTTTAAAGGATAGATTATGTAGCTGTCATCCTTTTTAACAAAACAACAACAACAACAACAACAAAATACTCACAAACTTCAAAGAATTCTCTCCACAGAACTATTACTATTTTTCAGCTACACATTTTGGGAGATTCCAGAGTTGGGAGTTCTCTGTGTGCTCAGTGTACAGCTTACTGACAATTAGACAGGCAAGCACTTACTCTTTAATTATCCTTGCAACCCACCACATAAAAGACAATGCAGGTACTATAGAAAAATGTACAAGAGAAACAGAAAAAAAAACAAAGTATTTCTGTAGTATCTCTATTACTGAAGTCCAGAAAACATTTTGACTGGTAACACTCAAACTTACTGTGTTGGCCAGAACAAAACAAACTAAATATATTAGTCTGGAAATCAAGGAATATGGAGTTCTCTCTCCCACTATCAGACATGGTCTATTATACCTGAATGGTACAATCTGCATATATATATATATACATATAAATGAGCTAGATCCATTTATCAGATATTCCCCTGAATGTCTTATATCATCACTCAACACCATCCTTTCATCATCCTTAAATTACATTAACTGATGTCAGACTGCTGAAAAAACAGCCTGACTCTTCTAATGTAAGGGATAAAATAACCCCTAATCTGTAAAATATAATCCTCATTTAACTGTTTCATAGAATAAAACTTATGCTAATACAGGTACTCAGGATAGAGAAACTAACACATATTTTATCAAGGCCTCTCCAAAATACAATTATTCCTACTTACAGAGTTCCATAAGAACTTATTATTGAAAACTGCAAGACAAGAAATAAATCTCTCTTCTTTCACAGTTTGATAAGCTACAGTCCAAGCATGCAAACTTCCCCTTCACCAAATTTATTCACAAATGGGAATGATCATGGAAGAGAGTAGACCTCTCCACACCGCAACAGCTCCAGATTTCTAGTCTGGAAGGGCTTCTTTGAGTTAATCTCGCTTGCTCTGTCACACTTCTAATTTATACTCCCCTATGGTAAAGTAAAAGGAATTTAATGTTTTCCTCCTCTTTCCTGCTGGCATAGGGACAGTCTCAGAGGTTTGTTTACATGGGGAACCTCTGCTGCCCAGACTGGCATGGGTTTTATGTAGCCTTAGAGGTTTGGAAGTCAGCAGCACTATACTGTTTTCTTTTATTCCTTCATGAGGTATTGGGCCCACAAGCAACAGACCTCGTGTACACCTAGCAGTAGGCTTCCCAACATTAGCCCCTGGTTAATGAGACCCTAGGACTCTCTTAAGCCTCATTAAACCCTTACTTGGTGCCAACAAATACGCTAGTCCATGCCAAATATAAAACTGCAATGCAATATCTCACCTTCTAGGAACTGGAATAAAACCAAATTTCTCTCTCTTTTTTATCAGATAGAAATAAACAGTTCAGTAGAATAAAATTTTTGTTATACTATTGAAATGAGATAGCAATATTTTATTCATGGTTCACTCTTGAACGAGTGAAAAAATCATTTTCATATACATGTATTTAGAGTATATATCATGTTGCTACATTGCAGGATTATATATTTTTAAAGTGTGAGTGAATCTGCAAAATACATTTCAGCTAGAAGAAAAGCTCTGCTTTATTTTGCTCTAAAATATTTTTTCCTTTCTGCTTTTTATTGACTAACCAATGTTTTTTGTGCCTACATATTATGAAAGACTGGAAATGATCTAGTTAAAAGACATCATATTTCATAAAAAATCTAATTATTTTAACTCTTGTTTTCTTGGCCTTATTCCTGAATTTTTAATGTAAAGACAGAGAGGAAATGTATTATTTTTACAGTTTACATGGCATCTGTGGAGAAGTATGTTATTTATAATACTGCTTTTCATCCATGAGAGTATCCATTGTGACTATTTGTTTAATTCTGTGCTTGCTAAAGGGAACACAGAATGTCAGGTTATTTCCTTTCAAAAACTACAGAACAGTCACCTTGTGCTGTCAACATTCTTTTGCTGTAAAGATGTAGTGATTTCTTCTACTTGTGGGGAGGAGAGCTGTTAAAGCATTTTGCCATTCAGGCTGAAAACCAGCCCTCAGAAAACTCTCAAGTGAGGCTGATTATAACTGAGTATATAGTGGCTGGCCGAAGAGCCACGAGCAGTCAGATGTGCTGCCCATCAGCCTCTTGTGTGCATTAACTGCACGCGTCCGACAAAGCTCAGGTGAACTTTTGACCTTTTCTTTATCTTTTTTTTTCTCATGTCTGAAAAGTCTTTGCATTTTTTTATGCTCTTTGAATAAAATGCCACTTTTTGATAAGAATAGACAATAGTAAGAATAGGTGATTGTAAGAACTGGAAATCACAGATGAGCACACTTGCTAGCGTCTGATTCCTTCTGAAAGGATCTTAATTGCATCTTCATTAGAAAAAGGAGTGGCTGAGAGGGGAGAAAATAGATTTACAAGTGCTTATAAAATCACAGGCTAACTAATTAACACGATCACTTACTGGATAAGGAGGAAGGGAGTTCATACAGTGCAGGCTGAAACAGGAGTTCCCTTTGCCTCTAGCTAAATTGTATAATTTGCTTGCAGGAAACTTAGCTGCTGTATTTGGAATGAAGGTAAACAAAATGGAAATGTCAATGATATCTAAATGAGATCTGGTTTCACTAAACAGCTTGAAAAATTGTTGATATATTTGTAGAAGGAGCTGAAAAAATCAAATTTAAATAGCAATGGATTTAAACAGTGAAGTCCTTCATAAATAGAAATAATAGTACAAAGGTGAAGTCTTTAGAGAACCAGGACCCAGACATAGGTCTAACGTGTTTGAGCACAATCAGTCACCTTGGGCAGCTCAACATACACATTAGGAGCAGTAAAACACTCAATTGCTCTTTGTGAAGGGGGCCATGTGCTGGGAGGAAAAGACATACCAGTTAATAGTTGATCTTAAGCAAAGCATGGACATATGTCAATAGATGAGTCCTTTTTAAAGCTTGCAAGATACATAAAAGCTCTAAAATCACGTTAACTTGTAGATTAGAGGAAAAAAAAGGAGTATTAACTGACTTTTGAGTTGGGGGTTATTAAAAAGCAGCATATATGTGCATGAGAGGGTGTAGCCTTATTGTCGTTTTCTTAATGCCGTTTCAAAAACCATCAGGAACTTTTTCACCTTTGATTTGCTGCTTTGAAGAATGAGGAATGAGGGGCAGATCCACTGAGGTGTGGGCAGCTGCCAATTTTGCATAGGAGGAATGTGCGTTTTAAGCAAAGGCAAATACATGCTGAAAGTCACTTGCTTGTGTGTGCAGCAACACATAATGGTACATTCATCAGTCCAAGACATCTCATAAGGTTAAGTGTATTTTTATTGCAGCTTTACATTATTAAGAGTGGGAACTATTACAAGGCTGAAGGAAAAATCTGATTTGCAGAGATATTGTCATGGTGTAATCATACCACATTCCGCAGTAGAAGCCCTGCTCTAAAACAAAGAAGAAAAATATGTCAACTTTTTTCCAAGCTGC
>JAWLRI010000001.1:5317407-5338834 GCA_034781795.1 Crypturellus tataupa | reverse complement strand
TCATTGAGAATTATGCAAGACCACCCACACCCTCCTGTTAGGCAGTCTCACTAAGCTGTAGACTCTTCTAGACATAATTTTCAGATTATCAGAGGAATAACCTCTCTGCAATCTGTATAGGTGTTCCAATTTGAAAGTTGAAAGAAAAATTGAGATTCTATGTTTTCAGGAAAAAAAAGAAGTTACATGCAGTAATAGTTTTATTTGTCATCTTATTGGTCCCTTGCTGCATCCCTTAAAATCATCATAGTTTGTGTTCTTTCAGAGGAAAATACAGTCACAAATATTGATTCCACTCTGAACTTTCCAGAAGAAGATATCTAGTTATTCAATAGCCTTACCCTTTTGCTGCCCATTAATCTGTCCAGTCTTAATTATTGTCCTAGGTCCCCAAATCAGAGGCAAGTTTGCCAAGCACAGAGAGCTGTAAAGAAAAACTAATTGAGACTACTGCAGCTAAATTAACTGCTTCAGACGGAAGCCATCCATCTCTTGAGCTATTCTTGAAGAATTTTCAGCTGTAAACATCAGGGTTTGCACACAGCAATACAGAATTTATCCTTTTGTTTCTTTCCAAAAGAGGGGTTTTGCCACATTTCCTATGGCCGTACAAACCAGAGTGTTCTCACCCACTAGTATGCGAGCACACAGTGCCTTTTCAATTCATGCTCAAGATGTTTTTGTTTTCCCAATGCAGGAATGAGGAGTTTTTGGTTGCCAAGTATGACATTATTTTTGATAAGAAGAAAGGGGGAAAAAGAAAAGCCCCACCCATGGAGTAGTCAGACCCACTCCATATCATTCCACTTTTTCTGGAAGCATTATACCTTTCTATTTTTCATTATAATATTTTATTATATCTGTTCATTTTCTCCTCATGGAGCACAATCCCTTCATCAGAGGAACAGCTGTGCTTCCTCCCATGAAGCTCATTCTCATACAGCAACATTCCAAATAGCCATCAGACTCGGTGGAATCAAGCCCTGTTTGCAGACACCAAAACTCTTTGATCCAAATTTAGAGAGAGACATGAGAAATGAAACAAGGGGAATTACTGCAACTGTCTCCTCAAAGAATGAATGAATACTGAAGCTCATGCTATTCTCCAGCTCAGACCCAGCAACAATGTGATACGCACGTAAGTTGCCCTCCCAATCCACAGCCCTTTTCTATGAGCAGTTAAACATCTGGGAGGAGAATAAGGTTTGAGAGCACTTCTCATTGGTTTGTATCGCATTCAGTATTATTGTTGTGAAAAACTATTTTTTTAGGATTAAGTTTTTTTGCTTAACTATTTATTTACCACAAAATGATATGACAGCTGATGTCAGCTGGGATATTTCTGAATACTGGGTAAAGGTAGATGTTTTTGAAGCTACAATTGTCTTTCTTTGAAAATATCATTGTGTTTTTACTTTGTCATTCCAGTGCAAGAGCACACTGTGCAGGTTTACACAAGGAATCTGTACATATATACATATATATATACATATATATTTGATATATATGAAGGTATCATTTGTCCTTTGCAAAACTGATGGGGGCAGCTATTCCTAACACAGTAGGCTTTGAGGTGTTAATACACTTTCACTGACATATCCATATGCCTGAATTACAATGGAGGACTGTCAAATGTTCCAAAATATTGACCCATTATACAGGGAAAGCACAAGAGAAGCATGTTACTTTTTTTTTTGACCTGAGAAGTTCTGCAGCTTTCTCCACTTACGTGCACAGCCTTTACTACTCTCTCTGAACATATCGTCGCTAAGCTGCAGAATTACTTTGGCTGCCAGACCTAATAAAAACTCATTGAGAAAACACAGCTCAAGCCCTGAAATATTTCATTATGGTTTCTGTAATAAAGTAAGAGCCCACTTCATGGTGGTAAGATGAAGAACTCTTTTAATTATATTCTTTTCTCTTTCAGAGAGCAACCTCCTTAGAGATTCAGCCAATCTCTGTGTATCAAGGATTGGCATTACAGCCCATGCTGCAGTAATCCTTTCCTTTATTGATGTTATCAACTCCAACACCACTTCTAGCCCCTTGGCTATGCCACTTTATCCACAGATCTCTTAAAAGACACTGATCTTTTCTTCAGCATTTTTCACTTCTATTCTGTATTAAAAAAAAAGAATCTTAGTATATGCAATCTTGGTAACTGTTTCTTACTATCATCATCACTTTAATCAAATTAGGATTAGTGAACAGGCAAACATCAGACATAAAGAGACCCAGATATATCCCAAGTGCTTATATTTTATTCTTTCTTCAGTAAAATAATGTAAAGTTTACTCAGCAGTGAGCTGAGGAAGATGTGGAGGGCAGTACTTCATGTTCAAAAGAATTTCATTAATAAATTCATTTCAATGGACTGGTAAATTAAAGATGGACATTTAGAGACATAGAGAATGCTCTAAACAGAGAGGGATGCTTGAAAAAGAAGACCAGTTATCTACAACAAAACTAAGAAACCAGCTACATAGGATGGTGGGTATCATATAGAACTACATAAAAGCACTGCTGCTTTTTTTGTGTGTTTATCAGCCAACATATCAGATACTCCTCTCTATATACCAAGTTTAGAAAGTTACTAAGCTCTGTTTTACATCTGGGGAGAAAGAAAAGACAACAAAGAAGAGAGGTCAAGAAATGACATTTCCTTTCAACCAACTGCTAGTCCAACCTCCTGCCAGAGCTATCAGTGTATTGGAGAAAATGAACTTTAACAAGAAAAATAGCCTCTATTCACTATCTTTTCACAGATATATTTACACCATCCCTCACTACATATTTCTATATATAAAATAAAAATATTATGAGAGTACTTATCCACGATATTCTTCATTCCCTTTCCTATACTTCTGTGTTGCACCATACTGTTAAATTGTCCCTTGTAGTCTAATTTCTTCTATTTGGGTCCATTTGATTCTGCATCCAAAAAAGGCCACCCAGTCATTTCTGTTAGAGAGAAACAAACTGCTTTCCGCTTGCGGGCGTTTGAGATACCTCCTGAAGCCAAAAAAAGCTGGTGTGTGAGAAGAACACAAGTCATGCCTATCCTGTTGTTTTATCTTTTTTTTTTTTTTTTTTTTGGGGGGGGGGGTGGGAGTGGGGGGGGGAGGGGGGGGGTGGGGGGTCTCTTTTTTTTTTTCTCCTTCTTTCTTCTTTGGAATATACTTTTATTGTATATTCAAATCTTAAGAATAGCCATGTGGTTACACTGACATCAGACTGCACCTTAAGGCTGTGATATCACAGCTTGCTTAAAGGACACAGGGTCATGTTTTCTTATATTTCCCAGGGAATTTCAGAGGCTGGAAGCAACTGAAAGTTAATTTTATTATCAGTGTGCACTGTTTCTGTTGTTGAACTCCCTATGATGAATTAATAAAGACTTAGTTTTCTTCTCAATGTCAATTTGCAACAAAATACTTCTAAACTTACATGTATTTAAGCTTAATTTTTCCATGGATTTGGAAGCTGATGGTGGGTCTCTCACTTGAGTGTCTTTAATTAGATGTGTCTGTCCCCATTAGTGACTGATTTACAGTAGAAAGAGTTGTGCGTCTGCCCCTTTTAGGGAGACGTGTTCAGCAGGTAAACACACTCGCTCTTTAAACACACGGAACACAACCATATTTCACTATTTTCCACCATGAAGACTGACACAAAGAGTGAATTTAGGAGCACATTCCAAGACTGCTCGCTGCCATCAATCTTTAGCTGATCAGCAGCTGGTATTTGGGATGCACAATAAAACGGCATGTTTAGCGAGCTCGCGCACTTGGGTGGATTAGAGTCCACTCAACCCTAAATCCTGTTCTCCTGGCATTGTGCTTTCTAACTTAAGACATGTCACATAAACTCTGAGTTACCTTCCTCGTGTAAAACAGTGATAGTCGTTTGATATATATTTGACTGTGTTGTTTTTGGTTTACGTTTGGTAATGTATGAAAGACCCTTTGAAATTAAAATGCAATAGCTGGAGGAAGTTCCCTCAATTGTATTTCACATGCAAAAAAGAAGGATTTTTTTGTTTGTTTGTTTTAAGTCCAGACTCTTCAGACTTAATAAGCCCAGCCAAAACTCTGGTTTGGATTTTAGAGATAACTTTTATGCTTTTCTGTTTAGATTTCATCTGAACGGGAAGCCATTTAAATAAATAAACCTTCTGCAGTCACTCACTCCCTGTTTAAATCAGACTTGCCATATTTATTCAGCAGGATGATCATCTAATATTTGGCCAGAAGAAGGAGTAAGTATAAGAATTCTCCTTTTTATTTGTCCACTGATATGAAAGTTTCAGATAAAAGCTACATGTTTATTTTCAACTGTGAGCTACAAAGCATCTTGCAACTGTAACTCACGGCTAATTCTAGGATCTAAAAGGAGTGACCTATTAGTTCATTTAGTTCATTCATCAGCAAAAGAGTAAAAGGATGATAAATGATTGCCTTCAGGTAAAAGAAAGAATTGCCAAGAGGAGAAATGTACTCAGTTTAAGTACTATGTGGATCGCCTACAGCTTCAGTATGGAAAGAGCTCGTTTGAGGAAGGACTTGGATGGTATTCCAGGCCAAAAATGAGGCTATTGAGATTCCTGGCCAATTAATATTGGGAACATCACAGGTATAGGATAGGTAACATAAGAAGAGACATCCACAGCCCACGGTGATGTGATTTTCCCATCTCAGACAGTGAGCAAACAGTGATCAGTCACTAAACCTTCTGTACTGACAAGCAGGACTTGACACAAGAAACGGAGAGCTCTGACATTGACCTAACTAAGTTCTAATCAAAGCTTTTGTGAGTACTATTCAGTAATTTCATCTTGACTTCATAACCTGTCCATTAAACCAAACTGATATTAACTTGAATTACACAGAGTACATGCTATTATTTCCATTTATGTCTACAGTAAACAATTAAGGAAAAAGGGGTGATGCAAGGACTCTCAATATATAATTCTATGCCCTGGGTCCTAAAACAAAACAGTATTCTCTCTAGCTTGGAAGGTAACTTTGTGTCAAAATTTGTGCATTTTGGCCCTTGTACTCCTAAAACAAGGAGGATTTGTTTCACGATCAGAATAGGGAACTGTAAGTTAGAAGTCCTGGGCACTTGCTCTCTGACCTCGAACAAATCTTATACCCTCCATTTACGTCAGTTTAACCATCTGCTTTATGTTTATAACCACGCTTACCTGTCTTTCCGAATTGCTATCCAGTTCAGCTAATGCACGTTTGCAAAAAGACATAAACAAAAGGTCTTTTTATGTTGAAAGTATTATTCTAATTCACATTCCTTCTAACTATTTAGCCTATTGCATAATTATTTAAATCACTCTGATTTTACAGGTACGCATGTGTTTGTTAGTGTTTCTGTGTTGTCTAAAGGAAGGCTGCTAAATGCACAAACAATTTCAGCTCCATGAAACAGACAATGCCATGAATTCTATTATGGTAAAAAGGAAATCTCTACCAGGTAGAACCAGGTGACTGTAACAGAGTAAACAGTAATGACTTTTAATCAGAATTTGTTTACTAAAGGCATATTAACATCACGAGATTTATTAGATTTGCTCACAAGGAGGAATGTCAGAAACAAACTTTTGAACTCACAGCTTGAATCCAAAACATTTTTTACGGGTTAAATATTTTAGGTGGTGTTTATTTAACAGATATTCATGTTATAATATTAAGGTTTTATAATATATATTTGAACTTATTCCTTTACATAGCTTCAATTTCATAGCACTTCACAGCAGACTGTTTATCTGTTATTAAAAATTAAAAGAAATTCTTAAACCTCTATATTCTGTCTCATACTGCTCTTCTTCTTTCTCTTTGTTTACTATTCAGTGCTGAGTTCTTTGGTAGTTTACTAGAACTGGAAGTTTCCAAAGGCAGGAGTGCATCAGATAGATACATGCTTGGCATAGATTTTTTTTAAAATGTATTTTGGAAAGTATTCTCTTCTAAAGCATAAATAAAATCTGTTTGAGATTCTGATCTAGAGCTCTATATCCTTCTGACTTGATCTATAAAAGTTATTAAATCCATTCTTTTTTTAAGAACTTCATTAGTACTGTGAGCTTTATTGTAATTGGCTAGTAGTCTGTCAGCCTTACCTTCCACTACATTTTAATGGTTAGGACCATTAAAATCAGAGCTCCATTGGCATAGGATTGTGTCACAGCATTATGAATCAACTCTTAGCTGTTCAAGCAAGCCAACTATTAAATGTGCAGTCTCCAAAATTATCAAATTTACCAGCTGGCTGCAAGCAAAATTTCAAAAATTGCTGAGATAACAGACTCATAATGAGAAATGACCTAGAAGTTCAGACTCCTGACATAACTAATAAGTTAGGCAGTAGGCAATTAGTCTTGAAAATGAGATTTGCAGCCTGACAATAACTTCTAAGCTCATTTTGATAGTGGTACGTACCCTAAGGTAGCACTGAGGAGAATGTAAGTATCCAAATTTCTGGGGGAATATTTTAGGCCTTTTGTCTTGCAGAAGATGCATTGGCCACCTCAGTGAAGCTGGCATGGGTAAGGTTTGACCCTATGAGCCGTATCAGGCTCACCAAAGAACCCAGGCAGAGAAATACTTTTGTTCTGCCATAAACCTTGGGTGGATACCTCCATTAGCAAACCAAAGAAAAGTCAAAGACCATCTTGGGAATGACCAGTAATTCAGCTTTCATCATCTATGAAAATTTCTAACTACAAGGTAGTTTTTTTCTGAATATCATTCCTGAATTTAGGCTTCTAATTTCCACCTAAAGTTCAGTTTAGTATGCAAATAAAATTGCACTAAAATGCTCTAAGCAGGACAAAAATTCCAGGCAGGACTGTTCTAAAATTGCCACGATATATCATCTTGTTAGATTTATAATCTTAGAAGGTAAGTAAGTCAGATATGTGGAAAGAGGGAAAGGGAAGACAATAAAATATGTGCAATGTGAATAGATTTACATTTATTTTCTGATAACATAAAATGACATCTAATATCCTGCTGCTGCTCACACAATAAACCAAAGGTGTTGAACACCCTTATTTATAGGAGCAATCAGAATGTGACTTTTCATTTAAGTAAAATCAGTGATGTGAATACATGTTTTCAAATTTAGCCAGGCTCTATGTCACTGATATCTAGATATGGTTCACAAAGAGCATTTTGCTGACTATATAATTAATAAAAGTTTTCTTCTTTCTATTCTGCCTGCCTTTCTTCAGTTCTCTACCAAGGCAAAGGCTTTTAGCTGATATGAAATTGTGCACATCAGTTGTGACTTTGGTAGGCTTTCAAACTTTGGTTGGTATTTCTCCTTCAAAATTCTAAAATACAGTTAATAAAAGATAATTTCTGTTTTTTTCATCCCCCCTCAAACATAGCACACAAAGTATTTAGTTTCAAAAGTTCTGCTTTGTGCAGTTGACATCAAAAATGCATTCAAGTTTTCAAATATGATAATTTGAATATCTGAGGTTATTTATAATTATAGTATTATTCTAATTAAAAGAATACTAATCGACTAGATTAATTAATAGTGGTAATGTGTGTGTCTAACAAGTGAATATAGTGTGTAATGAGACTGAACCATTTTTTTCTGCTATAATGATACTGCTACTTAGGAGACATTAGTACTTGGCTAGATTTAATCAAACAAAGAAAACTATGTCAATAGCCTTGGGAAAAACACTCCAGTCAAAAATGAGCAAGTATTTAAACAAGTTTGCCTATGTACTAAAAAAAATACAAAAGGCATAAAATAACTGTCAGATACTTTAAAATTCGAGGACATAAAACAAATGCATTACCATTCTGGAACAGACTGAGTATTAATATTCCGAGACACTCATCTCTTCCGCTGCATGTCAAGGTAAAAATGCTTAATTATCCTGTTTGCCTATGACAGAACACTATATGATAAGAGAAGTGGAATTTCTGATTCCATCTCATGGAGACAATGTTCTTGTTTCTTTTGTCTCCCTTTGTGAATTCATGAAGCCATCACACATGTCTTTGTCCTGCCTTTAAAATTATAGTGAGTAGTTGCTAAAAGCTAACTGACTTGGCTCTTAGCCAGCATTCCTAAGACTTTTCTTATTGGAAAAGCACACATTAGTGATGGCAAGGACATGTTAGATTAACTCAGACTCTGCTATTTGCCTGCTGCATACTCTGGACATGCCGCTTCCCTGTCCCTGTTCCCTTCCCTGTCCCTGTCCCTGTTCTTCCTCCTGGTTCTGGTCAGTCCTACTTTGATTCTAGACTCCTTGAGACAGGGCTCCAGAGAGTGTGTGAACCTCTCTGCAGGAGGACAGGGGCAGTACATTATGTAATTGCAGTTTCTGGCAATATCGATATGAAAAGCTTTACACTTATTTAGATAATTTGGAAGGGGGTTCATATCTTTTGGAAGGGGGTTCATTCCTTTTTAATTCATTTTCTAAACAGGACTGTTAACCAAAGGAGTTTAGCTTCCTAATTTGCTTTCTAAATAGTCAGAACAATGTATTTATTTAATGATTAACTTCAGGTTGTCTTTAGTCTGCTTTCCTCTACTAGGAAATCTCTGATAAATATATTTTCATTACTATTTGGTTGCTCAACCACATTAATGACTCAAGTTAAAGCAAAATCCTTTGTGACATTTAGGATTACAAACATGAGTATTATTTTCTGGAGGAAATAAACAGGAAGAGAAACAGATAGTAGGAAGTCAAACGCCACAATTGTTCTTAAGCAAACCCTTGTATAAGGTCAAAAATCCATAGTATGAAAGCACAAACCACACACACAAAGTCAGAGTTGTCATTAAAACAAATCTGTAAACATTACAGAAGGAGGCAAATCAAGTGCATTCTTTCCAAAACAACGGCTTCCCCACTGTCAACACGTACACTGCTAAGAGAGGACTAGGCAGGTGCATTTAAGAAGCTGTTTCCTGAGATTGGGGGTGTAGCTTGCACTAGTCACCCTTTTCTTTTATATATAGCCAGAAATCAAGAATATGTGAGTTTGTAACATCGTATCAGGAAGTCATACAGTCTGCTGTAGGCATCCCATTTAAGAACATAATTTAGGAGACCAGTTTCCAGAAGCTCTCTGTATTCTCACTGGAGAAGCAGTGAGAATATTTTGATTCTCTGAAACTTCCTCTGAAGGAACCTGCCTGAATTTATTGACTTGAAAAGGACTGGAAGAGGTGAGGCTGTAAGTCTTTCTCAGTTTCCTCAAGTTTGCACTTGCTGTGCATAAGGGCACACTTTAATGGTGTCAGTTCCCTGTGAGAACACACAGCGGACGGAAGTTTACCTTCTTGCATAAAAGATCATAACCATTTTTCAAAATGCCAGACTCAAAGGTCAGTGGTTATATTTTTTCTTGCAAGTATTTTTAAAATGCTCCAATGTGATACTTTCCTCTTGTTTTGTGATGAATTTGAATTAAATTACAAGTTGAATTTGTAATGATTTACAAAAGTCACTAGGAACATGAGAATGAAAAGCTGTAACTTTGATTTATAAGGCTTCCATACTCCTTTTATTTCCTTTCCAAGCGATTATACTTTTTCATAGCTGATCCAGGCTTTGTAAATCTTTACATCTGTGATAAGTCCTTTTGAAATCAATGAGACTCACAAGATTCCACTGTAAGATTGTGGCTATATTTTCCCTTTTTATTTCAAGCTTTCAACCTCGTCCTACTGAACTTTTATAAATTTCAAATAGGATCCAAGAAGAATAGAGCAGATTTCCATCTGCTACAGTCATAATATGGTCTAATCTAGTAGAGTTTTTAGGAATGAGTTTAACTTAAAACATAGAAGAAACCCCATTGTGACTTCCCAGAAACACAAGTTAAATGTCTTCAAAAGCCCTTTTGGGCCAGTCTTTAATTTTAGGTTACAAGGAAAGTGAAGACAGACAATCCCATATGAGGGACAACAGAGAAAACAGACAAGGAAATGAAAACTATTGGGTCAGTTATTACAAATGGGAATAACAATGCCAGCAATTTAAAATACACAGAAGTTTTCCACTGAAAGTTAGGAAGATAAATTTTAGCTAGAAGTTGTAAATAAACACTGGGCTGCCACCAACTATATATCAATATCCCAGCAGAGGAAAGAAAATCATCAAGAAATGAGATTTATGAAGAAAAGAACAAAATAAGATAGCAAATATAGCTGAGAATTGGTTAGCATGATGTTTTCCTCCTCTTGTCTTATGCAAACTTGCTTGAATATGTTTAAGGACCTCCATTTTATAGAGTCTCTCTGGACTGAGGAAATAGAAAGGGATAGTGAAAGTGTATTTCTCACACAACCAAGATGCTAGTACATTTATCTAATACAATTTATTTGTTTGAAATACTATTAACATTTTTGTTTGACAAATAATAACATATTTGAAATTCAAAGCAAAAATCACAACTCCTTTTGCAATACCTCCTACACAAGCATAAAGCAATTTCCATCTTTGCATATAAGTCAAAGAGGAAGAACTGGAAACCTTGTGAACATACATATTATACATATATATTTAAAATACTCTACTGGCATCTTGACCTCTGTTTAAGTGAGAAATCATCTGTGAACACTCAAAACACAGATACACTGAAACTCTGAAAAGAAACAAGCATGCAACTGCAACACAATTTATGGTACAAATAACCTCTAGATAGAGCATGTGAAATGGCAGAAGTTTTACTTCAGCACTTGAAATATAAACTCACTTTCTGCCACATAGAAGTCTACAGACCAGTGTTAGGTTTTCTTCTACATCTTATTTGACATTTTTTACTACTTTCTATACTTAACATGGTTTGCACTGAATGTATACTAAACTTTTCATTACCTCTGTTTCCTATTAGCACACGTTTTATGTCACTGCATTACAATGCTATTACAAGGCATAAACTCATCACCACCCTGAAAACAAAAACAACAGGAAGAAAAGGAAAAGAAAATCCAGATGCACATTTGGAAAAAAAAAAAAAAAAAAAAAGGTCTAAAGCTCCCTAGAAAAAAATGTGTTTTAGCCATAAGTGTATATCTTGGCGAGTCAATGTCCCAAATGCAAAATGTAAGGGTTCTGGCCCCAAAAGTAGAAGAATTATTGAAGCAGCCACTGACTTTCAACAGTAGAGATGCACTTCAAAGAAAATTCAGCGAGTGCAGAAGACTAGATGTTTATCCTTGGGCACTCAGGAGTGAGCAGCACGGTATGCCAGGCTCCAGTTAACCCTGCCATCCTCTTTTCTGTCAGCACAGTAAGGTGCAAAAGTTTCATTTCTCTGAAAAATGTCACTGCCGTGAAGAGTACCACAGAAGTCAAAAGCTCAGGGAATGCAGCTTTTACAAACAAACAATACCCTAGCATTTGGCAAAGAAAAAGACAAGGTCAGAGCAATCTGAATACACAGACAAGTACAATCCTTTTGCCAAACACTGTCCTACATTGATGGGAATGAGCAGAAGTATGACTAAATATAATTCGGGGCTCACTCTGTTAAAGGAATTGTGAGCTGAAGATTTAAGAAAAAAGGAATTTGGCAATACTTTCTTGAACTCTTTGTACTGATTCCCACTATTCTTCTATGGCTCAGCAGACCAAGCAGAAAAAGATCTGAAAAATCATAGGAAACATAGCAGTAGCTTATGTCTCATCAGAGCACAAGTAGTTTGATATTTCCTGCAAGTCTTGCAGTTACATTTGCAGCGTCTTTCCACTGACAGAAACCAAAACATGTTTTCAAACACAGCGATGGGCAATTAGCAACACTGAGAGGCTTATGCTTGCTCTTAGCTTGCTCTGAGCCTCCAGACCTCCCACATTTCTCTTCTTTCTCTCTTCTTTTCTCTCTTCAGGGCTCCACACACAGGGTCATATTAATGTTGGAGCATTTGCCAAGGCCACGCTCTTCCTTCCAGCCGCCAGGACAGACGATGGGAGACTCTGAAGCTAAGAGTCAAGGATTTCAGCCAGGAAGCCTCCTTGAACCATGCTCTGCAGCTTGCCGTGGGGCACTGCACCCTGCTCTTTCTGCTTGGGAAACCTCATTTCCCAGCCACATCTGACCCACATTGCTCCAGCTGTGGTGGGAAACCATCATGCAGTACTGGGAAAGGGATGGTGGGGAAGGGATGGACATGAGGGTGGCCATGGCAGTGCACTTTGTATGGAAAGAGTGTGTTTTATGAGACACACGTCAGCAGCAACCAGAGAAAACCTCCCCTTGGTCTGTGTAGGGCTGGGTGACAGCCCCACATACACCTTGTCCAACCCAGGGACTCCAAAGACAGGCAGGAGGAGGAAGCTCTGCAGAAGGACTGTGTACAAGTGGAAAGAGAAGTTTGCTGTTAAACGTTGGATTCATCAGGAGCAAACTACATCTCGATTTTTATTGAGACCCTGCCCATCAGTATTACAACTCCCTGGGCAGTAAGACCAGGCCACATAATAAGGCTTTTGGTAATGTTTCCCAGCACAAATGTTTCACAGAAGCTTCATTTGTTGCCTAAGACTGAATGGGAAAATCAAATACTAGTTAAAAGTGTATAGGTCTTTATGGACTCATAATGTATCTGTATCTGTTACAACCAGGATTAGGTTGTGTACAGTTAGGCCTGCAGGCTAAGTAATGGCAGGTTTAATTAATTTGTTAAGGCCACACTTTAGTATTCAGCTTCCTCAGTACAACAATTCCATTCATCCAGTTAGCAAACTGAGAAGTAATAATTGCCTCACAGCAAAGCTAGCTATGAGACAATGCAAGCATTCAAACAGCACAAAGTTGCATGCAGCAATTAGTTAATATGCTAAAGCTAATAAAGAAGTGTTCATAGAGAAAAAAGTGATAGAAAACAGTATATTAAAATAATAAAATGGACATATTATTGCACTTGGTAAACAAACATTTCATCTTGCAATTATTTCCTTTTCCCTGCAGGAAAACATATAGTGGCACAGCTGGGGTCCAGGAACAGTTTTAATCCTGCTATTTACACACTTCCCAGGAAGCAGGGATGGAATTTGGTTACTTAATTTTTGGAGATTTTCATCTCAAGTAGGAGTGGTTCACTTGAGCATTCTGTGACCAGATAAGCCGCCTCAGCATAAGCCTTATTATGAGTCCTCTCCTTCCTACACCATTTTTTTTTTTTTTTTTTTTTGATTTCAGTCATGAGGAGTATTCAATCATGGACACTATTCAAATTCATTTCTATTTGTTTATTTTTAGTAGGCCTCACAAGAAAATTTGGTGGAAGGCAGAAAATGTACTACTATATCCAAAGACTCAGGTTAGTGCTCTCAGTTCTTATATATTATTTTGAATATTATCTTTAACAATATAGGCCTTGTATAGGCACTTTTAAAAAAAGGCTAACCAACATTTATTAATATAGCAGGCAATAAAAAAAGCAACATGCAGTAACACAAATGCAAGAATCCCAAACTCTTACAAAGCCTTAATTAAGTCTTATTACATGGTACTTCATTATATGAGAAGAGTCAGTCTAGTAGACATGCAGACAGATGGTTCACAGGGATAGGTTTATAGAGTTATATATGGGATCATACTATATTTGAGCCTTCAAACTCTAATAATCTGTCCTCTGTTTAAAGTCTCACCTAACAGATAACACTTCCAAACGAAAGAGCAACTCTTATTTGCTCTTTTTTTGGTGACTTTTATTTTGTTCTAGTGATTTAGCAGAGCATTCCTCCCTCCCTGAATCATCATCATCATCATCATCATCAGCAGCAGCAGCAGCAGCAGCACAGCTGGGTGTGTCAGGATATGGACCCAGCTCTAATTAACTCCGTAGTCTCGAGAGTTGCCAGGCTCCTTGTGCAAACCACAGCAGCTGCAAGCATAGGTGGAGTGATGTCTCAAGCTATCTGTAATGCACACTAATTTACTATGTGTGGAAAAACATACTGTGCAAAATTTACAGTTAAAAATATAACAAAGCTATGTTTTGACGTTAAAGAGGCCTTGCACAGCTTTGGATACATATTTAGAAACTTCTCAGTAATACTACTTTATAGCTCATATTTCTCTGTATTTATCCAGATCCAGGCATACAAAGATATCCAGGTATCCAGATTTGCAAAAAGCTTGCTGGTGCTTTCAGCAGCACTTGACAAGGCCTGAAATAAGCGTTACAGGGATCAGCCTTCCTGATGAAAGCTAATTAGGTGGCAAAATACTTAGGAAAACATTAAGAATAAGCAAAATGAGTTTTTGAAAAACCTTTTAAAAAGGGAAACATTTTCCATGACAGGGGATCAATTTTAA
Organism: Crypturellus tataupa; assembly: GCA_034781795.1. Lineage (NCBI taxonomy): Eukaryota > Metazoa > Chordata > Aves > Tinamiformes > Tinamidae > Crypturellus > Crypturellus tataupa. The sequence goes on along the minus strand of JAWLRI010000001.1, from coordinate 5,324,507 downwards.
CATGCTCATGCTTCATATATTCGCTTTTCCTTATTTATTTTCCTCTATCACCTGGAGCTTTTACAGGGACAATGGCTGCATAACAGCTCAAAATATTTATTTGTATGCTGGCAGTACAGAAGACTATCATCAAGCATGAAGTTGGGCAGAGGAGTCTCAGATGGTAAAACCCATGAATGTCAACCTTGTTTGCATTATCTGTAACTATTAACAAATATCTGCAGCTTCTTGGTCAGAAGAAAAGGAGAAATCTCAGAAAGGTAAAGGCCCTGGATCTTTGGGAAAGGCTTTTCTGGTCCTTTAATACAGTATTTTAGTAAATGACAGTCCGCCCATCACTCCTAAAATTTGGGATCATTGATTTTTTTACTTTTAAACTATTCTATGACAACAATTATGACAGAATAGCATATTTGTAGCATATTCATCATTTCTTTGTGAGAGAAAAATGGAACAAAATAGCACTAACGAGTTCGCTGAGCATGGAGATCCCACTATTACTGCTTGGGGTATTTTTGTTCTTTCTTAGTGTCAGCCTAAAAACAAACAAAAAGAAAACTCCAAAAAGAAGCTAGGTAGCCTATTATTGCACACTTGGATGCATTTCAAAAATGTTCTGTATTTGTGTGATGATCCTCTTTAAATTTTAACTACCCTTAAGGAACATTGAATGACTTAATGACCATGCGACTTGGCTCTGGGACCAAAGCTGTGCTGCTTGGCAGTATAATAGACTATAATATCCTCCATAGAAACAGCGAATCTAATCATCACCTGACAATTCTGCCTGATAGCCAGAATACTTGCTAATTAACTATATAGAAAGGGTCAAGGAAGGAGGCATCAGAAAGGAGATTCCTGTGGTGAGGTCCTGTGTACAACTCAGTTTGACCAAAACAGCTACATATGGACAAAATTAGCAGTCACACTGAAAATACTTTGAACTCTTGAGATAGTGGCCAAAGTTGCTTGGATACAAAAATATATATGTGTATATATATAAAATATATAAAATTGGCTGGCAGAAAGACTGCCAGCCAATTTTTCTATAGGCCTAATCAACAAGACATATGAGAATCTGTGTCATGTCTACCACTGTTACACTTTGTACTTTAACCAGAGGCAGAGAAAAAGCACGTAACGTGATTAAATAGAAGATGCATACACTAAAAAAAAAGAAAAAAAAAAGTACACTGTCATCTTTGCAGTCATATTAAGCAGTGAAGAATACTGAGCTCCAAGATGTAAAACACATGGCTAAGGTTTGTAATTCACAATACAAGAGTCTAAAAACGTAAAGAATCTCACTGTACCAGCCAGGTTAAACATTTAAATTCCAACATGAAAAATTGTTTTGTTGCTAGTTTCCTTACCAAATTTTATTAACTCTCATATCACCATTCTAACCTGATGAGAATCACCATAACAGCGTATATCAGGTTAGAAAGAAGAATTTATGTGCTCAAAGCATCTTTCCAATATTTGCACTAAGCGTCTCTTACCAATTCCAAGTTTATTGGAATTTACTGTAGTTTACTGACAAGGGCTACAACTTCAATTAAATCCTAAATGTAAAGACCATGTCCTCAATATTGTTAGAATAAAGCCAGAATACAACATTACTTTAAAACTGGCATGATCTCATGTAACTCTATACAGCTTTCTAAATCCAAAATTTAGGTTTGCAACCGGCAAAAGACTTACTGTTAAAAAGCTTGACACACTTGTTCCCCTTAAAAGAGTGCAGAGAAAGGACATATGTGGCACGTGCTCAAATTTCTTTTTTCCATACCCTTTCTGCAAAATATTCTTGCAAAATAAGACACTAACAGCGTGATGCCAAATGCCTTAAGGGTCACACTAGGTTTCCTTCATGGGACTACAATGATTATATCATGGTGCCATTGACACGCAGCCATGTCCCAACAGCTGCTAGAGAGATGACAGGATACCATCTGTCAGGAGAGCCATGCCCAGCTGCTGTCTAATCTGAAGATTACTTTGCTGACACGATGCAGATGGCAGGAAAAGCTTCATTACCAGGTTAGTTAACCAAGTCAAATGAATCCAATGTTACAATTAGCAAAAGACTTTCTGGGGCTATAACAGTGAGACCTGAAAAAAATGGTGTTTGTACTAGGGTGCAACAGAAGGCATTGCAATCCACTAGGCAGAATAAAGGCTAACAAATTACTCTAGGATCTAAGGGCTTTGCTTTAAGGCTGATAGAGCTCTCTGCCAGTAGCATTTGCACTTATAAACAAATCCAGTTGGTCCTGTCTCCTTGTGACAGCATCGGCTCTCCCAATGTGCAGCTGTGTATCGTGGACCACTGTCGTGTACCATGGACCACTGTGCAAGGAGACAAATGGATCCTGCTACCCAGCTAGCCACAGCCACCTCTTCCATAAAGGCCCATAGAGAAAACTATGTTTGTGTATGTTTGTGTCACACAAACTATGTTTGTGTGAGAGAAGTAGCAATTCCAGAATGACCAGGAGAGATTATGTCTATAGATCCTATAGATAGCTTCAGGAGCCCAGAGAAGCAATGAAAAAGGGTTTTCATTGTCTGGAGAATCAGTCTTGCCCCTCTTATTATTGTTTTTTAAGTTTCTTGATCACCCTGCCTATTAAGGAAATTGGTAATCCCTCCATGGACTTCAAAGAGTGCTGTTAAGTTGACATTAACAATCCCACTTTCCATTCTGCTACTGCCAAGAAAAAAAAAATGTTTGTTGTAAGCACAAGGATGCTAAAGCACCCCTTTCAATAAAGCTTTCTGCTTTACATTACTATGATCTTCTTTGTAATTCAGGCTGCTTTTTTTCTGATTGAAATAAATTATATAGATTTTATTGTCATAACGTGTAAACTATAAGTGGAATTTTTCTATATAAAAGGCTTAGCAATGCAACTGACTTTCATTAAGATTAATACTGTTAGGTTGTAAGTACTTCTTAGAGCCCCTCCCTCTATTAATTTTTAGTAAAAAAAAAAAGATAATGTCATCTCATTATAGTGGCAACTTTTATACGGTACTTAACTGATATGTGTAATCCTCCCTTCTTTGCCAGAACTCATAAAATAATAACAAAAAATGATAAGAAGCAATGCCAAATGCTAGAAAGGAACTTTGTTTTAATCGTGTGGTTAGTTTACAATTAGGAAATGCAGTAATTCCATTTAAGGTTATGAACGGAGGTTGCAGAACTCGAAGAAGAGTGCAGCTAGCAAAGAAGCTGGATGAGTAATGTCTTCTTTCTCCCCCCTCCTCAGAAGTTTCAAATAACAAAGAACGTGGGGACAGTATTATAACAGTTGCTCTGCAATTAGTCATTTTTTAGAATGCTTTCTCTGCATGTTATTTTTGATAGAATTATATAAAATACTAGATGAACAAATTATAAACCTTCTCTCCATCAATACACTATGAGTAGCTTTAAATAACTTGCTCATGAGCATACAATATCTTGCAATATTAGCGATCAGCAAAGCTGGTATTCTCTTCATGTCATTATGTAAAAAATAATTACAGATCCCTGAGAAATGGAGATTTGAGTCTTGAATGTTAACTCTCTGGACTGCCTTGACACAGATTTTGCATTTCTGAGCACCTGTGGAAGAGAAGCAGGCTCTGAGTCCATACAAAATAAGAAATGCTCTTCTACCTTCTTGGATACCTATAGGCACCGTAACACCTGCAACGGTAGTGCCAGTGCTGTGTTAGCTACAGCAAGTTACACCGAGAGAGCAAGGGTACAGCTCAGAACATCAGAGTGAAGCTGGATCTTGGTCTGCAGGAGGCATCATGACTTCCTGGTCAGACTTCTGCTGAAATATCTCCATGCAGAAATGTTATTCTGCTTCCTTAATCTCCAAACTTTGATTAGGATATATTATGACTTCAGAGAAGCAAAAGGGGTGCTGTATTACTCTGCTTTTTGCCCATGATTTTCTAAAGGAATGAAGTAGTCTTCCTGGAGTACGGACAACTGGAATGACTACTCTGTACTTCAATTTATCAGTATGATAATGTGTCCTGCAAATGTTTTAATGCTTGTTCTCTGAAAACATTATTAAAATACCAACTATCATTATTTTTATTGCTGTTACTAACCAAGTTATGCAGCAGCAGAACAGGCCTGAAAATCTTGCAGAGAAACCCTTTGTTGAAATTCTCTGCATATTTCTGCAGTGTAAGCTAGACAAATCCCTGTAACTGTACTGGCTTGGTTCTCTTTAATTCTAGAAACTCTAAAATTTTCAGACAGTTGGGAGAAAATACATTTCATATTATCCAGAAGATTTTTTCCTTGTGAGGGTATGTATGAAATCAAAGGATACAATAAGATTCCGATAGTGTTTTTCACAGAGCCAAGACTATTGTTTCATTCAAGTATTGCTTCATTCAAATATTAAATGCATATTGCTAGCCTTTCTCTTATAGAAAGCTTTCTTTTCTGTTTTAATATTGCTGTACTAAGAGCAAAATCTACTCACAGTGAGAAACCTCTCTGCCCACCCAGCATGTGCTGCAACCAAGTTCAGTCAGTATTAGTTGCTGTCTCTACAACATCCTAAATGCAGGAGGGAAGAGCTGCCAGTAGCCATTCCTTTTTTCCCCTCTGCATTTTATAAAGAAGCAGCAGCTCCAAGAACAACTCTCTGGCAGGGTGCTCTACATGTTGACTTGGAAACTCATATCTGATTCTAGTCCAAACCAGCAGGCTGTGAAGAAAGCCATAGTCTCTCAAGTGCAGCAAACATTTCTCCCTCACCACTGGCCTATTGAGACATTGTGTCATCAACAATTTTATTGTCTCAGAAGGTCCGCGTTACATACCTGGCAGACACCAACACTTTCAACTGTAATTCAAACCTGATGCTTCTGTCGTGTGTGTGTGTCTGTGTGAAATGGAGATTTTTTTTGTTTAGTGTTCCAAAAAGCATTCTATTTTCACAGAAACATATAGAGTCATTTAGATAGCAAAATAATGAGTATGACTGATCAGAACCACTTTTACCATCGCAGCTACACCTTATTGAAGTTCCTTTCTATAGCAGTAGTACAGGATAGTAATATACACAAACACTGCAGGCATATTTAATTGAACCTCCTATTATTAAATTATTAGTTCCGAAGACCATAATAGCAACCTACTGAATCAGCTTCAAATACTTGCATAACTAGGAATTCATCTATCTAGTCACTGGATGCCTTTTCTACCACCTCCTTCCATGCTCCTAAATGTTACATTGGAAGACTTTTCTCTCTGCATATGAAATTCACAAAGGTAGAATATTATCTCCTACCCTAGCCCTAGGAGTATAGTGAAGGTTATTATTTTTGATGCTTACATTGCAAGGTAAGCTGCAAAGGTCCTACCAACTAAACTCACACTGCAATGTCTGTACCCTGTTGCATTTCTGATGCAACACCCATTTCTGATAATATTTGAAGGGCTGAGATATCAAAAACTACACTGCTTTAATAGCTGAGTTTCTCAGCATAGAAACTCTGGGATTATAGTTGCTCCTTTTTTTCTCAATATAGCTAATATTAGTCTAGCAGAGCACTGCAAATCTAGTTTTGCACTTTCCCATGGGTAGGGCATTTTCAGAGGGACATTTTATTCTGGATTCCAGGGGTATATCCATCATTAAAGAACCTCACCGTAGTAAGACTCATAGTGTTATCTACATAATGGCTTTTAGTTACAGCAGTTTTAAACAGTCAAAGGCCCCTAATATTTTCATAATCGACACAAAGAAAAGCTAAGAGGCAAGTGAATTTGGCCTAACGAGCAAGGGAAAGGCTGACTTTTGCAAAAATGTGATTGATGGAGAAAAAAACTGTTAGACTTACAGATTGTACTGGCAACGCCTTCCCCTTTTACAAATCCAGCAGGCTTTCTACATCACTAACATTCTAACTAGCATTACCTTATGCATCAACCAGTCAAACCCACCTATTTTTGCTATTCTGTTTGTATTATTGCTTCCCCATAGACTTTACTCTTTATCAGCAAATGAGTCACATAAATCTAGCATGACAGTTGCCTCTAGTTTCCAATTCAGACGCGATAGCATGTAGGGGGGTAGTCCAAATAAAACACGTGTTGAACCTCAAATAAACAATAAGAATAAATTTTAAAAAATGGAAAAAAACAGCAAACCATCAAAAGAGCCATCAAAAGGCTCAAGGGGAGTGACAGTCCTCCCGTGGCATCAGTAGCATTCACATCTGTATGGGATGATCACTAATTCAGCTCAATCTCGGTCTAAATGAGCATTCATACCTCGTTCCACACCAACACAATCTAAGTGTATGTGTATGTGGTTGACTAAATGCCCCTCACAGGATTCATATCTGAAAGTAGGTAGATGTAGACAGTCCTTGACTGAGAGATTATATGAGGTAATATTCGCACAGGCAAAGTAGTTATGAACTCAGCATTTGTTAAATACTTAAGCCCACCTTCTACATTCTTTCATCATAAATTCACTGAATCAAGTAATTCATTTTTCCTGGAAGTTTGATGCAAACAAACAGTCTGATTTCAAAACTAGTGAATATCAGAGACAGCCTACTCCAGAACTTCTGTTGTATAGTAGATTTTTTTATAAATATTAATGGTATTTTTAATCAGGTAAATGTATTTGAGACACTAACAAAATGACATTTGAGTCGTAATAACAATATAGAATTCTTTTTACATATTAGTTTTCTCATAGTTATTTTGTTTCAGGACCCAGTAGCATGTGAAAATGTAGCAGGAAACACATTTTCATATATACATAGACCATGCTGGCAGTAGCAGTATTCTGATGCAGTTCTAGCCAAATAGCTACTTCCAACAAGCACTTTTTAATAAAGATAAGGATGAAAAACACACAATTACATTATTTCTCTTTGCACTTCTCAGGCTGAAAATCACAGAGTGGTTGGGGTTGGAAGGGACCTCCAGAGATCATCCAGTCCAACCCCCTGCTCCAGCAGGGACACCCACAGCATGTGGCACAGGGTGGCATCCAGGCGGGTTTGGAAGATCTCCAGAGAAGGAGACTCCACAGCCTCTCTGGGCACCCTGTGCCAGG
>JAWLRI010000001.1:5281205-5317307 GCA_034781795.1 Crypturellus tataupa | reverse complement strand
CAGGGTGGCATCCAGGCGGGTTTGGAAGATCTCCAGAGAAGGAGACTCCACAGCCTCTCTGGGCACCCTGTGCCAGGCTTTGTCACCCTCATAGCAAAGAAGACACACATGGAGATGGAACTTCCTGTGTTTCCACTTGCACCCATTATCCATTAAAATGTGATCAATCTATCTGCTTCATTTATTGTATACTTTATAGAATAGTACATTGTCTGTAAAGCAAAATGAACGTATCTACATACTCATATTAATTACACTAGGTAGGGTCCAAAATCTGATAATATTTCTCATTCTGGGAAGCACCTGATTCCGCAGCATGCCGTGAACTTCATCTTAAACCAGCATGCCAGTTTCATGTTCTTTCTTTCAATATATTAGCTCTTGAACTTTTGGTAGTTGCTCTTTAGAGATGCTGCTGCCTTCTCCCGCCTTGTGTCACTGCATCTTTATTCAGTCCTAATGTCCTGCTGCTGAGTCCTATTCAAGGGCCTCTCACCACCTTCTGCTTCTCTCCTTTCACCCTGTGCTCACTACTGGCTACATGGAGCAGCAGCTCGTTGAGACCTTGCCAAATGTGCCCCAGGACTGTCGAGTTTGGACTCAGCTCCGCAGCATCCCCCACTTCTACTACTGAAAGTCACAAGTGAACTGCTGCACTTTTACAAATGTACGTGTGAAAGTTCAATATTCGTGTTCATTTAATATGAATGACCAAAGGTACTCAAGCATCAGCAAATACAAATTAAAAGCGAGCAAACCCCTGAGCTCACAAGGAATGCTCTAAGCATAAAATCAAGTTCCAAAACTGCCAAAGCAATAGAACTGTCCTGGGGAAAAAAAAAAAAAAAAAAACACCACCAACAAAAAAACTTACTGGCAATAACAATGAAGTTTTATTACACTTCTTTAAGTTTTTCCTTTCTGGTGCATATATATAAGTGTGTAGTCTCTTCCAATAGCTCAAGTTCTATTTTCTTTGGGCATACTGCAGTGTTTAAACTTCTGGCTCAGTTAAAGCCACAGTAAGTTGATGGGACATCCCTAGGGGGTTTCCAGAAATATAACTAGGCATCTTCAGTGCAGGCAACTGAAATCGTAGTAGGATTATGGAAAAAAAAAAGTATGAAAACTGAATGAACCTTGTGGGAAATAGCATATTTCTAATACTACACACCACAACACAAACGATGGCATCACTTACACATGGCAGGCATCCCGGACCTGTATCAAGAAACAGGCAGCCTTGCAAAAGCAAGTAAAAAATAAATTCTGGTGACACCATTTCCTAATTAAAAATCTCGGTCTTATTGCCACTGATCTTAATGGCAAAATACTAGCTGGTTTTAGGGAACTATGATTTTAGGTTTGGTATGCTCATTTTCACTTTGAAGAGAGATGCATATTAGATTCAGAAATTATGACAAAGAGCACATTTTTAGATGAAATTTTCATATATAAGTTTGTGTGGATACACATTTCTAGATATATCACTTTCCATCACTGCGATGGAAAGACCATAATGAGACAACAGCTTTATAATATAGGTGAAAATACATGGGATATATGTGTGTATATGCATGTATATATATTTGAAAGTATAGATACAAATACATGGAATAGATTTTTATTATAAATTTCAGGTTAATTGAAAAGACTATAGAACTTAGCAGTACCAAACACCAAGATTCTGTCTTCCTATAAAACTATTGGGTAAAGAACAGTTTTCATGTAAAATGTTAAGAGTTTACAGTGTGCTGCCAACTATTTGACTAGTCTCTATTTTAGCAAAGGCAATAAATGCATGTTTTATTTATTATGCTGCTCACATGGAAGCTAATGGACCAAAATGAACATTAGAGTGAAGAAGCAGAGTTGGGAAATATCTCAATATTATTTATGCCAACATGTTGAACTGAGGCAAGATCAGATATTTAGATATCCTTATACATGTTTCATTCTTACATGTACTTATTCTCCCCTTTTTTCCTTTTTTTCCTCATAGAACCTGTCCCAGACATCAGATATTTGCCCATTTTTTCCTATAAATTTTTACCTCAAATAACGTAAGTAACTTACTGTCTTGTCCTTAGGACATGATGAACACCTGATAGTCTCTATTGCTATAATAATTTTGAAAGTTCTTATCAAGTTCCCTTCTCTAACACTATGAGTTGTCTCTTTTACAGACTAAACAAACCCAGTTATTTGAAGCTTTCCTTGTAGGCCATATCTTTTATACCTCTTATCAGTCCTGCTGTTCTCCTCCAGATTCTCTTCACTTTTGCCTACATTTTGCTAAGCGTGATGACCAAAATCACACTCATCAATGTGCAGTAGTATTTGCCTCCTGGCAAAAATAACCTGAAAGGGGACTTTTCTATGAATTTGGCTGACATATTTATTTTACTACTTATTCAGTTTGCAAATTGGAATGCCTAATCCGGTCCTATGACATTGATGTCCAATTACCTTCCGGTCTCCATTTGCACATTTCACTTCTTCCCAATTGCACACAAATAGATTATGAAGTTCCCCTTAGTGAATTTCAATTTATTGATTTCAGGCTACTTTTCAATCTAGCAAAATCATCTTGATCTCTGGCCCCATCCTCCAAACGCCTCGAAACTCCTTGCAGCATCTTGTCATGTGCAAATGGAGAAATTCTATTCCCCAGCCAAGTCGTTGCTCACACTGTCTAATTGGAATAGTTTCCAGGCACGCACTTTACTAGCACTCTAGATAAGTTTTCCCAGTCTGACAGCAAAACAACTATTTCTAAATTATTTTCCACCCACCAAGCATATATTAAATTATTTTAAACTTTAGTTCTATAGTTTGCTTTTCTGAATTCTAAATGGGACAATGTTGAGTCACACTGTAACAGACGCACTTATTTGTTCATGTCTCTAAAAACAGATACTCTAATGAAGGCAGAATTTGGATATTTATGACATAATTTGTTGCTGATAAATCTATTTCGGTTGATTCTCTTCCCCTTATTATCCTTCCAATGCTTCCAAATTGACTGCTAAAGCAATTTGGTCAATTCTGTCTTTTTTTGTTTGTTTGTTTTCAGTATCACTGTTGAATCTGTATTTTTCCATGATGTTCTCTAATTACCTCTTTTCAAAGAACAGCCTCATCTTTGCTGATCCACTGAATTTTGATCCACTTGGACATTAGCATCTTCTGTGGACTCTTGAAAAGATTTGTGAATGCTGCACTAAGCAGGTAAATAAGAGTCACCTATGTTACTAAAAATATAAATCTGCTTTGTCAAACTGTGAAAACAGAGCCTGGCACTGTGACAGCTGTAGCCAGGGAACACTTGCCCAAACAAATGCTGAGCTTGGGTGAAGGATGGAAATTGCCAGGGATGATTCCCAGCAAATGGTTTGGATGCAAATGCTTTGTTTTGGAGACCAAGATAATTTATTTGTATAGACCTGGGATGTTCCATGCCAAAATGCATCAGGAGCCAAGGATTAGAATTTTATAGTGTTATATTTACAAGTACAAAACATAGCCTTAGAGTTTAGAGGTTGCTTGTGCTTTCCTTATATTAGTCTAGGGCAAACTTAATCATCCTATCACACTTGAATATATCTAACATCTCTAAATACTCTTCAACTTCTTCTATTATGATCAGTGTACCTCTCCCTCCCCATTAAAATAAGCTCTTAAAGTTGTAAGTACAATATAGCTATTTGCTTTTATTTCTATTAACTAGGGATCTGTACTTTTCCTTCGCATTCCTTCGTCATATCAAGATCTGCAGAAAAAAGAAAAACATTTTGGAGTACTTTAATAACTTAGAATCAGTGTTATAATAAATCCTGTATCTGCTCCAAATTAAAATTTTTGAATAAGAGCACTTCTTCCATTCTTCACTGACTCTTAATTAATAAGCAGTGTTTTTAGACAAAGTTAGGTTTTAGTGGATTTATTGTTAAAAACATACATTTCAAAATAGTTTTCTATCATTACAGAAGGTTCTTTCAGTTTTCTTTAAAGCACTGCAACACAAAGAGAATACAAGGAGATCTGATATTAGCATTTATTTGCACTCTTAGTAAATTTGTTGACCTTGTTTTAGGTAGGTAGTTAATCAATTTTTTCTACCAGTTTAATAGTCAGAAATGTTCTCTCTATTACTCTTATATGGTTTGTAGATTGTACAAGGCTACCCAACTCTTTTGTTTTCAATTGCTTAACTGAAAGTATTTGTGCTAAAAATTTCCACTCTGACTGTCTGCCTTGGTCTGAAACTCTAGAAATTATCAGCCAAGCATCTTTACTTTTATAAAATAAAAGGCTAGGAAAAATGCATCCTTTTGCCCATGTGTGTCATGTCAGTGACATTCATACTAAAGGTCTGAGCATCCCTCAGCTAAAGTTCAGAAACTTTACAAGGATGGCCCTTTTCTTTTCTTTCTTTTTGAAAAAAACAGCCATGTGTGCCACAAATGCACATTTTTCTTTGAAAAATAAAGCCTTGCCTGTGCCCTGCGGACACATAAAGTAGGTGTGTCCCAGTCTGTGCCTGAGTGGACCAACTGCGACAAATCAGGCCAAGATGTGAGACTAGTGCGGTAGGAACACATCATCTCAGATGGACCTTTCCCATAATCTCGGTTTCACACTTTTTATCCTCTTCTTCCAACAGAATAAGGCCAGGCAGGAGAAGAAGGAACCCCCGCAGTCAAATACAACAGACATATCAAATACAGCTGGAGAAGAAGGGAGGTCAGGACTGACTTCTCTAGGTTTGGTTAATATGGGGCATCTTACTGTTACCACAACTTAAGTGGCAGAGGATTGGGTGATCTCAAGAATCAAGTATCAAATCAAGAATCAAATATCAAAAATCAAATATGATTTTTATGGGAATTAGGATGATGGCATGGGCCAGAACTTCAAAGAAGAGAAAAGAGGCATTCAAAGTACTTTTAAAAAGATTCTTGTTAAAAGTTCTGCATTCATTAGGCTTTGCTTTGAAAGAAAATGAAGCTGCAAATTCAAGCACTCAGAAGATGGAAACTGCCTAAAAAACATGTAAGTTGATCTCAATGCTATTCTTAATTATACCACAGTTAATTCCAAGGGTGGACATAATCTATGAATAAATGCTATGATAATTTCACAATATGTGATCACATCATAGACTATTTTCCAGTCTTGTAGTTATTGAATTGATACTTCAAAAGTGTTTTCTTCACACGGCCAGATTTTGGAAGATTTTGCAACGAATGTAACATACATGCTGACTCACGAGTTCTATTTCCAGGTCAATATGAAGTGGGTAGTCCCTTGAATAGCTAACCTACTATACTAAAAAGCTTCACATTTCACAATTTGTTATATTTGCTGATCTTTGATAATACATTTTCTCAGGTTTTTATTTCTTGTGCAACCTGGGATGTTGCATCCTCTGAGACAGAAGCCTCCACAACAACACTTAGACCATGGGAATCTATTCTCCACTTCAACAGAGAGTGGATCAGATTTTAAAAGGATGCCAAAAGCTGGTCATTTTATGTATTTCACAGTGCTACAAATGCTCCAGTGCTCAGACAACATGCACTGCTACTGTGTGCACTGAATCATAAGGACACCGGGTTCAGTCTGCAAGGCTGATGTGTATATTGCATATATAAGAGGTCTTGACCTATGCATAAATTGGAAGAGAGATTCCACTGCTCAGAGCTAAGGTAGCCAAGACCTTTGAAGTAGACTATGCTTATATGTAGCACACAAATAATACAGTGGTTTTGTTCCTTGCTAGAGGAAATTCTCGTTGTATTTAACATGTCCTTTGATGCTCCATGTAAATTTGCAAACAAGTGGCCACAAGTCCTCTCGATGAAACTTCAGTTGTAAATATAATATGCAAAACAGGCGGCAAGAAGAGTCTGGAAGAGTTTGAAATAAACAGAAATATCACAAAAAAAAAAAACACGTCAGTTTTTAAAAACTCAGCAAGGCTAGCTGTAGCTTCCACATATTACAAAAGGGTGTCTAAATAGCTCTTTTTAGCTAGTTATTTAAGGTAAGAAATCCGTGTCCGAACAGGACACTAACTATACTCACTATGTTTCACCATTTTTCAAACAAGCTATCCACATCAGAATTAAGCAAAGTTAAGATGACTGCCCTGCCTCCCACATAAATATTCACCCATTTCTAGAGCTGAACTCAAACAAACTCTAATGTGTGGATTTAAAATACCTGTTTTTTTATTGCAAATAATGAGAAATTACTGGAAAGGACTGTCTCACGATTCACTGTTGTATTATATAATATGGGGAGAATATATAATTCTGTATGATTATAGAAGTCGGACATCGTGCTTGACTTGACAAATGTGTGTTTTCTAGCTAAAAGCTCTCTCTAGTCCCTGCTAACTATAAGACATAGACTAGACAAAGAAATGTATGCTATGGTTGTTCCAAGCACCACAAAGAGCAAGAGACTCACCATACAGGATGTGAAAACAAAAGAAAAACGGTACATGTCTTTAAACCACAGTCTACAGCTTCTTTTGTACTTGGCACTGAAGACCACTTTTCCACTGCTCTGAAAGAGGTAGTGATATACTATACCAGAACTTTTTTAACTCTGAGAGAAATGCTAGGCATACGATGTATTAGCAGCAGCGTTTGAAATAATCCTTCTGTGGAAGCAAGTAGGATGTCATTAGCAATATAGAAAGAAGGGTTTTCCAATAACACACAGCATAGAAGCAGTTTGTTTCCACAGACTTTGATCCATATGATATCTCATCAGCGGTCTCGGCAACAAACCACAAAATATGTCAAGGTAGGATTCTTTCAAAAATCCCATTTAAGTAAGGCGCATTACGTCTTCTCTTTTCAAAGCATGCATAAATCCCAGATCTTGACAGTCTGTGGATGTTTTTGTAAAATCCAAATTTCACATGCATATTTATAACATTGATTTTCTGCAGATTTTTTCCAGTTTTATCCAAGTCCAGCTTGGCTGATTCTCATGGAAAAAAAAAAGAAAAAAAAACCCCAGACCAATGTACACTGAAAGTATTCTCTGGTAGGGTCTCCAGTGTGGTAGTTGCAGACACCCTGATCTTCAGAGAACAAATTTCCATTTTTATTAGCATTTAGAAACATTCATCTTTCACTTCCTTGAATATATGAATCGGCCTAGGCAATCCTTTCATCTAAATGAGTTGCTGTTGCACAGTATACCATTAGCTTATATAAACCTGCTGCTGTAAGCATCCATTACCACAGCCTGGTAGTGACATATTGATTTTCAAGCTGGAAATACTTCCCTTGAGACTCAAGAGCATATGGCTGCTTGTTAGATCTGCTGGGTAAAACATGTTGATGTTTAAAAGTGAAAAAAAAAAGGGTTATTTTAGTTTTTAATTAAGTATTAAAAATGTTACACTTCTTGAAACAATAACCATACAGTTTTAGTAACTGCTTTTTTTTTGGTGGAGGGGAGGGAGAAAGAGGGGGCTTTAGGCTGAAAGAACTTCAAACTGGATCTTCCATAGAGTTTATAACATATAAAATGGATGAGAACTGGAGCTCTAAACAATAATGATATCAGGTAAAATCTGCTATATCTTGAGGTAGAACAAAGGACTGGAAAAGCAGCAAAAAGTAATTATTTGTATATAAATGACAAAGATCATAATTAAAAATATAACTTTTGTACATAGTCTGGCCAGACTGCCATACAATCTGAAGGAGTATTTCTGTGAATTGTGGCTTTGCGTAATGCTTTATGTAAGAACATAAAGAAAGATGTTCTGTTTCACCATCATTGTCTGCTCCTCAAAACAGCTATAGTAGGTGCTTAGAGGGAGAATCAGTGGAAATGATTTTTGAAATGAGACACACATAAGGTTATATCTAAATGTCAATGTTTAGCAAGTCAGATTTATTGAAACTTTTTGACTGTCTGATTTATTTGAAACTTTTTAGACTGGACATAAAAAATTAAAAAAAGAGGAAGATTTAAATATTTCAAAGAAATTTCAATGGAGGTACTTAGAAAGGATGTCAAACACACTTTTTTTTTTTTTTTTAGTCCCAACTTTTGACAAATTGATGGGACACAGCCACCTCACTGAATACATCCATGAACTTTCACCCATGCCAAAAAGTAAGTAGTATCCTGTTCATGACAGATAAAGTATATAAATCATATGAAAGAATAAGGTGGATGTTCCAGAAATCACATTTAAAAATTGCAGTCTAAGGGCAAAGATCTGATCACTCAACCTGTCAAGCCAAGGTTCTGTGGATACAGCTCCAGTCTTCTGAAACACAAGCGCACTGGAGCATTGCATTGCAAGGGTGCATTGCAAGGGTGAAAAGGAATTCGGACACCTTAAAATCAACAAAAAGAGATAAGGCAGATATAGAGTTATCCAGTAGAAAATGTGAAGGATCTGTTTCAATATGTTGCAAACCCAGTCTGCATTAGTAGTGGTTAAATTGCTGCATAACCCCCATCAGAACACTTATAAATTACGAAGCAGCTCTGTTTTTATAATGATTAAGGAAACTCAAATTGCTGAAAGGTCCCCTGAAAGGAATGGGAGCTGGCATATCACCATGCAAGTGTTTCTTTTTCCATCCCTCAATTTAGGTTTTTCAGCAAAAAAGATTCTGGCCTTTAACTGCTTTACTTCCTCACTCTTCTCTCCTCCCTTCCTATTGCCTCCAGGAATCAGGCTAGCAGCACACTGGACCAGATATAATCTAATTTGGTCTCAGTAATAACTTTAATATTGATACTGAAGGTATTTTTTACCCAAAAGTACCCAAAAGCTGTATGTTCTAGACAAAGACCTACTTATACTGGAAAACAAAACAAAACAAATAAAAAAAGACAGAAAGAAAAAAAGAAAAATGGCAGTCACTTATGTTTTACTGAGCCAAAAATAGTTCAAAAACTAAAATGCATATTTTGGATGTGTGCACAGATGGATGGATAGATAGATTACAGTTGAGTATTCCAAGTAGCTTTAGAAGTTTCCCTGCTCCTGTCAGAGTTGCAATAATATTCAGCTAGACAATTCAATAGTCAGAGAGGAGAAACACTGTCTTGCATAGATTTACTTCCTCCTTGCACACTCCTCGCCCTCAAACATCAGAAAAGTCACCCCGTTGGCAAGCAGCCAAGATACCGAATGGCCTCACTATAGTCCTGGTGTCAGAGAAATTTGCCAAGCTCTGCAGGAGCCACTAACAAGGGAGCAACAGCTTCCAGTTCGGAGGCTCCCCACAGCTCTCTCCCCCATAAATCCTTTTAGACTACTTCAGTAAGAGCAAATCCCATCAAGAAAATTACATTTCTAGACAATTTTATGCATGCTAAATCCCACAAGAGGCAAGAAGGTCGCTCTTGGGACATGGGCAGGTTGCTTTACAAACACCGCAGAAAGAAAATGTGGAACACTTCCCATAGTGGGAAATTTTTAGTTATCTTCAACACTATTAGATAGATACAGTTCCTCCTACCTTTGAAGCTAATAAGTTGTCCATGGAGATCAACTAAATTAGACTCCATAAGAGGAGTGTAAGGCTTTTCATGACTTCTCTTCTGAAAGACACCTTTATTTCCCAAATTAATCCATTTCAAAGCTCTCCTTACTGGTTTGTCTATTCTGAAGCACGATCCATTTTCCTATTTCATCCCCCTGCCACTCCCCGCTCTTCCGACTCAGTCTTACTCGTAGCCCTCGGTCACTGGTGATAAGCGAAACCTGCCGCTCGGCACGTTTGCAATTTGTGCTAGATGTCCACTCGGTCCAAATTACTCCAGGCTGCGACACAAGACTCTAATCCCCAGAAATCATTACAGTCCTTAAAAAAGTTCTCCCTTCTTAGAAACTTAAAAAGAATTTTTAAATCATTTTTAACAAATGTTGTGAGCCTGGTACGAAGAGACGCCGCTCCTCGGTAGACATGAGGAAGCTGAATCAATATAACCCACAGCCGAAAGCTTCATGCAATTACATCCAGTTAAGGGCAGTCTGAATAGTTTGTATTAACGTCTTTTGGCCAGTGGGTTAGAAAAAAAGCACTCAAACGCTCTGTGCCTCCCAAACTTCTCATAGCTATTTCTGGCACGTCTTTAAAGGTAAAGTTCAGAGACTTCCAAAAATACCCGGGTGAGAATCGCTGCCTGCTCGTGGTCGCCCTCTCTTCCTGGGGATGCTCTGCCAGCGCTGAGCCAGCTGCAATGGACCTGGGGATTCCCAGGAAGCGGCTCACGGAGCAGGTCTCTGGATCTGGGCTAAAATTCACACTTGCCACTGACATCACCTCTCCCGCTCGCAGGAGCCATCCTGCTCTCTTCTGCTCCAGAGGATAAACTAAAGCACCAATGGGGCCTTTCAGATTTTCCAACAAGTAACATGAACCTGTCAGTCTGGGTCCTCTCCCTCACGTGTACAAATCGTTCAGAGGCACGGGAAGCAGATGGGCCGAGTTGGAGAAAAACAACAACAACAACAAAACCTCTAAACTACCATGCTATATATGAGCAGACCCAAGTAAAATCAAATTCACTTTTTTGATATTGGTATGAAGGTGTGAAGTACACAGGACCAAACCAGCCTTGGGGAGAATGATCATTACCATTACTGCAGGATTATAAAACAAAACTCTGCATTTATTCTTGGAAAGTAATCATGGGAAGAGATGGGGGAGTAAATGACAAAAAAAGAAAAAAAAAAAAAACAATTGAAGATGAGGAAGGATTGATTTACCCTTCCTTATATTCAGTTCTGTTGCCTAACCCACACAGCAATGTGATAGTGCAGAGCTTTCTGCTACTGTGTTTTACAGGTCTTGATGCCATTTCTGTAGCTTACGCAGTGCCTCTATCATGCTCAGCCCCTTGATATGCTTAATATTGTGCAATGATCTCATCCAGTTGTTTTGGCTCTTCACAGTGTGCGCTGTTTTAAACCCAAGGCCAAATTCTCGGCTGATGCAACTCCAGTAACTTCCACCAAATGATTCCAGATTAAAATGTAAGCAGTTTGGATCTCTTAAAATGCCTCTTCCAATTTTTTCATACCTTTAAGGAAGTGATAATGTGCTCAGAAAGTGCTGCCTACATTAATTTAGTCTACTTAAAGAACAGCAGCACCAAATTAATTAAATACTGTTAACTAAACACCACTCCCTCTTGCATACCTAAAGAGCACTGCACTTTAAACCTGCTTGCTACATAAAACACAAATATTTAGCCACAAAGCAAATGAACAAACCAGAAATTCTTCTTATTTTGCATATACCATGCAACTGATTTTATAATCCTTTGAAACCTGTGCAAGTTAAAAATGCCTTCCAGCATCTTAATGCACCTAAAATATAAACAGAACACACTGCAAGTCTGATTGATCTTGTCAGTTTTTCTGGTCCATTTACTTCTGGACCATATTTTGCTAGGATGCACTTGCTAGAAAAGAAATACCTAAAGCATTAGGCAGTAAACAAGCTGTTTTTGAACATCACAAGAGCCTTTCTTGGTTTCTATTTTCTTTAACAAAACCCCATTCACTCCCTTCAAGCACTTGTTTCTCCTGGTGCCCTTTTAAATACAGCTCAAAGAACTGATGGATCAGCTGAACTTTTGCAAGACTGCACATTCCTCAGCAGTGCAACTTCTTTTTTGTTACATCAAGCAACAGGCACAATGCGATGATTTTCTATGAATATTGCATAACAGGAATAAAGATGCTGCTGCTGTACTCTATTCTCATTTCCTTTCCATCACTGTCATTTCCTTCAGAGCGTGAGGAAAGGATCAACAGCTGATAAATTTGGTTAACATGTGTCCTGGTCTCCTTTCTGGAGACTGTGTCTTGATGCTTAATGTGTCTAAGAGAGGCTGATTTCTAAGAGCAGCAGATTTCTAAGTTACGTGCCACCAGTGACACTTGTGTAAGGAAACTGTAGTACATCAATCCTAAGGCTCAGCCAAAACTTTGTCCTTTCTAGTCATATATGAACCTGTTCAGATCCCAAGCCTATTGGCCAAGCCAAAGCCCTGCTTTTGCAGGAGGTGTTCTGTACACAAGCACACATAAAGTTTATATGCAGAAGGGATTCAGAGTTGGCAGCAAAGCACTGGTATGAGCAAATCCACTGAAATCTGCTTTTGCGGTACTCCTCCAACAGTGGTAGCAATACTGGCAGTACCATTCACTGAGAGAGAAACCCGTGATCGGTTCCTACCAACCTTCCACTTCTGGTCCTCGTGCACTGAACTGGAGAAGCAGGAGGTGCATCCCTACGCTCCAAGCAGTGACTGCACCACAGCCACCTGCTCTCATCATACTCCACGATGACACAGTACCCGTACCCCACTACACCCTCCCTAACTAAATCATCCTGCCTCAGGCATCGGACAGGAAATTACTCGAGTACCTCCAGGTTTTATTTCCTTATTTAAATAAAATTGGAGATTTCCACCTCTGGTCAAACTGAATGGCAAATCCCAGAACGAAATGGTTTGCCAACCTCTGGAAGTTGGTACCCTTGTTTTCCTGCTTCTGTCCCAGAGCTCGTGGGGACCCCAATGGGGTAAGCATAGGACCAGTGCCTCGATATATGAACAAGCTGAGAGTGCAGCCCTAATGCACTGGTACAGCTGTTGGGTCAGTGTCAAAGTGACAGGCTCCAGGAAACAGGATACGCACGCAAAGCACGCGAAGCGCCCAGAGTCCTGGGTCTGCAGCTTTACTGTTGCTCAGGACAGCACTGAATTACCAGTGGCAAGCTGGGTGCCTAGAGGCTTGGCTAAACATATTTTTACCATCTGCATCTAATAAATAAATACAGAGGGCAATGGTGTATATCCACTGAGTTACTTCAAAAGAGTTATTTACACACATTAGATTAACATTAGGACAATGCAGATATATGCACCTGCAAGAAAGAAATTAAGAAAGGCCCCAAGTTGTATTTAGCATTGCTTTGAACCCTACCTGGAGGAATCCCATCACGGAACAGCCTTCAACCACATCAAGATTATCCACAGAATAATTAATTCACTTAGCCAGCTCCTCAGCATTAGTAATATGAAGGAAAACTGTCATGAGTTCTAAACTGTAAGTATTCAAGAGACCAAAGAGATTGAATTATGAAGGATGTTCAGAAAATGAACAAACAAGGCAAAGCAAAGTTTGGCCAGGAAGGCCAAAAAAAGAGATTGTAAAAAAGCCTAAAGTTCTATGTGCAAGTGTGAGAGGATTAGGATGGCGCACAAAAGTATAATTCACTGTTACAAAGAACTAAAAAATAGAAAACAAAGAGTCACAGTTAGAAAATAATTCTTTTTCTGAAATAAGAGCTCAGAAAAGTTTCTATGCTTGGGACACTTGTTACTGAACTAGAGAAAGCACTACAAAAATGTGCTGGAGTAAATACTTTCACTAATATGAGGTGGATTAGAGGAGCTAATAGGAAGAAATTCTAATATTTCTGATTTCCTTGATTCATACATTTTAAGGCACTTATTTTCATTAGAATTGGATTTAAATACTTTTCTCTTTCCTAAGTCACAGTCTCACAATGATGTGTGTACAAATGTAGACAAAGTGGTGGATAAAGAGGAGTGGGCACATGTATTCATATTAGGAAAAAGAAGAATACTAAGTATCATTCTTACCCCTCGCAAAAATAATGAATTTTTCAGTATGTATGAATATCTGGAATAGATAGCTCTGTTGAATAGATATCTATCCTGTTGCTTGAGGGAATGAGACTCAGGAACAAGGAAAGTTAATAAAGCAGAGCCAAATTCCTTCCTGGCATATGCTGGCATCATTTCATTAGTGGTGAATGCAGCTGCCCCCACACACATTAGTTGAGAAGGCTGCTTGAATGACAAAGTGCAAGGAGGGAATCAGTTTAAATGTGTGGTTTCAGATTTTATTTTTCATTGTCAGCACAAAGCATAGTTGCAACACTAGGGAAATTTTTATTAATTACTCACTTCAGAATTATCTTTTAAGTATGTAGTCCCCTGCATTTCACTGTGATTTTCAGATTGTTCTTCAAGCCTTCAATAGTTTCCTTCAAGCCTTAAAATACACTGTTATAGCAGAGCGTCAAAAAATAATTTAATTAACTTTGTCAGAGTTTGAAAAGGGATACTATACTAGAGGTAGCATCCAGAAATAACAGTCATAACTGCAAGAACTTCAGGCCTCCAAGCACATCAGTATTCCCTGGTGGCATATCCCAAATTGACTAAACTCTGTCATTTATTAGCCAGCCTAAAGTCAGGGTAAGCCATTAGCAGTCTTCCCAGATGAGATGCTTCCACATCCAACCTGGGTGATGTGACCAGGAGTTAATCTCGGAGTTCATATGTGCAGGAGGCAGTCATAGAGGGGATCTGGTGGCGATGGGGCTGAGCACATCCCTTTGGATGCTAGGAGATTCACCTGGCACTGCGCAGAACAGCAATACGCCTGGCCGTACCACCTGCTCGGGAACAGGAGCACAAACCCATGCCCTTCAGTGCCCAAAAAGGAGTTCTCACCGGACTCCATTCTCCATTTTACAGAATGACCAATTAATACAGAATAAAGATGCAATTATGAGAACAAGAAGCTGCAGCAGCAAGCTGGATCTGATTTAATGTCTTTTATGCTTCTCAGTCTAGTGCAATTAATTTTGTATTCTTTTTTTACAGCTGCAGAGCTCCGAGAGGAGTGAAAAGCATACTTGAGCTACCCTACAACTTCTACTTACAGCAGTTATCAAGGAAATGGGGGCTAGAATTGGAAATTCTGCCTCTTTTCTTCCAAACTAAAGTGGAAATAAAACACTTTTTCCTCCTTATTTAATTGAAAATATTATCTGACACATAGAAAGTCAAGTAATCTCTGCTCAATCTATTGCTTGCAAACTACATAGATACTTCTCAGAATATATAACCCTCACTGTGCATCCTAGGCTGAGGAGATACCTCCGCAGACCTGAGTAAGACAACTAAATGCAAAGATAGTATTCTGGAGCACACCCACTAAGAATTATTCAGAAGTTTTCAGATACTAATGTTGATTTTAATTTATCTGTTACATAGTAACCCAAGGGAATGAGTGTAGCTCACTTTATGTTCTCAGACCACAGCTCCTGGGTTACCATGTCACACTGCTAGAATTTTAATGTTGCTGCAGAAAGCTAATCCAGCCTATCTGGATAAAGAATGTATTAATTCCTGTTACTTTTTCTGCCTAAAATGCTAGTGCAATTACCTAAGAATAGTCTGAACACAAATTCTTGCTCCAGTTCTCATTTCTTCCTCTAAGTATAGACATTGCTTATTTAATGAGAGACATTAGCTTCCGCTGGATGCTTAAACACATTGAAAAAGCCATGGCATGTGGCTAGCAGGCTTATTAGGTATGTAAACCATGCTCTGAAAAGTTACTGTATTCCTACTCAATTGCTAAAGGCACAAAAGAACTATGGGGAACTCATTCTTGCTTTTCTTTTCAGCTTTAGTAAAACAAACTCTAATTCTTTATTCATCAAGTTACTATCTGCTACAGTTTGAAGTTTCCTTGAGCTTTATTCTCCTAATGAAGTTTAATCTGCCCGGGGCTTAAAGCAATAGCAAAAGAGCGTATTGTGCGCTCCCGTGCATGCAATGTGAGTGTGGTTTTACAGCAAAGGGCGTCTGCTGAATAGCAGGGGCTAAAATCAGTGGAAGATGGAAACCAGCCGATTGCCCTTGTTTTTCCAGATGTCAAGTTTTACTCTAATAAAATAGATAGTATTTCTTTATAACTCCATTAGTTTTTCCTAGCCAAACTGACAATACCATTCACTGTTCTGTGAACCAATCTCCATAACTTACGCTTTTCTTCCTCGAGAAATACTCTGAATACCCATGTATAGAAACAGGACTTTGAAGCCATGCGGTCAGAGCCCTAAATGTCTTCTTTTCTTTTATTACTTATTTATTTATTTATTACTTGAGTAGAGTCTGACATAGAAGGCAGCAATTGTGTATCCAATTGGAGAAGGCATTAATTGTGAAAAATTGTCAGTGCAAGATACATTTTAGCATGGTGAAATAGCATGCAGTCCCTTAAAGTGCTTAGAAAGAAACAACAATAGATTTTGTAGACAAGAAAAGGGCATTATGCTACAGAAGGATTGGCTTTATGAAATCCTTCTGTAATTATATTATTTGAAAGACAGCCAAAGAGGAGGTGGGGAAAAGAGTATGGAAAGCAAAAACCCTTTCTTCACCTTGTGAAAAAGTCTGTGATTTCAGTTAGGATGTCCTTATATGAAACTTGTGCATACAGTACAAATCACCAGATTTCTGGTCCACTATACAGCGTGAAATTCTTTGGCCTGCACTGTTTGCTCTGCTTAAAATAATTCAGCAGGTCTAGCCGAAAAAACAAATCAGGAAGTAAAACTGCAGGCGTTAAAAACACTTACTTATATTTGCAGAGGATACAGTTGTCACTCTCAGACCTTATATGGTCCTCTTTACTCAGGTATTTGCAACTTACTAATAAATTTTATTCTTCTAACACCCATATGATAAAAACAGGCAGCATCAGCAAAAAAATGGTCATGCATGTATTAATTGTATAGCCATATATAAATATATCCAAGTATCTAATGTTTCCTCTGAAACACTGACTAATTTCCCTTTGCTGTAATGAAACATTGAGATCATTTTCATTTAAGATACTCTTCACCTGAGTTGCTTTTTCATTATTTTATTTTGATTTTTGTTTTTTTTATCACGGGACATACTGGAAGGAATGGCCTTACTCTCAGTCCACTTCATCAAAATCTTACTATTTCTGAGCATCACAGAAAAAAAACCCTTCATCAGTTAGGTATGAGCCGTTTAAGTGAGCCCAAGTGAGACAATATCAACCCACTGCTTCCCATCCACCCCCATGTTACTCCCATTTCTAATCGCAAGTGTTAGCCTTGTTCCGCCAAAAGAGAGATAGTGCTTTGCTTTTCATTTCACTTTCACTGAAAAGAAATGAAAAAGCAAACCTGCAAACCCATTCTGTCTCTGTAAATACTACCAAGGAGCAATCACTGGCACAGGCAGTGCACAAGGACAGCAGCAAACACACTCCCTTTTCCCTTCCAAGAGAACAGCCAGGACAGTCCTGAGGTTTGTAATCGCTCCCTGCCAACGCAGCCTCACTTGCACAGCCTGGAAAGCTCTGAGCTAGATGAACGCCCTGCTCCCACCACCGCCACACGTAAAGCTGGGAAATACAAAAACCTTTTTATTCTATCTTACTCCTTAGGAAGTTATATTTTACCTCATAGTGAGAATAAAACACTGAATACTCTGTCACATACTACTGGAGGTGTCCAAAACTACACTGTTCTTAGGGTGGCAGTGATTAAATGTTCATTTTTAGAGGAAATACTTAACCCACGGAAAAAAATGGTCCTGCTCAGTAGCATCTCTGGACTTCAGAAGATTTTTCTTCCCCCACTAAATAAATGTCTTTGTTGTTGTTTTGCTTTTGTGTTGCTGGATGGAACGTGCACATGAAGACTGATACTGTGCAAGCTGCATGCTGTGCATAAACCTCCATGGATCACTTTAAAATAAGGTACACTTGCTCAAAATGTATGGAGATGCAGAAAAGCACGGCGATTTTTAAGTTTCATAGGAAAAGGTATCTAGCTTTAATTTCTACATAACACCCATAGAACAAAACTCAAAAGGAAAGCTAGGAGGAATGCCCTTTCTGTGCCTTTTTTTCTTGACAGTAATTTTCTCCATTTTTAACATCTTGGCTTGTTTCTTTCTGAGGGTCCATCATATCTAAACTGCTGCAGTTATTCTGAAGCAGCAACTTTTAGTTGTTTCAACCCTGAGTTACTGGTAAAAAAAAACCTTAGTAATGAATACAAAAACACACTCTGCAAGACTTTTGCACATGCATGCAAAAAGACTCAACACTATTTACTTTAATTATGGTCTATAAAACAGAACAACAATAAATCTATTATTCTCTTTATTTTAATTTCCATGTCTTTTTTTTCATATGCACAAGAAGACAGGAACGAGAAGGTGTGGCAGCTGAGCAAAGAGAAGCAGAATATTTTGCTATGAACTGTGACTTCCAAAACCATTTTTTTAGAAAAGAACAATTGCTTTTTCCAAGAAAAAAAAATGTTTGATATTTTCTTCCAATAAGGAAACCATAAAAGGATTTTTTTTTTTTCTAACGTCATTTGAAAAGGCAATAATTTTATTTGTACTTCAAAACAAAGATCTGTTCTTCCACTCTTCTGGTCTGCTTTATTTTTGTTATTTATTACAGGAGATAACACCTGCTCAGGGCCTTCAATCACAGAGCTTTTGAAGGCTGATGGGAGCATCAAGTAATATTTTTCAATGGCTCTGGGATCTGAATCTGATATCCTTAGGATTAAGGAAGATCAAATGAAAAGGAATATCTCTTTACAGACAGAAATCCACCTATGTTTTACCAGACAGAGAATAAATACGTCTGAAATGTGGAGCCTTACCCAGAGAACGGCTATGTCTCCCAGTTAATTATTCATATACAGTCTATTTTACTCTGATTTTTGTATTAGCAAAGTGACATAATGTTTTGGGTTTCCCCAATGACAAGAATGAATACACAATATTTTTAACTAAAAGCGAACTGGTAATGGATACTTAGGCTTTTCTATTGAACTTCTTATGTAGATTAGGCCATGGGCAGAGATCAAAATGCATCCTCAGAAGACTATAAAGAAACTTCTGTGAATTATGTTGGAAGCAGACTAGCTCATGAGACTCTGCCTTAAGAAATACACACGAATTACTGTGGACTCAACCTTACATCTGTCCACACTCCCCAGGAAAATTCTGAGTCTTATCCCACTAAAGTTGATGAAAACTCCCCTACACCCCTGCCCACAGTGGGACACCAAACAACTTCACAATCATTAATGAATAGATATAAGTATACATAGTTTGCATACATGGTCCTGATTCTGATCTGACTCAATTTTAAAGTGTCTCAGTGATGAATTCACTCTCTCACAAATAGAGTTGGACTCTCATGCATTTTTGAGAAATATAAAATTTCCTGGCCTGTTGATCATCTTGTAGCCATACTTATCTCCTTCCAGAACTCTGTTCAGCACTTTTTATGTTTTTATCTGTGCAAATGAACCTGGAGATGGATTAAGAGCTGGGAAGCATTTACTGAAATAAGCAACACACCAGGAGAACACAAGGGGCTCTTCCCAAATCTAAATTATTAAAACGGACAAAGACAGTGTCTGAAGCACTGGCATGCAATGAGAGACTGCCGGAATTGTGTTTGTTCAACTTTAAAATGAAAATATGGAGGGAAAATCTTGTAGGTGCCTACCCTAGTGCTCTCTATAACATACCTAGTGAGACAATCTAGAGAAGGCCATGCCACTTTCTTGGAGGTGCACAGGATGAGGGGCAACAAACCCAAGTTGGAACAAGGGACATTCAAGGTAGGTATGAGGGAAAAACCACCAGAACATCACAGTAGTTAAAAACAGAAGGCTCAGGAATCACCCTTGGAGGTAGTAAAATTCAACTGAGCACAGCCCTGAGCGACCTGAACTAATGGGACAGGCTTTGGGCAGGAAGTTGCCTAGATGACCAGCTGCTAGGGGTCCCTTTCAACCCCGTAGTTCTGTGATTCTGTGAAAGAAAAGGAAAATAAAGAACTTCTATTAAATAAGTGTCAGGAGGAGAGCATAATTGCACTACAGAGAACATAAGGCAGCCTAACAATCAATGAACTTTTAATTCCTTTTTCATATATTCAAAGTAATACAGTATCAATAACATGTCTGAAAAGAATAAGTTCAGATGCAAGTGTCAGACTGTGAGAATTTTTAATGTGGTTCTGCAAGAGCTGTGTCTGTGTGTGCATCTGTGCCTGTGTGTGCATCCCCGTCTTTGTGTGCATTTCTCTTTATTAACGGATTAGGTTTAAGGTTGCAAGTTACCAAAAACAAAGAACATACCAGAGCTAGGGCAAATATAGTATGATATCCATAAGAAAAAATATATGGTCATTTTTCTAAAAATTTTTTACCCTGGACTTTGCAGTTTTAATAATAATTTTTATACTTAAAAAAAATTCTTGTTATATACATGCATCTGTTTTAAGTCAGATAATTTAAAGCTTGTGCAGAAGCAGATACATTTTACACCACCACAAACATGGTATGCATAGTAGAGATTTACTTTATCTGCTGTATGGAACATTTTACACACAGAGATGCACATTTGGAAAACAAACTAGAATCAGATGTCACCATAAGAGATTTTATGCCTGCTCTGGTACCAAAGGTATACTGTAAAATTTGGTCAGAAATGTCATTTATTTCATTTAACCTTAATTTTAACTTTGTGCTAAGAGAGGCCAATGGAATTAAAAACAATAAATAAAGACAAATTTCTGTATCTGAGAAAAGAGAATTTAGTTACATTCTGCAAACTCTGTCATCATGGTTGCAAGGGCCTTATGTAGCTGAGCATCAAGCATCTTCAGTGATGGAGACTGCCTCTCTGAGTAATCTGTTTTAGTGTCAAACGATTCAGAAAATATGTCGTGATATCCTAATCAGAATTTCTTCTGACTCTTGTCTCTTACCCACTCACTGCACTTCTGAGAAGTGTCAGGCTCTACAATTCTTCCACCAGAGAGCTGAAGACAGCAGTAAGATCCCCACTGGCCATACCTCAATTCTCTACCTCCTAACTGAGCCTCATGAAAATACACCCTTGTGCTGTCACTTTCTTCAATGTGACAAGATATCTGGATACCTGATCAGGAGATACCTGAAGGCAGGTTCAAAGCGGCTGGAGATAAGCTACAGCAGACATTATGGCAAGATGGTCTCACGCACCGTAAACCGAGGGCAGAAAGCACAGCTCAGTAAACCTGTTCAAATTCCTGGTGCCTGTGAATAATCCCCACGAGAACCTTTCACCCCTTGCAGATTGCTACATCACCCCCCTAACTCTTCAGAGAGTATTAGTTGCTTTCTTGAAAGAGCTTTTTAGGGGAAAAATAATTTTTCATAGTCTGCTATTTTTCCTCCTCACGTTATCAGAATTGCACTTATTAGCCAAGAACAAGGCCCACTTGGCACAAAATTTGTTTTTAGTTATTCACCAAGCAGGTTGGGGCTATCAGAGACACAGAGCAGAAAAAATAAGCAGCAAGAACAGTAAACACTGAGTGGCCACCTTGTTTATCCAGAGTGCTGCTGTTTATTGATGTTACTCACAATCTCAAGTTTAGCTGATGGGAGATGTTTCCTCTCGTACCCAACCTGATCTGAAAGGGAGCTCTCTCCAGCTGGATAGGGAATCTGTCAACAGCCATAACCAAGCCATAATCCTTGAGCAATTCCTTTGTTCCTCCATGTAAAGAAAGAGAATACCATAAAGCAAAGGTCCTGTGCAGTCACCCCACAGAGCGAGTGAAAAGAGACAACTCAGCTTTTTGGGACAAGCCCCAGGCAAGTCTAGTTGGACTTTTTCACCTGTTTAGGGACAAGATAAATATGGAACTGAGTACAAAAGTAAATCCAAAGAGAAGCGGGAAAAAAGGAAAAAAAGAAAAAGCTGGTAGTTTATTTCAAATAGGCAAATTGTAATTTTTTTTTGTAACTTCACGATCTACAGGCCTTCTCGCAACAACACTTACACTGCACATCTCCTCATGCAACATTACATTGCTGCATGTTGTGACAGCATCTTTGATTAGATATTTTGATTCATATTTATCATCCTGTGCAAAAAATCCTTTAAATATATAGATGAGCATCTGGTTAGAGGAGAGAATCTGATGTCAGTAGAGAGAAAAATCAGCAAAACATCTCCCTGTGTGCTGTTTTTGTGACCTGAAGGGGAATACACATTGTAAGATGGATGGGCTGCCTCATAATCAGCTTTCAATACCTGGTCCTAGTACTAATTAAGAAAACATTCAGCAGAAGCATGAACATATCAGTGGAAAGGAATCTCATCATTGTACAGTGCTGGATATATCTGGTGTGCTTTCCTTAAGTCGTGCAAGGGAGGACAATTTGGCAACAGCACCCTGAGAATCTGGAATGAAATGCTTTTTTTGAAGCAGCAAATGGAAATTAAGTCATCATCTGTGGTGGATCCCTATATCTGCAAACAAATACAGTTCAATAACTTCTTTTTTTAATATCATTTTTTTAACACCATTAGAAAACCCCGCAGTCACATGTCTGTAAATTACCACAGTAGCTATGAAACCTGCTCCAGTATTCATTCAGCTGGCACAACTTTCCTCTATAAAACCCTCTTCAGAGGCCTTCCATCAGGGTGGTCTGTGTTCCACAGCTGCTGGGGAAGATGCCGAATTCCACTGTTGGCCCCTCTCCCCCAGAGCCCACTTCTATTAAAGTGGAGACAGTAGCAGCTTTAGCTAGTCCAAGCACGTGCATACATATAAAGTGCAGCAAGACCTGTGTCCTTGTGCTCACACAGGCATGATGCTGCTGCTTCATGCACTCAGTGTCCATCTGCAGCGCGCTGGGACATGAGAAATAATTCATCTCTCAAGGAAACACTTGTGCTCCAAGCTAACACTCCCTCTTCTCAAAGAAAATGACAGGGAACCAAACCGAAGACTCTGGTTTGGTGGACGTGGATGGTCAGACCTCACACTTGACCATGTTGGCCAAGTTTTTAAGTCTTCTCCTTGCTTCATGTTCTGATCAGGATCAGCACACATAGTAATATACCTGACCACATCTGCAAGTTCCAAATGACTGTCTGAAAATTGCTGTACTTTTGCCACTTCAGGCAGAGAATTCTTCAGCTTGTGTGATCTTGTGTGATCTTACTGTCAGGGACTTAATCTCAGCAAAGAGTAGGGAAAAACAGTGTAAAACCATCAAAGGAGATAAAAAATCACTGGGACTTGTTCCTTCCATTCTTCTATTGTATTTTTGAAAATTATGATAAAGAAAGTCTTAAGTTGACAAATGAAATACTGAAACAAAAGAAAGCAAGATTTCTACCAGAATAAAGAATGGCTGACATGCTTTTCATTATAAAGAAACTTATTTAAACTATTTTAATTAAACTTATTTTTTAAACTATTTATTAAACATATTATAACTATTAAAATGATAAGATATTAAACTAGAGATAATGGCTTTACAGGCATTCATATTTTATAGGTATGTATGCACAGCTTTATTTCCTAAACAAAAAACACAATAAATCATCTCATGATGGTTTTAAATTTCTTTGTCTTTGCTGTAGTTTTTTCTGCTTAGGAAAGAAGAGGAAAGAAAAGGTGCATTATTTTGAACAGTGGTAGGAAGTGGAATTTTAACAGAATGAGGTTAAGAAATTTCAGCTGTGTTCACATTGAAGTCATCGAAAAGCCGAAGCCCAAGATCAGCTCTCCATGCCAACTACATTCTTCTCAAGCCTCAGAAAGTAAATTTTTGAAAAAAATGCCAGGCCTGTCCTTGAAAATAACATCTTAATTAGTTGATACTGAAAAAAAAGTGCCATTTTGAAGATGCAAGTGCTTGCATTTTTATTTGCTAATTTGATATCGTGTCTTTTAAGAACACTCAGTGTAACAACACAGAGACCACCTTAAAACCTAAAATAATACAGATATAGACTGGTCACTTCAGGGCTGGAGGAATTTTGACAGACTGTAGGAACTAAATGTGCTACAAAGCACCATGGGCCACTGAAATGCACCAAAAAGGTCAAAGTGTGTGACACTTCACCAAATAAAATGCTGTTTTTCCATTCACTCGCTGCAGCCCAGTAGAGGACAAGGTAACTCCAGTCTAGTTTCTCTTTTAAGATCGGTAGTTATCAAGGAGTTCTCAAAATCAGTTTTAGGTACATACCTTGTAAAATGCTTGCCATCAAAAAATAGAAAGTGAAGTCATCCATATTGATGCATATAGGAAATGGCACACACACGAGGTTTTGAATAGAACTAATTTAGTATTAAAAAAAGGATTACAGTGGGATTATGAAGACATCTATCCTAGTATCTATCCCTCTTTGGTTTCAGTTTTATATGCATATTAAATTATGTACCCTGCAATTTATCCTCTCCTTCTGCTGTTGAGAACTTGACATTCTTGGTTTGTTATATGAGAAGGAAAGAAAATGAAGCTTGTCATCCCTGGCCATTACGTCGTGAACAAGTGATCAGACACTTGCATCACATATTTCCTTTATCCCTGTAAATTGAGCTCTGCAGCTCTTTTAAGTAGGGCTACTGAGAGGGACAGACTGATTTACATGAATGTTCAAGGAAGGAAAATGTTCACCCAATTAAATTGATTCTGAACTGACAGAAAAATGATTTATTTTGCATAACATGATGCTTTTAAGAGCAAATGCATTTTTCATTAAGAATGATTAAGAAAAATGGTGTTATTAAGCAAAAGAAAAAAAAACACAGATGGTTCAGAAAAACAGGTGACTAAGAAAGCCCTTCACTCTCAGGGAAGTGCATGCAAACTTTTTTCTCTCTTTCTTCTTCTTTAAGTGTTGTTGGGTTTGCAGAAGAATGACCTCACATATAGGAACCATGCAATTGCAAAGGAAATACTAACTAAAATGATGATAGGAAAGATAGATGTAAGTGAATTTTAATATACTACACTTACAATTACTGTGTGATTCTAAAGGAAAATCCTTTTTCTTCATTTCAGAATGCCAATTGACCCTTTTAGTGGTTGAAAGTGATGCCTCTAATTAAAGAATATTTGGCTCCCGCTTCCTCTAGATTTTTTTAATGAAATTAATTGCCAAGACACATTTTTTTTTTTCCCATTAAGCAACTTGGCAAACGCGGGTGACTGTGATGCCTCTCCATCTACATTCTAGAAGATAATTTTTGTGAGGCAATCGTTTATCCTAGAGTAATGAGCAAGCTTAAATAGAACAACTCAGAAGTCTGTGTGCATGTTCCAAATTATTGCTAAATGTTCCATTTCACAAAATCATTTTGCACTTGAAATTTGTGCTTTTGTTAAATAGGTCACATAAAAATACACCCCAAGTCTCCACAAAACATTTTACCTTTCTCATGATTACGGTGGTCATTAAAAATATCACATCACACTCCAAACAAACAAAAGAGTGTTATATTCTAATATGCTGGTAAACTCTTGGAGAGGATCAAGAGCTCAGTCCAGAAAGCTGCTCTGAGGCCAAGCCTCAGTTCATGCTGATTTGAGGGCAGAGAGGAGGCACATAGCACATGCCTGGTTTGAGCCTCATCTTCTTACCTGAGTACCTCACATATTTTCAAATACAAATTTCATTCTTTTTCACTCCCCAGTTGAATAGGCTGTGGCTGAGCACTGGTGAAAAACTGATACATATTTTTTTATAACTATATGTTTTAGCAGGGGCTCACAGCAAAAATGCTCATTTTAGAAAATAATGAGACACCACAGACTACAAGTTCTTACAAGTAAGATGTATAATTTAGCAGGACATCTCTTCAAAATGTTGAATCCTGTTTGTATTAATAGAAGGGACTTGTCTTGGAAGAGATAGTTATTTTAAGATCACTAGTTAAAATAATTTATATTGTGTTTCCGAAAATAATGTAGGTATAGTCAGAGGCATTAACCTGTGTGATGAAGCAACCTTTGTAACATTCGCTTTCGCATCTATAACTTATTCGCTGGGTGAGAGTAGCTGTTGGGAATATCCCATATATTAGCTGTTGTACAAGCTGTGAGTATAAATGCAGCTGCTATGAACCACTTGAGAAGTAAGTGTTTTTTTTCTCAGAGCATTAGTTTTATATCCACAGGGATAAGAAGAAAAAATAAATTTCCCAAAAGCCTGGCCCTAGAGGAAGGGCAGTTTAGTGGGAGGGACAGAGCTGTCACCCTCCTGCGCTACCAGAGGTCTAGCTCCAGGAAAGCAGTAAGCAGGATTCTTGCAGGAGGCAGGTTCTTCTTCCAAGAAGAAACCATATCACCGGTTGATGAATTAATGGCACAAATGCAAAGTTTAAATTGAAAAAGGAGGACAAAGCATTTAAGCACTCTATCAATAACCATCTTTCACTTCTTTGCTGGGAACACACACCTATTTTACCTGTCTACTTCACAGTAAGAAGGAAGATCGGGTGCTGCCATGATTCATGCAGGTAAGGGAGTATTTTTCACTCCTCAGTTGCCTCCCTGAGATCCCCACTATGTAACATGATGAATGAAAGAAAATGAACTTGGAGGATGCTGAAGCCACAGCAGGATGAATGTAAGAAGAGATGGGAAGGCACAACGCAAATCAACAAACGGTGCTTTTATTGCAAATGTCTTTGCCCTGAGAAAGGGCACCTAGTCTTTTTATTAAAGAGTGTTACTGAGAGCATAAGAGCGAGCATGTTCCTGGGAGCAAAAGAAAGCTAGCGCCAGAAAGAAGAAAAAATTCCCTACACATTTGAGGACATGGCCAGTTCAAATGATGGGATAAGGTCTTTGATTGTGTATTTATTCATGGCAGGATCTCAATCAACACACTTCAATTAAAGGCATAATTACAGTGAGTCACATCACTAATTATATCTGATATACAAAAAGGCCTCTGCAGTGCCACATATCAAAGGGCACTGTGAACCATCCAGTAGGGAAAAGTCTCACAGAAAAGCCCTTGTTACTGATGTTCATATAACTCCAAAAAGGGCAGGATATTAGATGTGTCTATGCCTTTTTTAAATTATCTATGCAAAAATGCAGCATTTACCTTAGACATGGAACAGAAGGGAATATTGTCACAAAAGAACAGTGAAACTGGGAAAAATAAACTGCTTTCTTCTATGACAAGTAGAACTAAGATGAGATGAATCTGCCAAAATGTTTAAAGATAAGGCTTTAGTTTTACCAGGCTAAAAAAAAAAACAAAAGACAGAAAGAGAGATGTTTCAGATACAGGTGACCGAAAGAGAACAAAAGGACTGAAGGCAATGAGTCCCATCTTAGATAATACATCTCCTTTCAGAGGAGAACAAACACATTATTTCAAACTTTGCAAAATTTGGATGACTTACTTTTTCAAGAACAGGATTACATTTATAAGATTCTTCCCTATAATTGAGCTCTGATTAATTAATTACTCCAAGCACTGGAGTTATTTATGCTTTCCTGTGAGTGCGAGTTTATAGGATAAATAATGAACTGGAGCAAACCTCGCCTGTGACCTCAGTTCTGTTACATGAAAGTTTCCATAGCTGAAGTCATAGCACATGCAAGCTAACTTTCAGTACAAAATTAATGCACCTAATTTTCTTCTCACAAAACCTCATGTCAACAAAAAATAATGACAGTGAATCAACTTAGTACATAGGATTTCTACCCTTGAAACTCTAGAAAGAAGTGAGCTATGCACAAGGTGCTTCCTTTAATACTTTTTTTAAATTTAACTCAGTCTATGTGAACAAGTACATATAAGATTTACTGTACTATGCTAACACAACTCTGTTGCTTTTCTAACAACAGTAAAAGAAGGAAACAGAAATGTCTGTGTGCAGAGAAGAATCACAAACAATCCTGAAAGGCTTTAATCAGATATTTGTCTCTAAACAAGACAAATAAAACTTGGTTGCCAGTTCCATCAGATGCAAAAATGCCAACTTGCATACTTACAATAAGAAACAACTCTATATTTTCAGCCAGTGGTATTCAAAAGTGAGCTGACTTTTTAGATACCCAGACTGAGACATTTGAAAAGGGATTTTTTTTTTCATATGGTCGGTGCTCAGTGCTTTATAAATCAGCATTGCATAAGATCCATGAAGCTGAGAAATTAACAAGTCTGCCGCTTTTGAGAAAAATATGACCCACAATTTTCTTAAAATGATGCCACTACAAAAACATTTGAGAGCTCTGCAAATACACAAAAATAAAAAAGAAATCCATAGTTCTCCCTCTTAAGTATTCCTTTATTTCTACTTTATTTTGCAAGCAGCTTTCATTGCACAGACACCACTAAATATCCAATAAACTATCTGAGCATAAACCATTGCCTACTGGACTGTCATCAGGACAAAGTCTCCCAAATAATAAATGAACTTTTTATTAACTGTGGTAACATTAACATTACAATGAGGGATTGTTTAAAAACAAGTCGTACTGCTGTTGCTCAAGAGCTCAAAGAAAATGGTTCTCAGTTCCTTTATTTCTTCTTGAGGGTAACCACAGGGGTGGCATTAAATCTTTTAAAAGATGTTGACAGTTGAATAAGTGTTGCTGTTGCTCTGGTGACACTTTATGCTTTTTAATTGTCATTAATGAAGCTGACTGATACTTTCTTAAAAGTTCTTTACATGTTCTAGCAATTTTCAGACAAGAAGAGAAACAAAACTGTCTGCAAATTAGCCTTGAACCACTTCTCACACAGAATTTTCATTGGAAACAATGGGAGAATCTGCATGGGAAATATCTTCTTGACCAGGCATTTTGGGTAGGAATGCACAAAATGTTCCCAGTAAACCTTGATAATTGTGAAATTATCACTTGGTTGTGCATCTCCCTATAAATTCAAAGTTCAAAGAAACTTTGTTTAAGTTCACTTTCTAAAATAAGTATGGGAACTGTTCTGACTCATTCAAAAAAAATCTAATGTTACAAAGGCATAGCCCAATTCATTTTAGGTGTGGAGAAACAAAAAAAGAAAAAAGAACTAAAATGGAGCTGGAAATGAAAGAAAGTTTGACACTCTTGTGGAGTCTACAAGTTCATTTCTTATTTTGATAATACTCCCAATGGCTTGGAGAAAGATTTTGCCCATATGCAGCCTGAGAGAGTTAGTTCCTAATGATCTGTTCAGAAACATGTAGCAATAAGGAGAAATGCACGTGGCTTATGAAACAGCAGGCATTATACTTGGTAGCTCATAAACAGATAAGGGAAATCTTCTGCTATGAGCAGAAAATACATTACAACTCTTTAAATTCTGGTGGGAAAAACTTTCCAGGGCTCAAAGAGCTGTAGGAGGAAAGGGAAGGGGGAAAGGGTATATCAGTAGTCCAGGGATGCTGTCCATCACGGGCACCCTACATTTTACAGGCTTCCATATTAACACAGTAGACGATTGACAAACATTGCTCAACAAGCTTCACATCTCCGCATTTTCAGACTCAGAAGAATTAGAGTCACCTTTTTACCTCCCGTGCCTCCCAGCTTGCACTCTGCAAGAGCAGCTGTCACACAGGACTGATGGCCTAGGCCACTGCAATTAAACAGGACAACTGGATTACAATAACTCAGGCTAGGCACCTAGCAGATCCCTTCACCTGATTCTCCACAGGTCCTGTGTATAAGCACCCACATCTGTGCAAAGCACTCAACACCACTGACCTTTCCTTTTCCCCAGGGAATGGCTAAACAACAGGAATCAAGCAAAAGGTGCAAAGCAAAAGAAATCAGACCTAGGAGTTATGTATAAACTGGGATTTTCAAGATAATGAGGGTGCAGGCAGTAATGATTTCTTCACTCACATCATACGCACATTTAACAATCTCAGCGAAGTCATGAACTACATTTTAATTAGATGGGGGCCATGCTTTTGATTTCAAAAATAGAAATTAGGCTTGCAGTCCTTCACCTATTGAAGTTAATTGCAAATTCCCTATTATCAGATACTTGAGGTATTAATCCAGGCTTACTTTTTAATTACATTTGATTCTTAATGAAGTAGATGGCAAAGAGCAAAAGCAGCCCATGATTCAATTCACATTTTTATCTTTCCTGATGAACAAGAGAGTAGGTCAAGATACTCACTGGATTTTCCCATGAGAAATGCTGCAATGTGAATAGGTTCAATTGATTCGCTCCTGAAGGAGCAGGTTAGCTTTGAAAAGCATCACTCATTTTCTATGCCTGTATAAATTCTATACTCCAAACTTATATAATTATAGATACTAAGCAAAATCTAATTTGGATCATGAAAAATACCCTGCAAGTATTCTAAGCTTTAATGATTTGCCTTTATTGCCTGATATCTGGAAGTTTCACCTTCTCCCTTTATAGCAGTGCCAAAATAAAGAAATCTACAGAACAGAATTTTTTAACACAGTGGGGCTGTTATCTTGTTGTACCCAATCTAAAAACTCTTTTTACATTATGAAAGTTGCTTCTTGCCATCTGGAGATCAGACTTAAAAACAAATTTGTTTTCATGCTATATTAGAAACATGTTTTCATGTTATATTAGACACTTAGCCCTGTATTTCAGATATTACTTGATATGTTATAAAAGGCATTTTACACTTCTTAACTCTATGACTTTGAAAGAGCGTTAAAAATCAAGTATTTTAAAATAAATTTTATTGGAAGAAGAAATAGTGTGAAAGTTTTTCTACATAAAACTTGGGATCATATTCAGCAGAAGTCTATGATTATGAACTCTAGCCACATTTAAATTATGAGGAGACAAAAGGAAAGTATTAGGGAAAGTAAAATATTCATTTTAACACAGTCATGCAGTATGGCAGGTCCCAGGGGACACTTGTTCTCTGCTGACTTTCACTGAGACTAGAAACTGTCAGTTCTACCTATGCAAAACATTGCCTTAAAAAAATCAAAGACATGACAGAACTGTTGTATAAAGCACTGCAGAATCACACTGTAAGCAAGAGACCTCACACAGGAAAACAGGGTATTTAACTCTGGACACAATGTGAGAAGCTAAGTTAGTTTGTTTTGCCCAGCTGTGACAGAGATGCAAGTGTAATACACATTCACCACCAAGCTTGTTTTTGCGTTGATTTGAGAAGCAACCAGGCTATATACTTTAAACCAGCATTAGTTAAGCAAGGATTAGGCTACCACCCGCTTAATCATTTGACAAGTCCTTGTTGGAACACAAAGTCACTACGACTTTAACTGAACCTATGTAACTCTTGTCTACTATGTACTGGCCTCAAAAGATTAATGCCGTATACTCCAGAACCAGCAAAATCTTGCAACTGATCAGTTGATCGGTTTACTGTTTGTGGAAGGTGAGATCTCTTGGTGAGATCTGCTCCAGGATGGCTCTTGGGCTGCATGCACAGTTATCATCATTGTTGTGAGTAGCAGTATTGGTTATGTAGTAGCTTTCTTATTTTATTTTTTCTTAAAGTGATTCCTTCAAAGACTGCTCAATGTACGCAGAATATTCACATAGCAGGACACAGCAGCTGCAAGGCAGTCTTGCATTTGTGAATTTAATTCAGACAGTGTTGATGTGGGGACTAGCAAGCCCTTGAGCTTCAAAGACAAATCCCAAAACAGGTAAAGGGCTGAAGAAAGCAAATGTCATATTTAATGATGGAGAATTTCTGATTTAATTTAACAGATTAGCCCATGCTTTGAAAGATTCACATGTTCTGAAGTGGTGGCCAAAAATCAGGTTTATGACAAGGATTAATACAGGAAGAACAGGATCCCCTTGGGCGTTTTGATGAGTGAAGCAACAACAGTGAATGGAGTCATCACCAAACCATAGACAGCTCAGATATGCTGCAGCCCAGATATGCTGCCCTTTCTGACTAATTCTTCTTATACACTGTGTTATAGACTAACTCACTCAAACATATTGTGTCTTCAAGGGAGGATAGGATAGACTGATAAAAAGAGTATGGTCAAACAGGCCTTAGATTGCATTTCTTCTACTGCTCAAAAAAAAAAAGAAAAAAAAGATTGTTCTTAGGCTTCCATACAAACTCTCAAAATTACAAGACATGAAGACTTCATAGAATTTTCACAGAAGTGCAAGGAAGGACAAAAATTTTACAACACATGCAACCACCAAACAAAATGTTAACAGCTGGCAGGAAGTCTTTTCTGTAATTAAACGTAGGATTGTAGAGTAGCTACCTTACTATTAAAGTAATATTGAAATAACCAGAGTAATAAAGTATTGCTCAGCATTTTAGAGGTGAATGCACCTCTCTTGAAAACAAATATTTTTATTGCTTGTTTACAGTATGTAGACATCAGTGATTGCAAAACGCTAAGCACATCCAAGACACTGTATGAAGCACGCAAGGAGAGGTATTTGCCAAAGGACTCCGGCGCCTTGCTAACTAGCTTGGTAAACCTTCAAGGAGTCTGATTTTCAGAGTGTAAAGTGTCACAGTTGGGCAACAAATGAAAGCAACTCAGCTCACTAAGCACCTATACCACACGCCATGTACTTCATAGGCTATTATAATTCCAGAGCAAAATTAAGGATAAAAAATAAAAGCTTTAATTGTTAGTACATCATAAGAACCTTCAAAACAGAGAGAAGGGATGACTACTTAAGTACCTATAGCTATAGCAACAATGAACTTCATTAAATTTAGATTAGAGGGTATCTCAGCAGCACATCAAAAATAATAATTTTGCACACAGATCAAATAGCCAATTTCTACTTATTGAGATGACAGGGGAAGAAGAAAAGGTTCAAGGATAACATTTGCTTAAGAATGTTTATCTTCTTTCTTACCATTGAATGTTAAAAACACCCTTGCTTGAGGCTGAGAAGATCCTTTTACATGGTTAGAGTAAATAAATATCCCAATCAACACGTGCAGTGCAAGCAATGCCATCTCTTCAGAGCTGCAACTTAATATCCAAGAAATGAAACCTGAAAGAGAGGGAGGTCATGTCACCGTCTTTATACAATTATGTGCAGCACCAAAAACACTACAGGTCAATCTGTGCTAGAAAGCTCTTACAGTTGAAGCCATAATATATGATGAAGTGAACAAGCAAAGCACTTCTGCTTTCTTCTTTATGGATCT
This sequence comes from Crypturellus tataupa, assembly GCA_034781795.1. Lineage (NCBI taxonomy): Eukaryota > Metazoa > Chordata > Aves > Tinamiformes > Tinamidae > Crypturellus > Crypturellus tataupa. Next base: position 5,284,453 of record JAWLRI010000001.1, on the reverse strand, counting down.
GAAAATGGTTTCCTCCAGTCGTGTTCTGTGCCAGTACAAAAACAGCTTGTTGCCTGTTAGTATGAACCTGCAGAGTCAGGCTTTTGGCTATGACCAACTTAGATTCAGCTTATTTAAATAAGGACAATTCCACCTGCTGGAAAAATAATTATGCTAAATGTCAAGGCAGAGCAAAGCAAGGACAGGAGATAAAGTTTCACAAATAAAAAAACCTGGCTGATATTTTTAGACCTCTCTCCTTACTCTACATGATGTTTGATCTCCCTCTCTTCTCCCTGCCCCTCTTTTTAAATATTTGAAATCGAAGGCGCTCAGGCACCAGAAGCTAGAAGTTTTGGATAGTTGAGAGCCCCAGGAGTCCTCAAAGCACTTTCTAAAGGTGAAGTGCTGACCACACACGTCACTCATTTCAAAAATCCTTGAAAACAAAAGTATTTGACATGCTTGAAGCTATTAGTCAACATTTGCGTTTGGGGCTTGCTCCTTTCAGGCGCTGCCCTTGGACTTCTCAGGGCACTAGCACCACTCTGTGCTGGGCAGTGTATAAATACCTGAGATTGCTCTTACTCACATACATATACCGAAACTACACTCATAGCTGAGCCATTGAGCTCTTCATCGAAGCAAACACACACCCCAGATCAAGTCTCCACATTTTCTTAGACCAGCAGAAGTCATGCTGGGCCCAAGACACAGCTTAGGGGAGCAGCAGTACTTTCCTGGGGGCCCAGCTGACTCTGGTTTGAACCCATAAAAGCCAGGACACATCCAAACTTCAATGGTCCTGAGCTGCAATGCTAAAAAATTTGCACAAGTCTGAATCTCATCTAACCTTCACCTAAATCATTGGTGTCAATGGACTAAAATTATTTTTTCCAGCTCAGCTGCAAAAGCCAGAATAAATCACACACTCATTTTTAGTCTCATTCTGCTACCCCTTAAATATACAGGCATGTGTATTATGCATATAGATATTTCTTTTTGTCTGCAGCAGCCTTTCAATGTTATTTGATGGTATTTAATAAGGGGATGATATATATGATTCAGTTGCAACTGGAAACACCTTGAAGGAGGTAAACTCTAAGGCCAAACAACAGTATTAAAGGGTAAAGATTGCTTGTTTGGGGAAGAGTTTTCATGCAGTCACCTCTATTCCTTTTACCTCATCTCTGCTCTAGCCTACAGTCCCTCCAGTGGAAGACAGTATTTCTACATCCTTGTCGGTCAGTCCCTCTGAGATTCACACCTGTCCTGCAAGAACAGGCTGTGACCACCAAACCACGGCTGGAAGCGGCTGCCACACAGGGAGGACTCCAGGTCAGCACCAATTTGGGCTGGATCCGCACCACTGACTTGGAAGGAAAAGCTCAGTATCTCATTACTAGCTCTGTTAATCCATATCCCCTCCCCGTAAATCATTTTTAGTGGCTTTATTCTGCTTAGGTTTCCTCCTGATCTGGGGGGCGGGATGGAGAGCGGCGAGGACACCAGCCTTGCCCACGCTCGGGAGTGAGGAATACTACCGCTCCGCTAATGGGCAAAAACACCAGTGGAAGAAAATTCCCAGATAGGGATCTGCCTTAGGGGAAAAACATATCCATCCTGGCTGCGTTCAAAATAATTCTTTATGGCTTTGTTAACTAATAAAATGATAGCCATTGAGTTTTTGCCAAGAATAATTCTTAAGCAAGCTACCCAAACTCCATAAACTCCATAACTACTGTAAGGTTTTTGATTTTAAACTCATAACTAGCTCGTAGGATATCCTTTAATGTAACCCTCTTCTGAGAGAGAAGTGTCTTTATATCCTGATAAGATTGCTTTGTCAGGCCAAAACAAATACTCAATCACACTGAACATGTGATTTAACAGATGCAGTGGGATTAGTATTCTACAGCAGTAGCACTATGCTTTCTTTGCAAGACAGATGAAAAGTCAAGGAGGAAAAACTATATGTCTTTTTCTCTTTCCTTAAATGATATTGCAAATGATAATAGTAATAGGAACTACAATAATAACATCCTTTCAGCACTTTCCCTCCCACTCTCGTGTCTCCTGCCAATTCTAATGTAATCAGTTCTGCGTGAAATATTGCTACATTTCATTGCTCAAATTTCCAGTCTTCACAGACACACAAGTGACAGGCAAATACAGGATTCCAGTTCCAAGCTGCATGGTTCATACCCAGCTGCTGGATACATAAATAATAAATGTACAGTGTGCCACAAAGGTATCTTAGGGTATTTGTCATGTGAATTATCTAATGGAAATGGGTTTGATTTCAGGGATTTACATACCTGCAAAGTGAAAACAGTTCAGGTTTGAAACACATTTGGACTTACATCCCAGTTCTGAATTTATCTCGGTAAGTCATGATACTATATTCAGCCTGCCCTGTGCACATGATCTCTGCTGACAACCTGCAGACCTAAAATCTTGGAAGTACTCTTTAAAAAAATCTCCTAGGACAGAGGAAAACTAATGTATAAGCCCACTTCTGCTCACATGCTGTATTCCAACTGTTAACAAATCAGCAAACCACTACTGAAGTAACGTGGGGAAGTTTTCCTGACGCAGAGCTCCCTTTCAGCCTGCTGCACTGCTCTGAGAAAGTGTTCGTAGCTCCGCTGTAAATGCTGTGCAGGTGTCATCTCCTAGAGGCTGAGCCTCCTAATCCCCATAAGGAAAACCATTCATCAATAGAAAATGAAAGAAAAGGGGAAAGCAAAAACCCAGATTATACAGGTCTGGAGAATAATGCTTTAACTACCCGTGAACAGTAGGAAAAAAATCAGTAATCAAACACATTGCACATCGATTAGAGCAAAGAAAGAGAACTTTCAACGTTGCTTACCCAGCTAGTGGAGGAACCAGCAATACAGATTGCTATCTGGTCTCTTACGGACTCCAATCCTCTTACCAGAACACTTTAATTCCAAACCTGCCTCATGGTTGGGACGGAGGAGGAACAAAAATAATAATAATAACAAAAATAAAGCTTTCTTCCCGGTGGTTGCAAAGGTTCTTCTGTAAAATAATCCGTGGAGGAGGGTTCTCCTCTCCGCAGCCCTCCGTCTAACGCTGAGAGTGAGTGGAAAGTGGCCGCGTGGGGACGGTGCCCGCCTCGCTTTTTGCCTCGCTTCGCTTCGCTTCTCGCTCTGCGCTCGCAGCCCGGGCTCGGCTGTGCGCGCCTCACCGCGCGCTGCGCCGCATCATTGCCCGGCAATAGGGGCCGGAGCTCATAAATA
>JAWLRI010000001.1:5199237-5280699 GCA_034781795.1 Crypturellus tataupa | reverse complement strand
GCTCTTCCGATCTGCTGCGCTGTTGGGGCACAGACCCCACCACAGAGCAGGGGGCTTGGCGGTTTATCTTTTGTTTTCTTGTTTGTTTTGTCCCAAGATTTCAGCCTTTTTTATTTATTTTTTTTTTCCGTTTAGTCACTTTCAGAGTCACATTCGGAGTCACTTTTGCTCCACCTCTGTTTTGCCCAAGACACTGAGCTCTTAGCAAAGTTTCTGTCTTTGGAAAAAGACTTATGCTCCTGCAGCAATTGGACTGCTGAAAATTTCATCCAGAAAACACGAGCTGAGGATACAGCCGGTGAACGGCAGCATAGCTCCATTAAAGCCAAACGGACATTCCAGGGGACAGCACCTGGGCTGTGGTCTGTGCATTGGGCAAGGGTTGTGCATGCGGTGATGTGGGCTGACCTGTGTGCGCAAGCCTACCAGTGTGCAGGCTGCCCCACATCGTCCCATCATGGCCACACTTCAGGGACCGGATCTTACCCTGCTCCATGTGCCACAGCTCAGGTGTGTGGCGAGGGAAACGGGACCTGCAGGGAAGCTGCGCCTGCCATCGAGTTTTGTTTCCTGCTCTTATGTACCCCAGTTGTTTGTTTAGCCCAGGAGCAGTCAGTCCTACTAATCTCTTGGGCATGTGTCTGAATACCGAACACTTTAATTTTGTCCCTCTACGTGGAAATCTTTATGGCCTGTGTCTGTAGGCCAGTTTGTGTAAAAGGTCACCCACCTGACGTAGGGTCACATATTTTGTACCAGCCCAGCAAAGTTAGTGTCCTCTTAACATTAGAAAGCACTTACAATAGTGAGAATGCAAAAGAATGGGACAGGCCTTGCTCTGAAATAAAACATCAGATTTGCCATTGATTTTGTCAGAAAATAACTACACATTTTTGAAGAGCTTGACCTGCTTGACCTACTTCAGATGATATTCTGAAGGCAAATTAGTTGATGCCATCAAACAACCTAAATTCTACAACAGTCCTTAAAAATATTGGTGTTGTTGCAGCTATCTTCCTTGACACAACTAAACAGCACGGAAATAGATGGACATTTATTGTCATAAAGAGCAGTTAAACTACGCTATCAAAAAGCTTGCTCGGTCAAAGACCAGTTAGTATGACTGTTAATGTGACGTAAAGCTGCTCATCCTTGAAACGTAACAACCATAGGCCTCGAAGTCTGGCAGCATCCTCCAGCAGAAGGAGAAGTCACTTGTCTGCTCTGGAAAATCCCCACAGATAAGTGCAATTAGAGATCACCACACCAAGCAACACAAGTGAATCACCCAATTCCGTATTCTTTCTTGCTGTGGTGTTGCAGGGTGATTCAAAGCAGAGCACAGAAAACCACAAAAGAAAATACGAAATAACCTTTCTTTCAGCAGGCGTTTAGTAAAGTGGCAATACTAGTCAAGAAAGAAGAATGTTACCACAAAATGCCAACTCCGAACACGTTGATAGCAATTTACGTTTTTCTCCTCAAATATTTATAACATTAAAAAAAATAAACTACTTAAAATCCAGAAAAAAATCTTTCAGATCACAAACACTACTAGCATGAGAAAAGGATAACTAGAGAATATTTTCAAACTTAAATCAACCTTAGTTTTAACTAAAGTCACTTGTGTCTGTCAGGACGTTTGTGTATATGGACACGAGGGACCCATGTGGCTATTTGCATTTCTTTTCTCCGTGTATTAACTCCATGAAAGAAAAGGTAGAATGGAGCCGGGAGGAAAATTATGGGGATTTCCAACATTGCCTCAAGGTCCTTGGGTTTATAAACTAGCAAAGGAACTACAAAGAAAAACATAAAACTTTAATCTGTAAGATACCATCATACTTATATATCTGTTAGGCAAAGCAAAACTATGCTAATTTTAAAAACACAAAGCAAATTGAAACATGCAGTAAGCCATATTGATTTATTTGTATTTAATGTGTGCATGTGTGCAGGTTGGAGCAAGATAATTAACTTTAAAAAGCAGTTTGAACTTCGCAGCTGGGCTAAGTGAAATGGTTAAAGTTTTACTTCAGATGTTTTGTAATAGCATATATTAGCTTCAAGCTAAAGTAATGGAATGGAAATTACTTTTCCAAACTATGAGGTGGGGTTTCAGTATTTACTGGCATGAATCAGCCCTATGAGTGAAATGAAAAGTATGCAAGACACTTGTTTTCCAGGCTGTATGTTTTACAGCCTAACATGGAAATGAGGACAAATGAGATTTCCTGAACTTTGCAGACCACTTTTAATTATTCCTATATTACAAAAGGAAAGAAGGTGTTTCACAGTTTGTTTCTGGTTCTGATGAGCTATGCGCAAGAGAAGTCCAGTTACTCCTGGCTGTCCTTACTCCAGTAGTAGGACTGGAGTCAGGCTCTTCAGCTCAAACTCAGAATCTGAGACTCCCACAATGTGGGTAGAGCGAGAGGCAAATCCCTGTGGCTGAAACAAACAGATGCTTATGTTGTTGTTTCTATATACAGTGTTTACTTGTTATCCGTACATACCATACAACCAGACCCTGGCATACCTTTTGACTTAAAATCCTTAATGAAGTCACAAATGAGAAAAGCAAAAGAAGGGGAAGGCTAGAATGCATTCGATCCTTTACTCAGCATTTGTGTCCTCTCCTCTCTTCTCCTCTCCTCTTCTCTCCTCTCCTCTCCTCTCCTCTCCTCTCCTCTCCTCTCCTCTCCTCTCCTCTTTTTTTTTCTCTCCCACTTAGATTTCCAGCTCCTGAAGAACTGAGCAGATTATATAAACAATAGGAGATGTAGGAAGATAGCTTTAAAAGAAGGAGCCAAAAAAACAGAAGTTAGATGAAAGAAGTATAGGAACAAGAATGTGCTGAGACATTTGGGCGGAAGGATGAAAATGTGAAACTTGGATCAAATATTTTCACTAGGTTGGCAGCAGCTAGCTATTAAGAGGAGGTTTAGTAATCAATTTCTGTCCTAAACACAAACATGATTCAGACAAGAACAAATAAGAGCTATGCAAAAAAAAGTGAACATCAAATGTAATCCATTCCCTGTTTAAAAAAAAAGGAAAGAAATAGCATATAGAGCAAATGTCCAAATAGGACTGAAAAGAGAAAATTGTATTAGCTTCTCTTCCCTCCCTGCTCATTTGAGTGTCAGTTCCCTTTATAGAAATACAAGGTCATTTGGTAATCCAATTAACTTTTTTCTTTTTTTTTCTGCCGCATTACAAGAACTGAGTGAAGTGTGAAATATCTCAGCTGTTCATGATGGGGAAGCTATTGGGCTTTGTCTTGAAGGTGTGCTGAAATAACTATTTATTTTCTTACTTGCTGTCCAAAGACTGCAGGAGGTGGTCAGGATAAAGCTGCTGGTGATACTGTTGTGTGGCCAGAGATGTCATAAGGCACAAATAAGGACTGCTCAGAAGCAGTGCAGCTTCATGATCAAAGTCAGAGCCTTATAAAGCTGCTGACATGTAGTTAATACTAAATCATAAAACTGGATTCATCAGATTTTGTTTGTACTGTTTTGGGCTATATGAAAGTTTGTTTATAGGGGAAAATACACTTCTTCACAGCACAATGAAGATATGATATTTAGGAACAAGATTAATGTTTATTAAGCACTATTAGTGCTATAGGTCTGGAGGAAAATCTGATGATCTTTCTATGAAAAACTCCAGTTGCCTCCAGTCAAATATATTCATCTCCAAATGGCTTCCCTGCAAATCAGCGTGCCAGTACTTCACAGTGAGCTCAGTCATTGAACAGATTGATGATAACTGTTCAGAAATTACAAATAAGTATTTCTATGTCTGCACAGAATATGTAAGCTCATTCTGGTATGCTACCACCCTGTCAGTGGGAGCGACCATTTCTAGGAGAGGCACTCTATTTTGATCAGATCTTCTACTTTTAGCCAGTATGATCGCATGAGGTCAGTGATAGAACCCAAGCCAGTGGAGATCTGCTTACACAAAACTGGTTCTGTGTTTTTAACAATTTAAACAAGCCATCAGCACTTTGTAAGTAGATTAATAAGATGTCTTAGGAAGAACTGAATGAAAAGAGATAATCCTTGACATATCAAGAATGGCTTCAGGTCACATGGGCTATAAATATAAGATAGCACAAGTGCATAGAATATGCACAGTAATATTTATGTATTGGAAGTACTTGCCATTAAAATCCCATTGTGCAAGGAGCTCTACAAACACACAGCGAAGTTAAGCAAGATTTGTCATGGAGTAGCTTTTAATCCAAACAGGAAAATATAGCTAGGAGCAAGGAGGAACATAGGATAGGGAGGGTGTTTCCAGTGTGACTTGCCATTCTCCAGCCTGGTGCTTGATACACTGCTGTCTGTTACAGGGCTCAGCAAACCTCAAGAAAGTGCTCTTACTGTGAAGAAGAGTTTGGAAAGTAATGTGATGTTCCTAGAGCATTCTGTCAACCTCTCTCTGCAGAAAAAAAAAAATATGATTCATTTCAGTGTTGCCAGCAGGCTGAGGGAGGTGATCCTCCCCCTCTATTCAGCTCTCTTGAGGCCAAACCTGGAGTATTGGGTGAAGTTCTGAACTCTCCAGTACAAGAGGGACGTGGAACTTCTAGAAAGGGTCCAGCATAGAACAATGAAGATGTTTAAGCGACTGAGGAAAGACTAAGCGAGTTGGGCCTGTTTAGCCTGCAGAAGAGAAGACCGAGAGGAGATCTGATCACTATGTATAAGTACCTGAAGAGAGAATTTAGGGAGGATGGAGCCAAACTCTTCTTGGTGGTGACCAGGGACAGGACACAGGAAGTGCCATCTCCATGTGAGGCGAGTTCTGAAGACCTCCAGAGAAGGGGACTCCACAGCCTCTCTGGGCAGCCTGTGCCAGGGCTCTGTCACCCTCACAGCAAAGATGTTCTTCCTCGCAGGGAGGTGGAACTTCCCGTGTTTCAATTTGTATCCATGAAGTTGTAGAATTCATCTGTCCCCATGGAAAAAGAGCAAAGGTAATGACAAAGACGACTTGGCATGCATGACATGGCTAAATTTATGGAGCTTTGTGGAACAATCTGAATTATGCCCATGATTTCATGAAAATGTCATGATATCTATGTATATTGACCAGGGGATACAAAAACAAGAGGCACTAGAAATGATCCCTTCTCCTACTCATCCAACTTGATCCTTTTGTATTCTTCCTATCTATCACTGCAGTCAGGTTTTAAGTTATGACTTATTAAGTTAATTAAGTAATAACTGAGTAAGTTAGGAGCATTCTTCCACTGTTAGCTTTTCTTTAAGAAATTGAAGCAGCAGAAAGCATACAGTGATAACTTTCATATATTCGAAGCCAAAGTATCCTGTAAGAAAGAGATAGAAAACACTGAAATTCTGTAGTATTTTGATTCTTTATAATAATTTTAGCTCAGTATTAAGAAATTCTTGTTTCTACTGAAGTATCCTTTCTTAAAGATACTGTCATAATATCTGCTCTGAATCAAGGTTTGTCTTTGGAATCAGCAGTTATCAGTGAGGTTATATTGATGTTTTAGCCGGAACATTATCACTTTGTTTTACTATATAGATCTCCCTACATTCTTACAAAGTCCTAAATAAGAAAAAAATGATGCTCTGGCTTTATTGTATTCTATAATGTATTCTTGCTACTGTTAACCCTCCACTTTACACTATTGTTCATACAAGGCCTTTAAATGTTCCTAATTCACAGGGACAAGTGGCCCAGCTTTCTTTTTTTTTTTTTTTTTTTGGCCATTAGTGCAATAGCTGTTTTGAATGGCTCTTCAAGAAATGCTTTTTGCATTATAATAAGTGATCATATTTCAGTCATCAAATCCCTATTTCATGAAAGCCACTCTATTGTATTCATTAGAATGTATTGCATAAAAAGGATGAGCAAACACTTGGCTGGGATAATGAAAGTCTGTGAATTCAATGTATGCTCACTGGAGTTGAAGAGTCTGTTAATTTTTTTGCCCAATTCTGGGGCCCCCAGACGGGATGCAGTCTAATGTAAAAAAGCATTGAGTTTTCAACTTAATATTGAATTTTATTTATTTATCTATTTATTGTTTAAACAAGTTAGAAGTATACATTATGCCCATTTTTGCATTAATTGCTTGCTCAAAGTTAGCACAGTCTTATGGAAGCACCTGATACCTAAGAATTAGAGTGTCAGATAGTCTAAGATTCTGAATTAAGTCTCAGAGTACTCTTTGACACTGAAAAGGTTCTTTTGTTTTAAGTTGGCTCTTGACTTCATGCTGGAAGAGCACAATTGCGAGTGAGTCTATATTCTTTTTTTTTTCTCTCACAACATAAATATTCCATTAAATATTTATCATTCTTTTCATCTGTCTCTGCCTACAACAGCTGTTAATTGAATCTCTGTTTGAATCTATTAGCAGTAGTTTGTTCCAATCCAAAAAGACAAAAAAAATACATATATATATATATGTGTATATATATATATATATATTTTGGATGGCAGCCAGAACACAGTGTCCTCTCCACAGTTACACCTTTCTAACTTAAAATCAATTTATTCATTGTCAATTAGGGGAAAGAAAAGGCAAAAAGGCATAAACAGATACAAAAAATCAGGACTTTTATTTGCTATAGCTTACATTTAAAACACAGTGGAATTACAAAATTTCATATTAACATTTTCAGTAATATTTCACTACAATGTTGCCTGCTTATTCCTTATTCTTTACTTATATATAAATAGTTCAGGAAATCAGTAATAACTGATTATTAATGCCTATTAATATATGCATATATTTCTTCCTATTTATTCTCATTATATATACATACTTAGGTATTGGCAAGTGACGTCAATCAAAGTGTTTTCAAATGAATCCTAATTGTTCAAAGTATTTCCAGGACTAGATTTTCCTCTCAAATATCACAGAAATAGAGGAAGTATAAAGAAAAGGGAAAGTAAGTAAGTTATGACTGTAATGCTCTCTTTTTCTTTCTTTTTCCCTGTCAGGATAAGTGGGCTTTTTTTTTTTTTTCTCCCTCTGCATATATTCAGAATGTTCTTCAGAAGATCTTAGTCCAGCTAAACTTAGGGGAATCCCTAAATTTTACCATAAGAGGGCATTATTAAAGCACTTTCAATATAAAATATACATCACCATATGTGTGTAAGAATATATATTTTTAAATGATAATTCTTTACACTCATGAACCAAAGTACGAAAAAGGATGAAAGCCTCCATAATTTGAAATACTTTAAATGAGTTACCGGGCAGGCAGGGCTCCGTATATTGCATTTGCTTACTACATGATCTGAAAATACAAATGCCAAAGAAGAGGGAAAGAATTGGTTTTGTGTTTTTTTTTTTGTTTTTGTTTTTTTTTTTTTTTCGCAGTTAGAAATTACCACAGAGGCAGGCAAAGCCAAAAGTTAGTGATTTGACCTGTGGACACATTTCAGAAATTAGGCCTAGGCAAAGCTAGCATTAAGTACTTATTTAACTCTTATTGGCACCAAGCACATAAAGCTACATTCAAGTCCTGTCTTTGAAATGAACAGAGGGACAATAAAACTGAAACTGTTTGTTTTATGAGAGAAGGGTTAAAGAAAAGGGAGAGCATATGTGGGAAAAATGAAGATGGATTCTTAAATTCCTTTCAATCATAAAAGAAACCTAGGCTTACATCTGACCCTCTAACCACCAGGTTTCTCCAAGGTGTTGAGGGACTGGAGGAGTGGAGGCTGTCTCATAGGAGGAGTATACATGTCATCTCCAAATATTTCTCTGACAAACATTTGGGATGGAAAAAATAGTCTTTTTTTTTTTTCTTTTACCTCTCTCTCTTGCCTCCACCAAAATATTCAGGGTAAAAGTTAGATCCCCAAATATACCATAATAACTTTGCTGATGTTGGTGAATGTTGGATTGTTTCTAAGAGGACAGAAGTTCTTCATTCTGGAACAAGAGAAGTTGTTAACAATAATAAAACACACTATTCAGAGCTTTTGGAGCACAGAAAGATCATAATTGTGAAAGCCTCAGTTCTGCACTTCATGAGCACAGAGAAAAATCCAGGACCACATGTACATGTCTCAGGCAGCAACTGTCCCTACTTTACTCTGTGTATCCTAATATCTAATAAAAATACAAAGATACCTTAGCATAATAATCAGTTATCATCTCAGACTGAAATTTTTATTTCAGATAGTACTAAAATTTAATATAACTCATTTATTGCAGAAATACTGACCTGACAGATATAATTTATCAGGTATTGCAAATACCCTCAAACAGTATTTGGTTGCATCACCCTTGTCCATTACAACAAGTAATGGATTATTTTAATTTGGAGTATCTCAGAACTTCATTTTCTGACATACTATTGCTTAGGATATATCAATGATGTATCTCATTGTCGTGTTTTCCAAAATTTTATAATTTATCACCTGTTCTCTTCCTCTATGGCGGACTTTCACTGATAATTGTAGGAAAAAAAAAAACAACTCGACAAGTAGAATATAAATTGCTTTCAGATATGCTTTGGATATTCTCCAGCTTGTCACATCTTCTGTTTTTTTTTTCTCATTGGCATATAACTGAGAAACACAGATATCCAACAGTATTCTGTTGTTTACAGAAATTGATAGATGAATTGAATTTGGTCAGTTTGGCATCTGGGTAGTTCCATGAAGAATTACTAATTAATGATAAATTAATTTTTCCCTAGGGGAAAGATTTAGTGTTGAATTTCAATGTACTTCTTTTTATGAACTCATTAAGAGTTGAAGGCTAACCAGCAATTGCTGCAAAAAATTACAGTTCTGGTGAATTCAAAGAAGTCCACTGAGTTATGAATTGATAAATAATTTTAAGATACTATATGATGTTAACATATATATATCTTTGTAAGAACTAGAGACATTGCCCAAGGTGACGATACCTCAGGATTCATCCTGGAAACCCTAATGTGAAAAATAAAAGTAATATTCAGCACAATTCTGAATCAGTAATCTCAGTAATCTCCTTCTGATTTAGGATGAATGCCAAAATTTTGCAAAATGTATTGCATAACAAAGATATGAAATGATAGACTGCATCAACTACACCTGCAAACTGAGTCATCAGCAGTTTATTTGGCAGGTTTATTGGGGAAAGATTGGAATCAAAAAGCTCCCGACTCTTCATGTTGTATGTGGCACACACAAGGTTGTAAGATCTCCAGGACTGGCAGCTGTCATGAGTACAACATTGACTCCAATTGTGGAATGACTTGTGGATCCACTTGTATGCCTGGGCAAAATCATGCAAATCTTGTCAAATACGGCAACTGCTGCTCCTCCAAAACTCTTTCTGTTTTTCTGCAAATTTTGTGCCATTGCTAGGATTATAATTATTACTTGAAGGTATCAGGTGGTAGATGGAAAATGGAAGTTTACAGTTACATGTAAACAATTGGAAAGTAATAGACCCTAAAAGGAAATTATACTTATGACTCTGTCATGCCTTTTAGGTGCAACAAATTCTTTTGGCAGGCACTTCCATCCAGAGCATTTGACACATAAGATTCAAGTAGATATAGGCATGCAATAGTATTTCGTACTCACTGGGGAGTAAGTATGTTTCTGCCAGACAATTTTCTCCTTTTTATTAAGAGCAGACATATATTATCTTTAATAAACTAGTAAATAAATAATTTTCTTTTTCTGTTGTTTTAGTTCTGTCTTTAGCACATATATTATGGGTCTTGCAAACACATTATGTACAGATCTCATTTCTTTTTCAGCCCTTGCTAGTTCCTTTAAACACACAACTGCCTCATGAAATGTCATTTTAGTTAGTTAACTAGAACTGTCTCTGAAAACAAGCAGTGTAGTCAGGTAAGAAAGAGCTATTGCAATTTTTGTCTTACAAAAAAAAGTCTGTTACCACTTAAAGACTCATTGGTTTCCATATGCCAACAGATAATGGTTTCCTTCAGTCTCTTTCACGACTTTGCTCTGAAGCGAGACTATGGTATTCTACATGCTTCAGACAGACACTGTTTTTTTCCACTGTGCCTGCCCTGCAGACAGAGTTATATTGAGCTTGGGCCTGATTTTAGACCAAATGAAATGCAAATGAAGTATTTTCTATTCACTGCTGTAGTGACTGTATGAAGAACTGCCTTTTTTTTTTTTTTTTTTTTTTTCTCTCTAAACTAGGTGCATAACTGTGCTCTAAGTTTCCCCTGTGACCTTGGTAATTCCTATGAGACACAACTTTGCCTCCCATATTAAAGTAGACAACAGGATGCCATTGCCACGTGCTTTCTCTATCATCTCCCCTATTTTAATAGTTTTCTTTTCAGAAAATATCTGCTTCTCAAACAGCTATACTTTACCTGATGCTATATTGCCCTTAGGTGGAATCTTAAAACTAATGCATTATGTATCTCAGAGCAAACACTGAAGGGCTTTTAAGCAGACTTCAGCAAAATTCAGTGGCATCAGAACACAGCTTTGCATTTGATGTTGTACAAATGTACCTTGTCTGAGCCAGTGTCACGCACTTACCGTATAAGGATGCGTCATCCATTCAAATGAAGAGTTTAGCAATCTGGTTAAAATGGAAGGGGATATTACAGATAAAGAACATTTACTCAAGAGTATTTTTTTAATCTTTCAAACTCTGTCCGCATTCAAAGAACAATTCTAAAATGTGAAAATATTCTTTTAAAGTGCAAATGAATATTTGTGAGCCACTTCAAACAGCCTCAGGACTCACCCCCAGCTTATCTTCATCCTTGGGTTAAAATAGTTTCGGATAATGAAGACATTCTTGAAAAACAAGTCTATCAACAAAACCTGCAGGGAAAGAAAATGGGGTTCAAGTTGCTGAATACAATTTTCATTACAAATAATTTGCCAGAATCTATTTAGATCTCAGAGAAGATGTTGATTTTACAGTTGCTGTTAAAATACACATTCACTTTAAATACATTTTAAGATGCTAATTTTCTTTTTTTGTACTAGAAACTCATTTTTGACAATAATCTTTACTAATGAGGATGTATTTTAGTCCTGGCTATTGACTGCTTCTCATCTTTTTTGATGGTTTGCACAGGTGCAAATGGATATAAATTGAAATCAAAAGAGAATAATTTAAATTTAATTAAAATTATTTAATTAAATCTAATTTTAATGTCACCTTTGAACAATCACAATAAGGGAGTAAAATGATTTCCATACTTGGGTTTGGTAACTTCTTATCAGTGTCTCAAAATGCATATACAGATTAGATGCTTTCAGTGTATCTTTGTATGTATCCAGATATCGTTCAAATATTCCAAACAGAAGTATTTTTTTTCATATAGTATGTAGTCATATAAGAAAAACAAAAGAAAATTAACTTGGGATTTCCTTTTACCATTTAATTGTCTTTTTGAGTCTATGTTTTCCTGGTGTCTATAAAAGATAAACTACAAATAATAGCATTGGGAGGAGCCTAGAGTAAAAAGGTTAAGTACAGTTTGTGCAGATATTTACAAATTTGATGTCTAGTTATCCTAATCCCTAGAGAATTCAGACATATAAAGCATGTTTTAGTAATGTTTATAGATTTTTAATGCACATAAAAATTGAATGACTCATAAAAACTTTATTTTTTAATCTTTAGTATCAAAGAATCAAATATTTTGTTATTTAACATATACAGACAAAGCCAGCTACTAAAATTTCTTGATAGTGCCATGTCTCTGTAATCAAAAGGCTATATTTTACTTCAGAGATATCTCCCTGAGGATAAAACAAAGAAATCTTCCAAGATATTGAAGCTGATAGGTTGAGAAAGTCATAGTCTGTAGCAAACAGCTGAAAGTGTGTGTTCATTCTTCCCATCTGCCTAAATTCTAGATCTTATGAGAGAATCAGAGAAAAATTAGATCTGCATCTGTTGGGGAAGGGTGAGCTGCAATGAGAAAAATTACCAAGCAATCCTGAAGGACCCCATCAGTTGTGTCAGTCATGCAGTCCTACCCACCTGCGTTTGGTCGCTAGAAGTGTTTGCTTGCTGCATCCTGGTACCTGGGAAGCGAACTAAATCATGGAAAGATGGAAGGATTTGCGTTGGAAGGGTTCCCAAGAGGCCATCTTGTTCAAGCTCCTGCTCAAAGAAGCTTGGAAGTTAATTCCAGCTTCTAAGTTAGATTAGACTGCTCTTTTTTTCAGTTGGCTTTTGAAAACTACCAAAAATGCATGTTCTGCAGCCTGAGGGCATCCAAAGCACAAGGCATCTCCTCATGTCTATCTGGAGTTTCCTTCAGTTGGCTCCCTCCTTTCCATGTGCTCTCCAGCAGTGGAGGCTCCATCTTCTCCATTCCAGTGCCCCTCACGTAGTTGGGTGCTTCTGTTCCAACCATTCCCCCTGGGCCTGCTACAGCTACTGCTGCTTCCATCAGCTATTGCTTGGCTGCAGGCCAGGAGGGCAATGCCAGATTTCAGCTCGGTCTGGCATGGCCTAGTGGCCATTAGGAAAAAGTTGAGGTTGGGATGTGGATGTACAAAACTTTCAGGAATTCACTTTTTAAATGGGAAACTTAAGAATTGGTGATGATTTCAAGAACCATCTTTACCAGACGAAACTGCCTCAGCTCATCCCCAATCGGAGCCCAGATACATAGGTCCCATGATGTGTAGTTTAAATGTATAATTTAGAGTTTTAATTTTTAGAAAAGGAATATGTAAGAGTAGTCTATGAATGGATACCTCTCTGGCAGTCCGACCAACCCTGTGTAAGGGAAGTGAACTAATGAATATATACCATATGTTTAGCTTGTATAAGTGGAGGCAATCCTCACTGACTTCAGAGAGTCTCTACTTGTTTACACCAGCTAGGAGTTGGCCTCATGCATATAATTTACAGTTGAATAAATGCAGATGTTAGCATTATACAAAGCTTATGGCGTTTCAGGTTACTTTTATTAAACAAGACCGCTAGCCCACAAGTTTGGCAGCACTATACTGTGCTGCTGTCTGAGAAGAGACATGGACTTGGACGTGAACACAGCATTTTGGAGAAAGAAAAAAATATACACATATCCTAACTACAAGAAGGTTTACAGGGCTGGGAGTGCAAGGAAATGAAAACTTAAAAAAAAAAAAAAAGAAAAAAAAAAAGAGGAAATTTGGAATTTGAAATGGTCGAGAGGAATGTGACAAGATAATGTACCTGCCTGAAACTCCACACCTTGCAATCCTGGCCTTTTGCCAGAATTAATTAGCATGAGTTAAGGCACTATATATAGCATTGACACCTTATATACGTGCTAATTTACCAAGGACAAATTGAACTGTCTCCAATTTTATATACACTGTATTTACGCCCACCGGAGAAAAACAGTGTGGGTTCTGCAGATCACGATGTTGTCTAGTGGCCGGATAACCCTGATTTGCACTGGACAACTCACAGCAATCTCCCTGGGGTCAATAAGTGCTCACGCAAGTGCTACCCGGGAAGGAAAGAGTTGCAAATATCAAACCTTCAGTTCCTTAACAGCACTGACAATATTGTAAAGCCCACAAGGGCATGCTAATTAGGTATGCAGGAAATAGTTGTCGTGATGATGTATGTTATATCATTAGGAGAATATACAGTATATTAAACTTGGCTGACTTTTTCAGCAGTGTTTGCAAACAGATCTTTTGGAATAAATAGAAAATGCATGATACTACTGACAACAGTCTAACCAAACAAATGTCTTATGGTACGTGCTAACATGTGCAAAATTTGCTGTAGCTATGGCTATTCTGTAACGCCCAGAAATTATTCCCCTGAAGAGATTTGGGAGAGGAATGAAGAGAGCTAGGTATTTGGTTTAAAAAGTGTAGGTGGTTTCTCTCATTAGGTACCAGCTTAAATACCTGGATCAGGAACCCAGAGTTTGTTGTCACTCCAGGAGGAAGTAGATGAAGATCTTCACCACCACAGTAGATTAATATCATTGCTTAAAAGTTATATGATAATCTCTGCTGTTCGTCTGCAATGGCTTATTTTTATTTATCAGCAATACCTGCACATATAATCAAGTCAATCAACTGAATCAAAGTCCAGTTTTGTCTCAGTGTATCCAAATCCTACATACATTAATGAGTCTCTGCATCCAGTCATGAAATAAAAATCAATTTAGAGAAATCCTCCGGTATGGGCTCTGCAAAGGCTACAGCAGATTGTCAGAATTAATCCTTCTGGCCTTTTATTTTGTGCAAGTTCTAATCTAAAACACTTCTGTGGAGAAAATTGCATTGAGCAATGCAAAAGACTTAGCAACTGATCTTTTAATATAACTCAGGGCAGGGGGGAACTCTCTTCATCAGTCAACCAATTTTTCCGTTCCATCATTTGTTTCTCTTCCCTCTTTCTCCTTGATTTCCTGTTCCTTGATTTTCTTGCTTTGCTGAAGCATTTACATGCTGGAGTAGACGCACTGGGTGGGCTGGATTCAGTGAAGATAGAGACAATGAGATCTGCAAAACATTTTATGGCTTCTTTTTTCTACTTTTCCTGCTACTAAGTCGTTTCCAGTCCGAGTTCAGGATGTACAGACATCTGAAAGCCAGGTGAGGCATACTGCATACATACTATATTCATTTGCGTTTTTAAATAATTGCCCTGTAACTTTGACTGGGTTGCTTCTACCGTAGCTTCCATTGTTGGTAGCCAGTGTAGCATACAGTTGCTCTAAGTCCTTCTCTTTGATCTTCTGCTCAAACTATACCTTATTCTGGCTTACCATTTAAAACTAGCTATCCAACCTGGTGTTGTTGTACTTTCCTACACTACTTTAAAAGCAGCCATCCACAATTTAAATGCTGGCATTAATGAGAAACATGGCAATTACTCTTTTAGTTACTTTATTTCTTCAGTACTGTGAATTTTTTTTCCATCAGCTACAGCTGATGCTACAGCTTTTGCCTATTCAGAGTTCATATTCCCAGGGATGTATTTTCTGTACCTGAATAAAAGTCTTTACACCATGTATTATAACATTTACACTTGTCACTGTAGAAAATGTGTCTTTGATCTCCCTTAAAGCTGCCAGGTATCTGTCCTGAGTTACTCTGAAACCCAAAGGAATCACAGGATGAAACAAGGAGTGAGAGCATTGCATGCTTTATACATGGGAATGGGAAACCCTGCCAAAAATTTGTGTTGGGAGCTTTGTAGGAGCTATCTGAAGAGGATTTGAAAGCAGGGTGGTGAAATATCTAGAGTTTAGGTCTTACAATCCTTCTTTCTTACATCAAAAGCAAACATTTACTCTCAATTCTCCTTCTCAATTCTAATTCATATAGGAAGACAACTAGTGATGCTGGGAAACAGCATAAAATGATACCTCCATTAGTCAGAAGGAAAAAAAAGAAAATAAAAAAGTGAGCACAAAATGGGAGATATTCTGACTGTAGTTGTTATTTGGTGCAGATGTAATGTTGAATTCAGGATTCAGGAACAGTGTTTCAGATGTGAATGACACAGTTTTTGGAAGGAGTACATTTCTTCACAAGCTAAATTCCCAACTTCTGCATATCGGAAGTCAGTGACTTCATGAGAGTGGTCTCCAACACCCAGAAATTAGTCACATCAAAACATACTTTCCTGTGCCTCATTAATACGTCACCATGTCTATTTTACAACAGTTAACACAAGAGCAGAAACTTCTAGGTTGAACTTGTGAGCCTCAGTCCCAGCTGTTGACTAAGCTTTTGTTTCAACAGGCCTGCCTGAGTTGCATAATGCCAGAAGTGCTGTTGTTTTTCTCCCATGTCTCTGACAAAGAGGAAGAAACTAGCTCTTGGGACTTTGTACAGAGCATGCAGCTAGGGCAGTGGTAAAGGATGAAGTCACATAACTGTACCAATGCCCAGCATATCCTACCTGTTATTAACTGTGAATTTTGATGCTTCCTTATCCTCTTCGCAGAGCTGAGTACGGCCAGGCATGATGGATGTAGGATCAGAGCTCCTTTGTCAGCTAAATGTTTCCTGTCCCATTGCTGCAACAAGACATCTAAAATCGGCTGAAAACACTACTGAATCACCACCGTAGCTGGATAGTTATATAGCTGCTTAGTCCATCACTACTTTGAATAAAGTCCCTCGAGTTTAAAGTATACTGATCGAGGGTTATAACTCTTTAATCTCACTGATACAATAGTTCTATGAAAGCATCAGCTCAGAGCTTGGCAGCGCTCAAAAAAGCAAATTAATGTCAGGAATTGTTACAAAAAGAAACCAAAAACACAGAGAAACAAAAAACACAATGATGCTACTGTATGAGTCACTGGTTGATCTGTGAGCTTTTATGCTTCTGCCATCACAGAAAAAAAGACAAGGGGAATAAGGATGAACAAAGGTATCGAGCAGTTTTCATGAAAGAAACAGCAGGGAAATTTGTGCCTCCTCAGCTTGGAAAAGAGAAAAATTAGAGCAGAGTTTCAAAGTAAAACAAAGCCGTTCTTCCTTGAACAGGTTTTATTACTGCAGAAGCCTTTGCTGAAGGATGCTCTGTTAGCCAAGTATTTATATAGCTTCACAGGCAGACTGGACAAATGTTTAGAAAATAATTCTGAAAATAACTGGAGGCAGAATATTCATGGTGAAATGTCATAACTACTTTCCCTCCTTCTCCTCTTCCTTATACGTCCACAGGTGAACATCTCTGGAGACATCACTAGGCTAGGTGGACTCTTGATTCAGTATGGCTGTTCTGATATGTAATGAAGATTATCACAAAAGACGTGGCTTACATTTGTTTACCTCCACTGGTGCTGACACCTGAAAATTTTCCATATGGAAAGTCCTTTTCTTGCATACTATTCTGTTGTTTTACGGGGATCAATTTAATGAAGAAATCTAGCAAAACATGCCTGGGCATATTGACTTATACAACAACAGGCAGTCATACAGGAGCTCTGAAAATGAGGAATAATAAGTCAGTCTTCTTCAAACTTTGCAGTTAACTTGATTTTACTCTCCTTTCTCTGTTAGTGGTAGTTTCATGGTGATCCATAAAGTAGGATGAGACATAAAGCTGGTCACTTGCCATTGCTAAGTGCCTCATATTTTACTCAAAGTCTGATCTTGGTAAGTGAAAACACTCCCATGACTTCTGAAGACTTGCAGAATTGCCAAGCTTTGCACTTTAACTAAATTGATGATTAGCAAGAGCAGAGACGTTAGCCTGATGGTTCTCAGCAGCCCAGTCCAGCTAAGTGGAAGTACTGTCTGTAGTGGTGCCTACATTTTCTCTGGTTTTAGAGGAGTGCGGTATTTTTCATTTCTCCTCCCAGAAAATCAGAATGATTCATATTTCATATCCTATATGTGGGTGCATTACAATAAAAAGGAAAGCCTGAGACTGCTTACAGTGCTGCAAAGCAGAGCTGTACTAGGTAACTATTAAATGTAACGCACTAACTTTATATACATGACCCAGTAAGTAAAGTTTCTTGTGTATCAAATGTATGTATCAGTAAAGGGTTTCCACTAAATGGCTCAGAAACATAGTCTGTGACAAGAGTATATTATGTATTTTGAATACGGAAGAAGGAGAACAAGCTTTTGTTACAGAGCTCATAAAAGTGCTTCCGAAGATTTGGGGAGGGCCTGCTGGGAAGAGCACTTAGGAGGGAGGAGGAAGCCTCTCAACAAAAGCAAAAAGTTCACTTACTGAACTTCCCCATAACTCAAGGAGGAAAGAAATTAGATCACTTCCCCCACCCCCGCCAAAGTACTGACAGATTTTTCATACATGCTTATAAAAGGATGTATAAAATTTGCAGTTGATGGGATATATCTCCCATGTCGGCAGCTCTGAGCATCTTGAGGGGAGACGGTGCAGTCAGCGAGTTCAATCGGATGATGTCAGCTTACCCTGATGAGGCCTGAGGATGATTTTTGGAGCCTTCCTAATCTGTCTGGATCATGGACACAGATGATACATATTTCACATGACATCTGGAGAACTGAAAAGCTCTTCTGAATAAAATACTGACATGATACACTAAAATATTAGGAAATGGTTGCAGTTATTAAAGAAATAAAACCACTTTAGCCGGCTTTAGAAGCCATCTCAGGAATCCTTCGACTACAGGAATAAATTCTATGATATTTTAGGCCAAAACCTCTCAGCAAGCCCAGATATAGGCATAGTTACTCCATCAAAGACAACGGGATTACTGCGGATCTCTGCTCATGCAGCTTGCCCCTGCGGGCAACGGCAAGTGCCCGACAGCATTCCCATGCCTGACTCAGCACTTGTTTCCATGACAGTCTGGGCTCAAATGCAAAGAATGTCAGGGTGTGAACAAAAAGGAGAGGTTTTACATTACCCCCATACTCCACTGCTGTGACTAACACTCACATTCCTCGCTTCGCTGTGTTGGCAGCGAGTATTGATAGTTTTGAACTTTCAAGCTTGAGTTGTTTTTATTAACAGTTACAAAGACAGTTGTCTGTACCAGGCAGTCCTTAAAAAAAGGATTTGGAAGATATGTCGGATTATAATTTTACAAAGTCAATTCCCATCTGTCTGGCAGGGATGCAACAGATTTCTTTTTCTTTTTTTCTTTTTTTTGGGGGGGGAGAGGTTGCTTTTTTTTTTTTCCCCTCATAAATCTTATGCTTGACCAGGTGAATTCTGCAAAAATTTTGGCAGAAAGCTGTGGACTACCTAAAGCCTGTTTATCTTTTGTGATTGTATTTAGTTCGTTGTGACAAATTACAGTGATGTATGAAAGTTAAAGTTCTTCTTGATAAGATCCATCTTTTATTTTGCTAAGGATTTAATTTTAACTGAATCCCATTCTATTCCAGAAACTGATTAGTAATTTCTAGTAAAGCCTCATTCTAGACAGCATGTTCTTCTCTCCGATTAATAGAGAACAGGGGGTTATCTCTTCCTACTTTACTGTTGAAACATTTCATGATTGCTATTGTAGGTTTATTGCATCGAGTTAATATGAATAAACTGCATAATATTTAACATTCTTTTATTGCTATTATATTTTATGTTCTTGGGCCTGAGACTTTCAGAGTGATTTCAGTATTGACCAAAGAGAGATGATTTGTAGGTTTTCTTTTTTATATAAATAAAAGGCATTTTGAGTAATGTTGTTTTAGCATGGCCATTATCCTGAGTAACATGGCACAGACACAGAGGAAGATATAACATGAAAATAATGGGATTGTACAGGTGTGCACAAAAGAAGACTAGAAGGGTATCAGAAGGAAAGAAATGTGCCCATAGAATATTTATGTTATCAGCAGTGGACAAGCAAGGAAGCATGCAGATTTGTCTGAGACCAAAAAGGATAGAAAAAACATTAATTTATTTTTAAGATGGGAAATATGATTTGGTAACACTGAGGAGCTTGCCAAGGAAAACTAAAGTAAAAACAACACTTTAGAAATCAATTTAATACCCAAAACATCTCAAATCTGCTCAGATTAAAAACAAGAGCAATTGTTATGTTTGCAACATATTCTAGTTTGTTTGCTTCCTGTGCTTTGACAACATATTTATGTATAGTCAGGGACTGCATTTCTGACATACAGGAGTGAGATTTTTGAACTGCCTTAACTAAAAAATCTATCACTTTGTATAAAAGTTGTTGGAGTTTTCTTCCCTGCTACAAAAGGGCATTTGTTTAAAAGCTACATGGAACTTCAAAATCTCACACGTCAAACAAAAAGCAAGTGGATCCATGACCCTGTTAACTCACTTAAACTGTCATCTGTTATTACCAACTCCACTAATACTTAGGGGAAATAGCTGCCTTTTTTTTCCCGCTGCAAACATTTGCTGCATCTTGGGTCAAGCCAGTTGTTCAAGGTCCAAATAAAGAGGAAGCCTGATTTTATGGTATGAGTCATTGAATTTATGATGCAAGAAGTGTCTTTTTGTTTGGGTTGGGAATTTTAAAGCATGACTGAAAGAGCAGAGCGACAAACTGCGTACCCAGCTAACGCGTGGGGATCCTGGGCACGGCATACCCAGGAAAGAGCAGTGACACCCATGCTGAAATTTTCCACTGGCAGTTCAAACTGGAAAAGTGCCATGTTGTTATAGTAAATAGGATCACAATAGGCCTCTGTTACTGGGCTGGACTTTGTCATGTCGGCTAAGTTTACTGAATGTTACTCAGAGCTTTAAGAAAACAGTAAGTGCTTCAATGTTTTGGCATTTCTGTTTTAGATTTTATCTCCTTTTTTGGAGCAGAACACAAAGGCTTGTATCCACGACACAGGTGTGAAGTTCTTAGTATCCTCATCAAGTCTTTTTTTTTTTTTTTTTTTTTAAGTTCCATATATGCACACATAACTATCACCAAGAAGCTTGGTTAGATTTTCACAAATGTCTCAGCTGCCCTGATTTCACCAGGAGACAAGAAAATCCTTCTAGGACTGTGAGGAATTCACCCGTTTCTGTATATCTCCAACAAAAATTACTATAAATCCTTAATGCTGTAGCTATTTATTCTTGTTTTATCAGCATAATATTGAGCATAGAGCCTGCATCCAGTCTCTCTTGGGAACCGATTTCCTTTATTCTGTATATTTCTGTATTTGTCTTCCATGGGCTTCTCTTGAGTAGTCAGAGAACACTGAATCTGCTTGCAAATCTAACTTAAATCCCTAAAAATATCTCCTTTCTGTCTATGACTATAGTTGCCCATTTGGTTTACACTTTCTAGAGTTATGATAAAGGAAGAGGTCAGTCTGGGTCCTTTCCATTGAGGAAATCCTAAAGTTAAGAAATTTACTCATGTTAATGGGTAAGAGTCCATTGGAAAGCGCTTCTGCATCTCTCAGAGGACCAAGCTGAGAACTGCTCTGAAATTTGGAGAATTGCACCTATGTCATCCACTGCAACTGGGAAGAACAGACTGGGTCTTCTTGCTTTTCTGCTCAGGAGAACCTTTGTAAAAGTTACAGACATTCTCCTAGCTCCTTTGAAATATCCAGCTGACAGTCAGTTCAGATGACCTCAGAACAAACCCATCTACTGTTTATATTTTATTACAAGAAGTAATTTCATAACATAATTTTGGATCTAAATTCTGAAAATTCCATGTACCTCTGGTGTCGCTCTAACGACCCTGAATTTTCATTGTTCAGTATTTTTAAAGTCCTCCCGTGGCTCTATATATGCTAGAAAAGACATGCTTGCCCCCATGCCAGTACCTGCAAGAGAAGCTCAGTACTTCACTAATTAAGCCATTAGTACTGGAAATCTGTCCTGTTTGGAGCTTTATTTTATGGAGGAAACTCCAACAAGAGTAACAGCAATAGCAATAGATATCTGCAGGGTATGTGGGCAGGAAGGAAAAACAGGTGAATACAAAAACAAGTTCAAGCCTCTACTTTTTGGCCTGATGGTTCTTTACTTAATTTCATTCCCTAGTGTTTTTCCCTTTTAGCAGAAGTGTAAATATTCTCTATCACTTTTCTGTTCATGGTATAAATCTGTGTGATTTGTCAATGACATGCTAATTTTCATTAGCATTAAAACTAACCATGAGTCAGCCTAATTTCCAAGAAAAGCACCGTCAGAATTTCTGAGCATTAACATGTACAAATGTTGTTAGAATTTATTAAAGAGGACAACCAATGGTACAGAAGTACCAAAGCAAGAGCTTCTGATTATAAAGAATTTGCAGTTCCTCTCCTGCGAGATTATAGAGACAAACCATATAATTCATTAAAATAACTGGATCTGAATCATTTCATATTTACTGAGTATCTTGCAATGATGTTTTCTTCTGTTTGCATTGTTTAGCAAATTATTGCCAATTCAGACGTCTGGAGCATATTAGAATTATGTGTATGATATAAACAATAAAAAATAGTTGATTGAAGTCTCACCCAAAAAGAAGCAAAATATGCCTTGCTGATCACAGTCATAACAAGAAATAACAGGCAATTCTTTGTGTAACCACTGTCTTTGAAAATGACTTTTTAGATTTATCGATTTCATTTTGCACATGGCTGTGATTTTTTTAAGAGATTGTCTTTAGAAACAGTCACTTTTCGGACAAAGAAGTCTTTCAAGTATGCTCCATTAAATGGATACTTAAGCTTTTCCCATCAGGAGTGACAAAAGAGAAATAGTGTTAATTCCACTTTTCATAAATGTTCCTTACTACAACATGTACTAGACATAATTCTAATGATGCATATTTGAAAACCTGGCAAGATAACCGAGACAACTTATTTATAAAACATGATCCAAGATCTCAAGTTTATTTAAAAAATTCTTAGAAACATGCTTTCACAGAATCCAAGAATAAGAGTGGTAGGTTTAAGGAGAAAGAGTGGGAAAAGAAACTTGATAAAACATTTTAAAACTTTCTTTTTATCCTATTCCTGGTAATTCCTGGGATTTAAAAAGTATATTTTTTATTTGCTATGATTTTTCCTCAGCATTTTCATGTGGAGAGTATGTTCTGCCCAACGGTAGATAGACTCCCATTTTGCTTGAGAACAGCAGTGATAAATCTTTTTTTCAATTTCTATAAAACTTGGAAAGGTTACCCATAACTTATTATAATTTCAGACACCTTCATCTTGTTGACCCTAATTATTTGGCATCAAATCACTGTAGCGGACAACTTTATCATCTAACATGACTTGATCTTTAAGGCCACAATGGGGGATTTAATTAGTGCCTTGATCTTTAAGATCAAGTCGTGCCCTTTTTAATTGATGTAAGGACATATGAATGAGAGAATGAAGTGACTGATTCTTGCAGTAAATCCTGTATACCCAGCTGGTGCACTGCTCTTTATTGGGCTGTATCCAAGAGCAAAACCTGCACTCATAGGCAATGGCGGTGTTACAGACTTGGGCCATGGTGAGCAGCCTCTGCCTGAATGCAAAGCTGAATCCTGCTTTTCGGGTCAGATCAGGAGGCAGTTTTGCCCAGCAGTACTTCCAGAAGGTGATGAAAAGTCAGCTGCTGAGTTAAGGTGAATTTTAAGTTTCTACTTTTAGACAAAATAGATTTTTATTTTACCACAGTCATACAGAGTGGAATGGGAAACCTCAATTTTACATTTAACCCCTCTACCTTTGGAAGGTGTTTTTCCTGGTCACGCATGTACCTTTTTTCCTGCATGTCTCTTTGGAGTCTTTGCCAAGCCTGGGATTTCCATACAGTTAATTCTTAAGTTCTGCACTTGGAAAAAGATGCGTCAATTTTATGGACTGGACATGGACCTCTGCGCAGTTATAACATTTGTTTCTGCCTTCACAAAACTGTAGTCAAAGAGAAAATTAGAAAGACAGTGATTTCAAAAACCTGTCTCCATAAGATATTTCATTTTAAAAAATGATTGAATACTTTTGACTGTGGTCTCATTTTTATTTCAAAAGAAAAAGAAGAAAAAAGAAGTCCGATAATTTTAAATTGGGCCAACTTAAAGCCAGTGGACATATGGGGAATAATCTTGCAGAACTTTTATGGAAAATGAAGTCTGGGATGCCCTTTAAAATCTTTTTAACTCCATTTCTTTGTGATGTTGATTCCAGTTATATATCCACAATAAGAATTTGAAACAACCATAACAATTTCAAAATATTTTTTTGAGTTCTTGTTTTTAAGTAGACATTTTTTCAGGCTAAAAAATAAGAGAAATTGGGCAAAATATTTAATTTTAGCAAGTTCCTGAATATATTATTTTTCTGCTTATGTTTTAGAGTTTTTTATTGCTTTTATATATAATCATAAGAATACTTTATATGATTGTTTTGTCCAATATATCTCAAAATATTTATATATTATTTCCTGTTGGGGAGTACATTATAAAACCTCATAAGAATCATGCATGTTAAAAATAAAAACAAAAGTATAATCTCATTTGTGTTTGCATGAAACTGATTTAAATTACTGAAGGAGAATATGTCACTTACATCAGTATAAATGAAAGAAAATATAGACCTTAAAATTTAAAATCTACTTATCCAAATATTATCAAATTTTCCAGGAAGCCACCATTTATAAATTTCTTACAAAGTTGTAACAGGATTATAATTAGGATTGTAAATATCTTTATATATGAATGTAATGTTTATATATCAGTTTAGAAATATCAGTAAAAAGTGTAACTGATGGTTACAAGCTGTGATTACAAACAGACATTTGACCTAGAGCAATCTATTGGTAGACCAATGCAAATCCAGTCTGTATTACAAAGAAATTATAAGTGCACATCTAGGACAGATTAGTTTTTAATTTTATTTTTGTTAAATTTTAACGTTGATAAATACATTTTTGATGTCCAAAATGATAAGTTTAATATTATAAAATCACATAGTAAGTATGGCGAGGGACAGTAAATAATACCTTACGCATTTTAAATCTTAACGTTCCAAAGTTTATTTTTCTTATTAGCAAAAGATCTCTTTGGTTATTACTCATATGCTTGGGTATAGCATGAACTGAGCTGTTTTTTAGATCTTGCCATAAAGGTTGCCCTTTGTTTTTATAAGATATAAAATCTACACTTACTGATAAAAGAATACATGAAAGGGAAAGTAATTCCGTGGTATCATTGAGACATTTCATTGTAATATGTATCAATGAGACATTATAAAATTCATTTACATTTTGATATAAGGAGATATAATGTGTAATATAAAGCATTACATAAAGTTGCTAGCAAATAATGTAATAATGCATCCAAATATAGATATATATGGCTTATGACAAGTTCTATAATAATTTAGCACATTTAAAATGTGTTAATGAATAATTAATGTTCCTAAGCAGTTTAATGATACACTTTCAGAAAGAAAAAATGTATTTATTGGAAACAGTTAATTCTCTATATTCAGTACTTTTAAAGAAACTAATGATGACATAGCTTTTTCAATTATGCCTCTTTTAAAATAATTAATAATAGGAAGTTGTAATTGAAAAAAATTGATACCGAAGTGAGATTTGAAACCATAGGTTAAGTATGCTGCCTTCCTGGGGCCCAGGTGAAGGAAGTCACCGGGAAATTCCCAGCCTGGTTAGACTATTATCCATTGATGGTCCTACATGTGGGAGGAGAAGAAGGGACAATGCATAGCTTGAGGGCGATCAAAAGGGACTTTAGGGAACTGGGGCAGATAATTAGGAACTCAGGCGCACAGGTCATATTCTCTTCCATTCTTCCCAGTTCTGACAACAACACAGAAAGAAATAGGAGGATATAGTCTATTAATGCGTGGCTCCGTGGCTGGTGTCATCATCATAACTTTGGCTTTTTCGGTAACAGGAAGCCTTACATAGCAGCAGACATGATGGAATATAGTGGGATCCATCTTTCTTAAAGAAGGAAGAGAGCCCTGGGACATGGGCTAGCAGGGCTCATCGCGAGGACTGTAAAGTATATTTGAGGGGGGTATCATCGGGGAAGCAGGTTATGGGGTAGGCGATGGCCTGTCATGCCACTCATAGCCGTCTAACTCCATAGGCTGTGTAGGGTGCCCTAAGCCTGAGGAGGCTAAATGGGAAAATAAGAGAACTTGTGAAGGCCCACGTAGTCAAGGAGCAGCTGTCCCAGCTAGAGAGAGGGACACATTGGGTGCCTAACTCAAATGTCTCTATGTAAACACACGCAGCAGGGGAATAAATAAGGGAAATGGAGATGCGTGTGCGATTGCAGGGCCATGATCTCATTGCATTTACTGAGACATGGTGGGGCAGCTCTCATGACTGGAATGGGGCCGTGGATGGCTTTAGGCTTTTCAGGAAGGCCAGCCCAGGAAGGTGAGGTGGTGGAGTTGCTCTTTATGTGAGAGAGCAATAGGAACATGTGGAGCTCAGCACAGGAAAGGACGAAGTGCAGGTCAAGAGCCTGTGGGTGAAGGTTAAAGGGAAGGCCAACAAGGGTGACACGGTCATGGCAGTTTACTACAGGTCTCCTGAGGCAGCTGCAAGAAGCCTCACGATCCCAGGCCCTGGTCCTTCCGGGGGACTTTAACCACCCTGATGTCTGCTAGGATAATCACATGGCTAGGAGCAGACAGTTCAGGAGGTTCCTGCAGAACTTCCAGATAGCTTGCAGATAGCAGCTCCACAGAGAGGGATTTGCGAGTCCTGGTTGACAACAGGTTAACCATGGGGCAGCAATGTGCCCTCGTGGCCAAGAAGGTCAATGGGATCCTGGCTGCATCAGGAAGAGCGTTGCCAGCAGGTCGAGGGAGGGGATCCTGCACCTCTGCTCAGCTCTGGTGTGACTGCACCTGGAGTATTGGGTGCAGTTCTGGGCTCTCCAGGACAAGAAGGACATTGAGATTCCAGAGAGGGTCCAGCATAGAGCCACGAAGATGATTAAGGGACTGCAGCATTTGAGGAAAGACTAAGCGAGGTGGGCCTGATTAGTCTGGAGAAAAGAAGACTGAGAGGAGACTTGATCAACATGTTCAAGTACCTGAGGGGAGAATGTAGGGAGAATGGGGCCAGGCTCTTCTCCGTGGTGGCTGATGACAGGACAAGGGGTAATGGGTGTAAATTGAAACACAGGATGTTCTGTCTCCATGTGAGGAAGAACTTCTTTCCTGTGAGGTGCCAGAGCCCTGGCACAGGCTGCCCAGAGAGGCTGTGGAGTCTCCTTCTCTGGAGATCTTCCAAAGCCGCCTGGATGCCACCCTGTGCCATGTGCTCTGGGTGTCCCTGCTGGAGCAGGGGGTTGGACTAGATGATCACTAGAGGTGCCTTCCAACCTCAACCATCCTGTGATTCTGTAAGCCCGATGTTAAATCAGTCTTTTAGATTTTATTTTAAAGCCAGCCACAGGGGCTACAAAAATTAAAGGACAATTTTTACTTGATATAACATTACTAGGTTTACTAAGAGCCTTGAACTGTAAGCTTTGACCAAAGAGAGAAGATCTTTTAATGAACTGCGCATTCAATGGTGATGTATAGAAAACATCATTGAATTTCAGCTCACTGCTTGCTGCATGTTCCTATGTCAGTCTGAACTGATTCAGTAAGGATGATGAATGTTGTAGTATCCTGTTTTCAGATGTCTGATTAACAAAATGGGGGCAGAATTCTATGTTAAATTCTTGAGATTTAGTGCAAACCAACTTTATCTGCCATTGGAATGATGGCATGGTCTTGCCTTGGATAATGCAAGGACTTAAATAACAGAAGTCTTGCCTCTTCTAGGTCTTATACTTTTCTTGTTATCTTGAACACAAACAGAATTGACACATCTTCTGTCTCTGGAAGATAATTGGCACAGGAGAGTCATACTTCAATTGTGAAGCCAGTTGCTGTGTTAGTGGGAATAAGTAATTACTGGAAGTGCTTGACTCTGATGACAACTTTGAAAAATATGGGTCTAGAGCAGTTGTTGTGGAAGGTATTTTGTTGAAGCAATTTTCCCAAATATAGGAACACCAGTTTCTAGACTTTCATTTGTCTGAGAGGAATTGAACCCCTGTCACACAACTCTCAGTGTTCTGCTTATATCACTACATATATGTGCTGAGTAAAAAAATTGGTAGAACTGAGCTGAGACAATTTTTCATTCCATATGATGAATATGCCAGTTTTGGGATAAAATTGTAAGGATTGGGTATGTAAGAGAGTACATGCATGTGCCTGAATTGAGAGCCCTTCTAGTTTATACTCTGAACCTTAGATAACCATGTCCTGCTCTCATTGTGGTTTTTCTTCTCTGGCCCGCTGAATCTTTCTTTCTTTGCTGCACAATGAAGACATTGTGGAAGACTGAAGGAAAATACACCTTTTCCTCTTCAGACTTCTAAGATATCCATGAGAAAACAGTATGTACCATAGCTGCCCAGCTTACAGCTATCTGGGAGAAGAAAGCTCTGCTATGATCCAAGTATAAACCCAGACAATTCTGGCAACTCTAGTTCTTCAGTCCCAATCTTCAGAAATGCAATTTGAATTCTTTTTGGATAAAGAGAGAATTAAAATAGGCTCAGCTTCTTCCTAGTGGTTTGTCTAGCACAGGAAAATTGGTTTCCTGCCTTTACATAAAAATGAAAGTGGCCACAGCTGTATTTGATGAGATTCAGGATCTGACTATTTTGCAGCTGATATGCTCTGAAAATGCACCTGTATCCTGTCACTTAGACAGTTGTGCCAGGGTGTGATTTATTTCTGGATCCTGATGGAAGGTTGGTTAAATTGGTCAGCAGTTTGTTGAATTTGGGCAGTTCAGAAAACACCCAAGGGCATGTTTCTGTAGGTAAGAAATACTGTAGTCCAACAGCAGGAAATGTCTGGAATTTGGCATCTCCCCGGTTAGGAGGCAGTTAAGCTCTGGTTTTATAGATCACAGGCTTGAACTGAGATGTTCCGGTTCCTCTTAAAAACTGCTGTTGGCAATTTAAAGATTGTCGTTTGGTCAGGTTTGGCTATGTGTCAGACAAAGTACCTTTGCCCTCCTATTATAAATTGAGGATGCTCATACAGTGCTATCTCTCTGAGTTGTAAAAGACTTTTGAGCATGTGGGAAGGTTCTGCAGTATCTTTATTACCACTGAACTTAGCATTTTGTCTCTTTCTGTCTTCTGTTTATATGACTAAGTGATGTTTAAAATCTTGTCTCGAACTGAGACGCAGTGAAAGAGAACGTGGTCTGGCACTAGGAGGAAGAAATACCATAGTGCAAACAAAGGAAAGTTCAGAAGTGAGGTTGAACAATGACTTCACTAAAGCAGAGAGTAAAGGCATACTTATAAATTAAAATTTGATCAAGTAAGCTTCATTCACACTTTATTCACACTTAATACTAAGAAAATTATGATAAATAATTTGCATTAATCCAGTCACAAAAAAGTCATGCAAAATAAGCCCTGTATCTCTTCTTTCCTTGGTTATACAGCAAGTATCACGTCTGACTTCAAAAGCATTGCCTTTTATGTTGGATACCTTGACAAAGAAGAAGGCTGATCATTATCTTTCTCTCTTTAAAGAGAAAATTCATCCAAATTGGCTACTATGCCTTAGGAAAGCATGGTACCAACATTATGAGAACAGAAGATAAAAAATGATAAAACAAAAAATGAATGAAAAGTGAAATAAAAATGAGAACATGAGGAATGATTCCATGTCAAGATTCTGCCTGTTATTCCAATAGTTCTATCCTCCTTTGTGATTATTTTTTAACAAGAAAAAGTATAAGTTTTTAGACTCTCTGAAAAGTGTTAGGCTCCTCAGACACTCTCTTCTCTCAAAAGCTGTAATTTCTACATAGAGTTTCTATATGTTCACACTTATTAAAGGTAGCGTAGCTTTTACATAATCCAGACAAGATTGAATTATTATCTATCTATCTTCCAGAGATATAATTTTGTTTGTCATTGTCTTGGTAGAAAGTACTTTCCCTGTGAACTTAGTTTAAATTGTCTGGAAAATTAAAAGCCAAAATCTAAAAACTGACCTGAAATTCAGAAAAGATATATATCAGATCTGTTTATGATAAATTCAGTCATTACTTGGAATAAAAATGAATTCACAAGGATGAGACACATGAAGTTAAATTGTTAACAGATTTTCTATCCTACCTGAAAGAAATAAAATTATAGTGCTCATCTGGGAGAAATATGGAGCCAAATACATGTGCACATTGCCTTGCTGCTCTCTTTTCCCCCCTAAGTGTTTTTTCTTTCTTTTCACAGCTGGTTGACCTAATAGGAGCTCAAAGGCTATTAACACTGTATGCTCACTGTATTAACAGTGAGCATACCCTGAGGGATTAGCCATGTCACTTAGCACTGGTTCTCTACTAGAGCAAGTGCAGCTTCATATCTCTCTGAAAGGCAAATCCCTTGTGCAACTGCGCTGTGTCATCAAACAAGGCTTAAGTGGTTTCTTTTTTTCTTTCTTTCTTTTTTTTTTTTTTTACAAAATATTCAAAAATATTTTTCTGGCAGTGATAGTGTAGGAAGTAGGTCCAGTTTTCATCCTGAACTACTCCCTTCCTCTTTAGGTCTTGCAGCAGCTGTGGGATGGCTTTTAAGGACCTATGCATATAGGGTTGAACTTGTTTTGTCTGTTCTCCAGGGGAAGTGGATGTGAGCCAGCTCTGATGTGTCATGTGTCAGCTAGCTAGCTGTGCTAGCACGATGCTGTAGCAAATCTACTGAGCTTGACCGAGGCTCTACAGTTATCAGTGAGATGCAATGATAATCATCTTCATAACATACAAATTGGACTAATATTGGGTCAGGACAGAGCAAAATCTCTGTAGAATTAGCATGGATGGATGCCAATTTCTGTCTAGGTCTCCATCCTGTTGCTGCACAAGGTGGAGAAATAGAAAAAAAGGAAGTCCCTTATGAACACTGTCTTTTTCTTATTATTTAACCTTTAGGCAACAGGGGTCAAACTATCACTAAAACAACTGTAGAAGAAAAGAAGCACCATTTGTGCTCATTTATTCAGTTTATGTTTGATTTCATTTGACACTGATTTAGTGTTTAACTGATAGTAACGTGGCATAGATGCTATTTAGCAAGCTCCTTTGCATTACTCAGGAGGTGCTTTGTGGATACAATGGGGAAACAGAAATACAGGTTGAAAATGACAAAAATTAAGATTTTAATAGGTACTTGACAAAAAACTTTGTCATGTTTCAAGTGAGAGGGATTATTTAATTATGTAGAAATAGGCAAAGCAAGAATGATTGGCTAAACAAAGCTAAAAGTAGACAAATTCTACCTGGGGAAGAATTAAAGACACTCAGAAGTTTGTTTCCCAGTAATACAAACTAGCCATGGAAAATAAGGGAATTTTTATCTAAAGAAATCTGAAATATTTTCTAAAGGAAATTTCTTTGGCAGGGAGAAATAATGAAATAAAATTACTTTATTGCTATAAGGCAGAAACAGGACATCTCAAGCAGACTTAAGCTCCAGGTTCAGATGTCTAGGTGCCTGCATTTGAGTTAAGCAGATAAGCTCCCATTACAATCTGTGTTCAATACTTTCACTAGAGAATGAGGCAGCCAACTGAGCGTAGGTATCTACATTACTGTGGGATGAATCACATCCTAGACTTACTGCCTAGATTTACTGTCCCTGAATCACCTAATTACAATTTAGATATTTAGTCAAAAGGTATGTTGTAGGTAGATGTATGCGCTCTGGAGCCAGGAGCTGCAGGGAACGGATGTCTCCCATGGAAAGGGAAGCTACTGTAGTTTTGTCACCCATGAGTGCCATATAAAAGAGGACCTTATCCAAAGGCATATCTGTGATTACATGGGGAAAGATGTGGATTTACATTCAGACTCATGAAGTAATGCAGCTCTATGGAGTAAAATGTTACCAACAATACTGCAAAAAAAATCATCCTGTGTCATCCTGGATACAGTTACGTGGAAAGAATGAAGTATTTTGAGAGAAAGTACCAGACAAAAATAAAGTAATTCCCCCAGAGTTATGCTTTGGGATAGGAAAATTAGGTATGCCTATGCTGTCAATTCATTTTCCTGTGCGATTCATTTCTGTAACCTTGTCTGTGATAATTCATGCTACATATGTATTAGCTTAGTCCTGAACTTACTTTTGGAGTGCATCAAATAGCTTCCTCTGAGACAAAACCTGTGTGCAATTCTGAAAATAACATGCTACAAAAAGGATAAAAAAGCTCCAAAAGCAATACAGATGAATCAGCAGCAGACTTAGCTCCCTTTATGCTACATGACATTTCCATGCTATCCCTGCAAGCCTGCATCTCCACATCCTCATTGCAAAACAGCTCTGCTGTCATTTCTTGCACTTTGCACTGAAAAAAAAACCCACATATATAGTAGCTTTGTCTTAAGGGAACAGGAGCTACATATGAAGTCAGACACATGAGTCTCTCAAGTGCTCTGTAGTGGGTTTCCCCAGTGAGCTTTAGAAGGAGAGTGTGAGCATGTTCACAACCTGCACTGCATCAGCTTCCTTGAGGAATCAGGGACCATTACCTGGGCAGCAGAATTGAGCACAGTAAATACAGCAGTAATGTATTTAACATGGGATTGTAAAAAAAAATCCTTTTTTTTTGTTGGGGGGGGGGGGGGGTTCTCCATTCTGGCTACTTGTATTTAGGAAGAGAATGCAAAACCTCAGAAGAAAGGAAGGCCTGGAAATCTCAACTGGCCCAGCCAAAAACTGATGTACTCTAAAATACAGGTCCCAGGGGGAGCTTTGGATATCAGGCATCTGTCTAAGAAGCAGCAGATTTCAGCAACTGAGTGTCAGACGAAAGCTGGGAACAGTATGTAGAAGTGTGAACACACATGTGTGGATCTGTAAATACTTTATTTCTTGAATATTGTAATGCTATTGGTCTCAAAACTATTCAGACTCAGATTTACTGTTTTCTTCTGTAAAAAAGCCAGATCTGTAATGCTGTGATGGAGGGTGTGCTTTGCATCCTTCTTTATTACCAGGACACAGCTCCCAGTGTCTTTCATTCTCCTATAGAAATTCTAACTGGGATTTAACTGGGAAATGCTTTCATCTTTATGCCATTGTCTTCTTTGAGATGGTTCTTCTTCTCTTCTTCTCTCACATTTCAGCTATTTCTTTTTAAACAGAGTACAAAACCAAGGAGAATGATTTGCTAGCATAAACATTACTGCATTCCCTGGGTATGGTTTCCCCTTTCTAAATATTTCATAAATTGTACAAGATAAAGCATGTCAAAGGAGCATATTAATAACTCTGAATGACAGAATAACCGTGATCTAACCATTGTGGCATTTCCCTGGAAGGTAGTAAATATAGCTCAACACCTGAAGTAAAAAATTGATCTGACTCACACTGATAACAGTAATGGATATTCAAGTGATTTTTTTCTTCAGCCCAAGTTTTTTTTTTCCCCTCTTTCTCTTTCTCCTCTTCGCTTAAGCACATAAATAAAAAAATCCTACTTCAGACAAAACTGTGAGGGAGGGAGAGGACTGGCTTGTCAGTTGACCAAAAGAAAAAAAAACATAATTTCAGTTTTTCTAAAGGCAAAGGATCTGTTCAGAGGATGGCAATCTAAACATTGATCTGTTCAGAATTAGCCCAACTAAAGTTGGAATGTTCAATTTTGAAATTTGCTCATTTTACACCGAATGGGCAGTTTTGCCAGTTCCATTTTCTTACGCATTCTTTTTTCCAGAGGTAAAAATAATATATGTATATAAAAGAGAAATTAAGACCATTTTAAGCCTTTAGCAAGTTTTAATTTCACTAGAACTTGGTTTTAGAAATGGAAAAGAAGGGGGATGGGCAGTAAAGGGATTTCTAAATCCCTTTTTTTTTCCAGCCGTATCACTGTTCCTAATGAACAGGAGCACAGACTAGGAGGCTGCCTCAGCAGACTAGAGAGACAATTATCCACCTCTTTGTAAGTGTACCTGAAAATCATAAGGCTTCAGATCTCCATTAATTTTAATAAGTGAGAGACTGAGAAAATCAGTGCAAGACTGAAATGGAAAGGCAACTTTGCATTTTTAGAATACAGCTTCCTTAAAGGAAAAGGAATAGTATCTCTGTATGGTTGGTACTGTTTTTTTTTCTTTATGACTGATAAGAAACATATATTTTGTAAATTTTTTTAGATAGAAAATCCACATTTAAGATTTTAGTGTTAAATAAAATCTATTTGGGCCTTTTGAGTATGCAAAAATCTCTTAGAAATTTCTCAATTCCAAGATTTAGATGACAACTACACCACAACCTCTGATGAGCAATGAGAAGTACAAGAAAAAAAAAAAAATAAAAAAGACAAAAAGTGACAGTGTCTCAGGGTTAGATTCACTAAATAAAAGGTTGATTTTTTTATTTTTTTTTTATACTGCTGGATTTCCAATGGCTTTTTAACTTTCATTTCTCTTAATTTATTGCATTTGGGATTAAAAACAGTAACAGGCAATCTTCCTTTCATCAGTGTTTCCCACTCAGTCCAAGCTTAGTTCTCAGTTTGAATCCAAACTTGAAAAGACTAGAAATTAATAATCTGAAATGTTTAGAGGAGAAGAAAAGAGTACAACCTTCAAGTCTAGGTTACAAATTTTCAGATTCTTTGCTCTCTGCATAGTTACAGAATACCTGTTTTATTCAAAGCATTCAACATAGAGAATTTGACTTCACTTTGTCCCTCAAAAACAAGAAATCATTTGAATGGATATTCTAATTTACTAGTATAACAAAGAGTAATAGCTGGTTCTCATTCACAGTCTAGATTCAAATACTGAGTATTCAGAGAAGTATGTGGACTTTGTATATAAATCAAAATTGAACCCAAGCTCTATTTTTAACTGAATCTCAATTCTAAATTCTTATTTTTCTTTTTCAATAAAATTAATGAGAGACATATGAAAATATGTTAAAAGAGAAGAACACTCATGCTGAGCTGAATATGAAAGCCTTTGGGAAACCTATAGGTTCAATGCCAGCAGAAAGATCTTCCAAGTTCCATTTGAACAACTAGAGTCTGAGATAGATGCACAATTTCCAGATCTCAAAATATGCGTGTGTGCACCAGGGAATGAAGAAGACAGACTTAAGAAGGTGAAGTGGAGTAAAAAAAATCTGTTGTTGCTAGAAAAAAAGAGATGATCATTTTACATGGTCCTTACAATTCTGTGGAAGCTGCTTATAGACTTGGCAGTAGAAGAGGAGATTAATGAAAGTTCTATGTGTTTTCACTCAGAGGAGGGGAAACAACTGAAACCCAAATAACCAGCTTCTGTCATCTAAAGCAATAAAATTTGGTATAGCTTAGGAAGAGTTACCATCCATGTAAGTGTGCTGTAGAATGCCAGTTTGAAATGCTGCTCAGTCATGGCCCGAACATTACTCAGGTTCAAAGGTTCAGTGTTCTCAGGATTACTTGGAATGCTATTGCGAAATGTCAGATCTTTTCCAGCCTCCCAACTATGGACACTGTAATTTCAGAGGAAGAAAATTTTTTGACAGAATAATATAATTCACTTGCACAGTAGATTGCTGTAAACTGTGCCAGCACCTTTTGTGAGGAAAGTCATTGTCTACCTGAGGAACAAATCTGAGTTATCAATACAAAACTATAATCTTCATGATTTTTCCCTCTGTATATATATATGAGCATGTGTAAAAACCAAAAGTATGGGCTTTGTATGAGTGAGGAATGGAAAGGGAAACAGTTTTCATAGTAGCACAACTCTAAAAATCCATAAAGTAAAAAGATTTGTTGGTTCATGCAGCTAGAATATGGGGAGGCTGTAGGCTAAAGGAGATTTACCCTAATACAAGATAGATAGATACAAGACACGACTTTTCTGGACTTCAATAAAATATTGTTATGCTTCCATTTGAGAATAGTTTCATTAAACTAGAGAAAGTAGGGATTTATAGAAACTGTTTTTGAGAACTAAGGAAGTGACTATCAGAAAATGTTAAAAATAACCCATTATGCTAAAAAACCTCAGCAAGTTTACCAGATTTTAAAAGGACTGATATTCAGAGTCATCTAAATATTTTCATTAAAAGATGACAAATTTGATAGATATCATCATTTACATAAAGAATCAGAACGATCTGAGGATTCGTGTGATAGAAATAGGATAGAAAAGGGAGTAAAAGTAAAGTACAAAGTAAAGAATGATTAGTTTTATATGCTGGATGATGCATACAAGTCAGTTTCTGGATGACTGTTGCTCAACAATACCTTGAAACAATGAAAGATGCATATGTGATAACCAAGATATATTTGATCGGATATTTTCAGTAGAGGGAAGGAAATATTAGGGCAATACCATCACTGCTCTTTGAGACAACATCTGTAATGTTGTATGAAAAGTGAATTACACATCCCTAAGAACAACCTAAGATAGGCTGCTAGGATAGCCAGCAGAACGGAAATTTCATTTTATAAAGTGAATAGAGGAACAAGGCTTGTTTAGCATTGAAAAGTGAAGCATAAATGGACACGTCCAGAAGTAACTAGAAGCTACTTAAATGCAAAGTAAATGGCTATAGACTGTTTATGAATTTTAGTCTGGAAATTGAAAGGATCCTAGCCCTTAAAAAATGTTTTGAAATGGTTATTCCATAGAAAAGTTAGAGCTTTTTAGGATGGGGCTGGATAAAAATTATTAAAGAGATTATATGATATTGTTGTATGTGACTGTAGAGGGCTTTGATGACCTTGATCCATTTCTCAGTCTTTATATGTCACTGTTGTTTACATTGTAATTGCTGGAGACATGCAAATCTTGAGAAGTGTCCGTTTAGTTATACTTGTTGGACGTGCACAAGGGATAGAAATTATGCACAAAATTTCTTAATCTTCCAGCTTTAGGCTGCAGTGGAATTAAGGTGAAAATGTTGTTCTAAGCAGTTAGAGTAAAATTATCGGAATGAATGAATGAGATGATAGCGTCCAGAAAATAATAGGTTTAATGGCAACCCTTTCCTCTTTTTTCTTGTATATATAAAAATGAACTGCCATTTTAAAATAAGCTAAGACATATTAAACAAATTGTCATTACTTGTCTGTGTTTTTACATATTTTATAAGCAGATTCACATTATTAAAATCTGATTATGATTCAATAGTATAATTGACTTAGGAATTTTTGTCTCAGTAAAATTATTTTCTGTTAGTTCAGATATTATAACTTAACTCTACTGGTTTGGACTGCCCATTTTTTTTTCTTTCATTTTTGTTCCTTCTTTTTTTCTTTTTTTTTTCAGTGCCGGTAAGGATTTAATAAGGAATTTTCCAAAGCCAATATGTTTATGACTTAACTATAATTCTCCACCTGACAAGTCACAAAACACTTTTGTTTTTGTGGCTTGTGTTCATGTTTATTCAAATCACTTTCATCCAAAAACTGACTACCAATCTTATGGGGTTCAGGTTCCCTCAGGAGCTTTCCCATACTAT
Organism: Crypturellus tataupa; assembly: GCA_034781795.1. Classification (NCBI taxonomy): domain Eukaryota; kingdom Metazoa; phylum Chordata; class Aves; order Tinamiformes; family Tinamidae; genus Crypturellus; species Crypturellus tataupa. The sequence continues at coordinate 5,243,794 of JAWLRI010000001.1, read as the reverse complement.
TCCTCATTTCAGTTTGGAAATGCCTCAAAAATAACTTTATTTTTATTATTTCGCAACCTCCAATTTTATTCCTGTGTCAGAACTTGCTAATGCAGGCCAAAGGTAGAAATCATAAAAGGTCAGATACTTTTTCCAAAAAAAAAAATCTATTTTAGGCAACTAAGGCTCATTGCCCGATTTTAACAATTGTTTTTACATGGCAATTAATTTAACAGATTGATAATTTTGTTTTATTCTGAGTATCTTGAATGAGCTTAGACAAATGCAGACACACTATGCCTCAGTTTCCCTTCTTTTGAATGAGAAAAATGAGAACTTCTTTATATAATTTTTCAAATCTATTAATTATCAAGACTACAGATAAAATAAATATTTCAATGATTATTGTGGCTGTTAATGTTATAAACCTTATAATTCTTGCTTTAATTGAGAATAAGGAATTGTCAAATAAGCATAATTCATTCTAAATTTTTTACTGGTACATGTACAGTTCCACTAGATTGCTTTGAAATTGTCACTAACATTTTTAATCCTGTTTTTCCTCAAATAGGTCATTTATAAATTGTGTTCCTTTTTATATTACTGATTAAAGATATATGCTGTACACATTTGAGTCAATTATTAGTTAAACTATATTCTCTATCAAAACCTAAACTGAGGACCAAAGGCTTCATTCCCTTGCTGTTTATTTTCCTATACCCTAATTGTAAAATTTAATGACTGTTTTATTAAAGGAAGTTCCTAAAGTCTTTGGGAACTCTTTTCCAGTTTCACAAATGCCCCTGTTCAATCCAGAACAAGGCTCTACTGTTTGACTACTTGCCATGTATATATGATATAATGGATTATAACTATGGTATCTGACATATATCATGTTAACTAGTACATTTAGACTTTTTATTGAATATTAGCAGTTTGAAAAGTCTAGAGAGGCCTTCCCACATACGGTCTTATACAACAGATCCTCATAGTCTAACTTCCATTTCTTGCTGTACAAAACTCATCCAAAATGCCACCATTTACTAAATACCACTGAGATATAAACAAATGATTAAAAATGGGCATGTGTCATCTGAGAGAACTGGTGAAGGACAGTTTGTCTCCATCCTCAGCTGAGAAAAAGGTATTTTATTTTAAAAAGAATGCACAGCATTGGAAATTTGCTATTTAGCGCAGCTGTAGCTATAAAATATCCCTTCATGTTTGCAGGACATTGAAAACTAAGCTTTCCAAATAATTTTGGTAGCAAGCTCTGAGATCAAGGTCTGAAGTGATTGCTCAAAAAAAAAAAAAAAAAAAAAATCAAACAAAACAAACCCCAGCTAAGCTGCAGTTTTTAAAACTAGATACTTATTCCCAGCAAGTATACTTAGAATAGCTAACTTGTCTGAAAGTGGGCATCTCTAAAGGGTACTCACCTTCCAGCATGACAAGAAGTAGAAAACACTACAGGCAGGCTTGGTGTTTCAATAGTTTGCCAGTTACTGCTTTTAGAATAGATGATATACAGCAATACTTCAGGTTATCTGAACGTTTCGTGGAGGGAGCATAATAAGAAAAATATATAAATTACAAAATTTTAAGCATTTATCTAGCTTAAAGCTATTAAGCAAGGCAGAAATAATCTTTAACTAGAACAGGCTAAAAAAGAAGATTTCTTAACTATGAAACAGAGGCAGCAAACTTCAACTTGAAAACAACTGTTCTGGCTTTTACTTGATTATGTTATTTAATAACAGAATAATAGAATAACAAAAAAAGGTAGCTGAGCAAGATGTAAACAAGAGAAAAATCACAAAGTCATTTAGACTGATCTTTTGGTATGAGAAGAAAGGAGAGAAAGGAGAGAAAGGTTAAGCAAGTATAAAATTTTCTTAAAACTTTAATGTGATTTTATTTTTCATTCAATCTATTAAAATTTTCTCTTTATCATTAATCATCACATTCGTTTGTCGTTAACCACACTGACCACATGACAGCAGTGTGTGCTACACTCTGTGGGAATGAGCTGAAATCCCTTACAATCATAACTACCAATTTCATCTGGCTTTGGAAGTTCAGTTACAGTACTTTGCTATCTACATTATAGCATTTTATTAAGGAAGATAGACATGGAAAATCTTGCAGCAATATGTAAGAATATTTGGAGGCAAAAAGATGCTCTGCAGTACTCCATCTGAGATTTTGAAATTCTACAGGATGATGAGTGGTTATCCCCATTGAAGTGACTATTTCCATATCTAATGCCTTTCATTGCTTTTTTGGGTAATATCAATATATTTTCAAAGATGAATCATAAAGGTACCTGAAGAAAGACAACAGAGATTAACTTTTATTGTGGGAAAAAAGATTTGTTTTCCCCATATCCTAATTAACTCTGTCATGTAAAAGAGACTGCAGGTGCTGCTTTCTCTGGTCTCTTAAAAGATCAAAATTTTGGCTTCATGAAGGCAGTAAGAAACTTCTCACTGACTTCACTGGGGTCAGGAGGGGTAACCATAGATAACTGTCACTCTGCTGCCTGTCCTATTATTTTAATAAAATGAGTAAAAGATGTTTCTAAATCAGATTTACAGATGTATAGTTTTCAAGTCCAAAATGTTTTTGAATGGAAGCCGAAACACATGTCTGTAAATGACTATAGCGTGTTTGGGATATAGCTAAGTTCAGGGTGTGTACAGCAAGGGAAAACAGAGAATATATTAAGAACTGTTTACCACAGCAAATCCTAGGCAACAGTTTCCCTTTCAGAGATATATACTAGTGAGGCAGTTTCTCATAGAATTAATAAGAATGAAGATTAAACAATATGTCGATATGAATATGAACATCTGTATATGTCCCTAGGTAATGATGATATTTCATATTTGATATTTATCATTTACATTAGAGTAGAAGGAGGTTTTGTGTTGGATGCCATATCAAAAAAGAAAATAACCAAGCAAAGGTGGTGATAACAGAAACAAAAAAAGTGACCAAAAGTCACAAGTGACTTCAGAAGAAGTATATGCAGATGTCAATCATCAAATGAATTAGTCTTTTTATATTTTTTAATTTTTATACATTTTAATTCAAACCCTATAGATCGGTAAATGTTAAAATATGTGAGATTTTGTACTTGTGTATGTACTTGTAAATATTTAATAGGCAATGTTCCACTTTGAAATGATTATTAAAGATCTAAATTGACATTAAACTTAGGATATCTGCTGCTATTTATGTTTCTGAAGGGTGTTTTTGATCTCTTTTTCACCAACAGAAGTTTGGTCTCATAAGAGGGCAAGGCTCTAGGGAAAAAATAAAAGTACTTGGAGTCAATAAAGGAATAAAATTATATTAGATGAACTTATTGGTAAAATACCAATTGGTAGATTACCAATTGGTAGAATACCCATGGTAGAATGCCAATAAAGGAAGCTAAAGCAAAAAAAAACAAAAAAACAAAAAAAACTTTTTCTGCAGAAATTTGGACTAAGAATATCTCCTTAGAAAAAAAGTGCAGTTTTCATAGAAATAAAATGGCATGGATTATTTCTTAAATAAAATAAGCAAGATAGATAGAAAATGCTATAATCAAATTCCCTAAAGGAATTTGTGTAAGAAATCCCTGTACTATCTGGGCACTCGACCAAAGCAATTTGTGTGTGGTCATTTGAATGCAGAAATGATATGCAGATCTAATTGAAGAAAAGGGAATTTGGCCCACAGAGATGTTGTTTACCAGTCAGAACAGAGATTTAAAAAACAATAAACAGTCTTGTCCTCATTCTAATTTGAAGATTTAGAGTAAATCAAGGCGTGCTCTGTTTAGATTAGGTTTTTTTTGCCGCACACCCCTGTTTACTTGTACTGAGTGCTGCTCAAGACATAGAAGAAGACATAGACCAGAGACGTTCTGCATTTGAAACAGTCTGATAACAGAAAACGCACTGTATGCTAAGAGGAAGTGTCTGTTGATTTTTCTTTAGTTTTCATTCATTTACTAATTTTATTAGATTTTAAGCCACTTGCATTTCTTTGACTATATTTAACTATGAGATGGCCAAAGACGTGGATAGAAGCAGAAGCAGCCTAAGGGGGTGAAAGTCTTATTGCAGAGCTAGAAATAGAAAAAACAATAGCAGTATAAATGAATCCATGGAGATCTGAAGGCTAAGAAAATTAAAATTTGTGACACAGAAAATATTTAATCAAACATTATACCTAAGTGCTTTACCAAGGGCATATGGTAAAGGTAATGTTCAGAACAGACTTCATCCCTCCCACTGAAAGAAATATAAGATCAAAATCCAACCAAAACAGACAGCCCAGGAGAAAGTGTGATATTGCGCTTAGTATCTAAGGTGCTAAACTTGGTCGTTTAAATTGGTACAAAACTTTAGTAGTTGTGGTTCTAAGCAAAAGTGCCAGATGCTGGGTCTGCAGTCTGGACCAAGGAATGCAAGATTGTGCATTCCTTCGGTTCTCTGTGATTGAGCAAATATTAACAGAGGGAGTGTGTTCCTGCAAGGTTAATGTCTTACCAGTGAGACACAATCTGTTTCCCATCTTCCTCGCTGACCTCTTCGCTCTCCACCAGGGAAACCTGGAACAATTTCAGCAGTAGGTATGCAGAGCCTGCTTCCTTCCCAGGCCCATACAAGGATCAGGGCTCTCTGTGTTGAAAGAGATGGGCTTGAATCTCTATTAATAGGTTAAAAAATTATTATAGTCTGTTTTTCTTCATCTAAATCTTAAGGATTTGGGCCAAAAATAACATCAAAGCAGTATCATTTCCTTCCTTCACTTCCCTAACTTTTTAGCAGCATGACAAGTATAGAGTGTTCTGACATCAACCCTGCAGACTGGTCCTAATGCCAGCGTAGCATGTGACTTACTGTGAATATGTAGGAAAAAATGATGTCCCTGAGGAATTCTTTGCCTTGTTTCTTTTTGGGATGAATTGTATTGGAAAGGATTTTGCTCCAAGTTGTCCTGGACTGGGAGACACAATTGTCCCATTTTCTCTGAGTATACAGCATGTTCAAGGTTTCCCCCTTTGCCCTAAGCCTCTTCATTTAAGGTTTTTATTTGTACTGAACGCCTCGTGTTAATACTAGCCCTATCGCAGCACACTGGTGGAACGTACAGTCCTGTCCTAGATACAAATGTCTGGCACAATGTTTAAGCTTGGATTCAACTGTTTACGAGTTTCCTCAGCAGCATGACAGCACTGTGTGATTAAATACATTCAGCTTTCTCCCTGCCTTACTTTAGTTTATGTTGACCAAAAATGTGACATTCAAATTCACCTACTTGGAACCTCACCAAAATGAATCATCACTATCTTGTTTAAAGTTCTGGCTCTGGGAACATGCCAATAAACTGCCTAAGAAAACCAAGCTACAAGGAGATTTAAAAAATAGGTATCTATGTGCAGAAAAGTAGAGCAGTACAGCACTGTACTGATGTTGTGTATTAGAACAGATTTTTTCTTCTTTTTCAACAGACTTTTAAGTAAGTGCCACAAGATTATTCGTAAGAGTTATGTGAAAGTTTTCACCTGCTATTTATAATATACGCATATCAATAATGAATTTCCATAGCCTACACTTTATATCAACCAGGTGTGACACTATTGGATCCCAGATTCTTGTTTTGTTGTATAGTAGTTTTACGCTGGTTACATGTCTATTTCTGCTTTATTTGAGTGCAGTTCACTTGACTGGGCTCATAAGAGGAAACAAAGAAGTTATCTGAAGATAAAAAAAAAAGAAAGAAACCCCCCCCCCAAAAAAAACAGAACCATGATCTAGGAGGTTCAAAATCAAGACATCTAGGCCCGAGCTTTTAAAAGTTTATGATTTTTAGGCATTCCTTTCTAGGAAGTATATTTAGGTGAACAACCAAGTTTAATTGCCAATCTCCTGAAACTCCTGACCCTCCAGGTTTTGTGTGACCATTGCTACTGCAGGTTAATTCTAAAGCCTGGTTATTTGTTACTTCAGTTTTCTGATGTAAATTATTGAAGAGTTGCAAGAAGAAAAGAAAAAAATAAATTACTATTTAGAAAATCTTTAGTTTTTTTGGCAGGTTCTGTAGAAGCAAACTACTGAACTAAACTGTTTATGTTTAAAATTAATATCCAAAGAAGGTTCATATAAAAAATAGATTTAAAGTGAAGCAGGGGAAAGCAAGTAGCTATGATGAGACCCAGGAACCACCATAATCACGAAGTCTATCTGCAAGGCTGCGCCAGTCTTGTGGTAAGAAGTGTGAGATCAGGCAGGTAAAGCCGGCTTCACTCTTTACTGAGATTCAGAGTCAGTTTTTATTTCCTTCTGGCCCTGTTCCACAGACCACAGACCTCCTGCACTTCAGAGGGGGGTGGCCGCTAGTGGCCGTTTACTGGAAAGTGAAGTATGTGTCTGTACATTAGGAAAAACTGAAACGAAACAAAGCAATACCCAAAATATCTGTTATTCACTTCCTGGGCAAATGATGTAACCGATGGATTACTACAAGGTAAAGCAATCCTTTTCTCATAACATTTTCCTGAAACAGGATAAACATTAAAAAAAAAAAGCATAACACTTGCCAACACCTAATTCTGACTAAGGATTGAACAAAAAGTCATCTACCTTCTACTTTTGTCTCTTCACTCACTCTGAGGAGCCAAACAACAGTGTTAGACCTACTTGCAGAGCATGCTGCTTTGGATCTTGCTCTCCAGCGCCAAGGTTCCACACTCATTGCACGGGAATACTGGGCATTTCCTACAAAGTGTGTTACTTCATTTGAGGGAACTGCAGTCCTGCATGAGCTTGGCCATCAGTCCTTCAAATCTTTTTCTTCCTTTTGTTTTTGTTTTTGTTTTTCTTTTCCTTTTTCTCTTTTCTCTTTTTCTTTTTTCTCTTTTCTCTTTTTCTTTTTTCTCTTTCTTTATCTTCTTCTTTCTCCTCCACTTCTTTTTCCTTTTTTCCCTTTTTTATTTATTCTTGTAATTATATAAATACAATATAAATATAGAAACATAAATATATAAATATTTAATAAAGACATATATATGTGTTTCTATAATATTAAATATTTATATAATTATGTTTATATATATATGTTTATGTGTTTATATATATATGTACATATATAAATATATATATTGTATTTATATATAAATATATAAATACAATATAAATTTACAATTATATCAGTAGAAATTTTGACCTGAGAAAAAAATGGATTCTGCAGAGCAAGAGAAATTGATATAGTCATCAGCTTCCTTCTAACTAATAGTAATTGCACCTTTGCAGGACATCTGTAACTGATTTTTGGAGTCATAGAAAGAAGGAAGAACTAAGGCAGCTCCATAGAGAGAAAGACATGTGTCTCCATAGACACATCTAAGGTTAATTAGGAAAAGGAAAAATTATATAGATTACAATAATACTCTACTATTTCATTAAAAAAGCCACAGTAAAATGCAAGAAGGGAAGCAAGGAAAGAAAGAAACTAAAAACCAAATGTATTTTTTATCTTTTTTACAAGAACATTTTTTCCTCATTCAAAAGGGTTTTAATGAGAAATGAGAAAGAGGTATTTTTTAAAAAAAAATTGCTTATTTTATAGTAAACATTAGGAAAACATTGAACAGCTCTAACAACTATATTAAAATACACTGTGTGGCAAGTAAATTATGTATTTGAGATGCCCATCCAGAAATAGTGAGGGAAAATAGGATGGTCTGTTTGCCTTGAGACAGTTCAGTACTATAAACCACATGAGCTAAGGTCAAAACTCCTTTTCCTTGATTTTAAAACAGGTTAGCACTCTCTTCAAGAGAATTTACTACCTAGTACAGTGACCTAGACGATGAAGGCTGGTTTTATTTTATAAACAAAAGCATGCCAAACACCTGCATGATGATAGCAATCATTAATTGCTGATTTGTGAGCTGATCCAAGCCCATCAAAAGAAGGGCCAAAGGCCTGCTCAAGCCTAACCAACCCACCTCCTAAAGCTGACACACCAAGTAAAATATCACCTTAAAGATACAACTGTTGTTGTCATTGCTGAAGCAAAATATAATTGCCACAAAGAAATAAATAAAATTATGAAACTGGGATAAGTTGGGATTTCATTCTCCGTGCTTGAAAATGCAAAGAGAATGTCTCAGATTTTAATATTTTTGCTCCGTCTTCAGTGAAAATTCTATTACCATCATGTGATTTTATTATATCTTTTTTTCCTTGTAGGTAGTCTTTTCTTGGAGCTTCTCTTGGCTATTTTGTATTGTCTGATTTGAGAGGTCTGTACTTAAATCAAATATTGACTCGTGCTCCTTGATTGGTTGAGCTTCTCTGAAGTAGTCAGGAAACAGGTAATAACCATTATTTGTATTTTGGGGTAAATGGTCTGATAGTAATATGAACTTTCCAGAGATGGATGAGTGCCATGGAAAAATATTTTTTTACAGAAAGGATCAAGGAACTGTAGAGATGATATTTAGGCAGATTATCTTTTTGTGAGTAACATCTCCCCTGCGGTCAATCCAGGAAGGAATTTACTTTGCTGATAATAAGCCTTTGGACATTTTCCCAGGTAGCGGAACTAATTCATATGATACATTTGTATGTCCTTAAAATTGAATTTAGATATATAAACTTACTTTCCTCCCAAAGTTGTGTTTTTAAATACCACTCCTCAGCCTGCAGTTAAAATTAATTTTATTATCCTTTTGCTGTGGCATGTAGAATCTTTTATCTCTGAGGTAATTTTTTCATTGTAGAAGTATTTTAAAATATCATTTGTTATAAGCTAACAAATATAAAATATACACTGCGATTTCAAATTTAATGTTCAGGTGTTTTTGAAAGAAGCTAAAAACAAATGAAGGTTTAATATAATATTATGCCTATTTACATAGAAAATAGGGTTTTTATGTGAATTAGATTAGCCAGTGAAGTGAAATTTTCCTGGATATGGATCATGTTATACTAAACAATAAATAAAACTGCAAAGATTAGGACAGCAGCTTTATAGATATTTAGAAGAGGTAATAGACTCACTAGTAATGATCTCCAAGTGGTAATTCAATTTTCCTGCTGTCGAGAAAAAATGAAGGTGAAGAAAATCTTACAAGATAGGCATTTTTTTCTACCTAAATATATACTCAGTTACCTCTTGACCTGGGCAGACTGTCAGCTGTGAATCAAGTATTTAGTTACCTTCTTTGTCTTCATGAATTATAGGTTAACAGATGATGATTTTGGCCTGTGGATTGCGTGCTCTCTGCTTTCACTGTTGCCTCACTCTCCCTTGTCTCTGCTGCTTTGGTGATTTATTTTTCAAAAGTGCACTTTCCTCAGCTCTACCCTGGTTCCTCCTCTACTTCCATCAAGTGTTATTTAAATGCTGCCTCTTTCCATCCCTGCCAAACCTCACTTTGTATGCAGACATTATAATATGTGCTGTAAACACACCTGTAAATCTATATATGCCACAGATTTCAAATTAGTATTCTCAGCCGATCTTGCTGTTTATATTTCTTGTGATTCATTCAGAAGAGAATGAATCTTGGAAAAACCCATTGCTCTAACAAACAGGAATATTTTGAGTTTGGCTGTCAGAACAAAAGTGGGTTTTATTCAAGCTAGAGTACATTACTCCAGGTCCTACTTCCGTCTGAGATGAGTTTGCACTCATTGCACCTAGGGAGAAAGGACTGGAAAGCAAAGTTTTCTCCTCTCCTCTAAGGTCAGCAAGGGTCGAGTCAGCTTTTATACAACATAAGGCAACACTCAGCTGCCTGATCTGATTTTTTTTTTCCTGGATCATAAGATTTAATGAATCAGTTGTAAACCTTTGTAATTTCTCCTTCCTTTTTGCTGCCTGAGGATTGCCTGTGACAAACACTTAATCACAGCAGAAATGCTGGCATATTGCAAAGCAGAGTGGTGCCAGTTGGAGGTAAAGGCTGCTCCCTGCACTGTGCATTCCAGCTGTATGGAGCAACTTCTTTAATGGTGGGGGTTATTCCTCACTGTCCAAATGATGGATGGAAGATATCAGATAGGTGAAGTATCTCTGTACAATGACTCAAGCAGAGCATGACAAATAAATCAGTATTTTGTATGTAATATCCTCTCCCGAAAAAAAAAATATAGTTTTGACATTTAGGGAGGTGGAAGTTAATGCTTAGAAACTTAATTTCTTCAGGTAGTAAGTTTCTAAGGTAGCCTAATACCTTAGTTAATATTCTCTGTCATTATGTGGTTGGAGTTATTTAAAAACATCCAGAATAATTTGGATGGACAGTTTTTATTATAGTTAGAAATTGAAATAAATGAGTGTAATGCTCTGAGCATAGAGGGAAAGACTATTAGGAGGGAAAGAATGATGAAGGAAAAAGACCAGAAAAAAAGTCAGGAAAAGTCAGTACTGAGAGTAGGCAGAAGAACCAGGCAATTGTAGCAATGAGTGGAATTGAGAGAATGATTCCAAGTAATTGCTTTTGAAAATGGGGTTTTATATATATAAATATATATGTGTGTGTGTGTGTGTGTGTACATGCATACATACGCATAACTATCCATATATATGCATATATACACACACACATAGACATATGTACACACACACACATACGTGTATATATATATATACACACACACACATTTATATATATACAAACATACATATATATATATATGTTTGTCCTGGAGTCAGATGGTTAAACATTAAACCCAAAAGGACTTAGCTGTGGTCTAAATTAATCCAATTTGTAGAGCAAAAGGGCAAGTATGAAAGTTGGTTACAGGACTATTTATGAAGCTTCTTCATGAAGGTATAATAGGCTCAGTAATCCTCAGCACAGCTAAAAGGAAGCCATACTATTTTTCGTAAGTTTAAGAAAAAACAAATACATGTATGTCTGTATTTATGCATCTATATTTGGCTATATATTGCCAGGGCAGCTTTGAGACACAGAGAATGCAGGCAAGTCCTTAAACAGGGTGGAGAGGTTAGAAGAGCAAGGCTCTAAGCATCACTGTCTATCCAGGAATATTCTGTACTTAAAGGTGTTGTGAGTGAGGAGCAGGCATCCTGTTTGCTCCTCAACCCCTTTCCTCAGGGCTCTGGGTCTCTGTTATCCACTGGGCTTTGCCCAATCTGGAAGAGGGAGGAGGCGAAGGCAGTCTGCCTGTCACTGCTGCCAATTGCTTTTCCTAGTCATTTTGCCAATGCCACAAATTGAATTTGAATGTTGTATGGATGAAAACAAAATCCTGTGGGGCAGCAGTGCATTTTTACTGATGCTGGTAAGAAATTCTGAGCCAGGCCTGTATCCCAAAGTTAAAATTTTATGTTACCACTGTCGGTGGAAACAATAATGAAAACATCACCATTGCTCAAGTTTCATTGAGGGAAGTGCTTGAATTTTGTTTCTTCTCCTCCAAATGCTAATAATAACAAAATGCCATAATGTAATTGCCAAATGTAATAAGCCAGCAGGAAGTGGGCTCAGAAATGAGTTGCTATGTGCTTAAAAAAACCCCAAACAATACAAAAATCTACCCAACTGGTGCAGAACAGAGAAAAAAAAAATCGTATGTCAAGATCTGTTTAAAGTATCTTGGAGGGGACAACAAAATAAAAAGTCTCTGGATTCATTGCTCCCTTGAATGGATAAAGAAGGAGCATTCCATCAGAGCAGACCCACCCTTTCAAGATATTCAGGAGATATCTGATCTTTTCTGCTCTGTATAAATATCATGAAATTAGATAATGAGGATGTTTGCCTTCAGTTCTTATTGACTTTACCTCCAGAAGACAAATATTCAAGATTTAAGAAGTCAGGAGACTGATGTTTGCTTGAGAAGAAATCAAAACCTCCAAGGTTTCCAGTTCTGTAATGTCCTCCTTCCTGTGGTTGTCCTGAGGTTCTTGTTTATCTCTGGCTTATTTTTCAATCCAACATGATAGGAGGGAGGAGAAGCTTTTATATCTGGAAGCATAGTTTATAAGCACAGTGCACAAAAAAATCCCAGTAAAAATCCTAATTAGCCAACTAAAACTATAAGGATTTCTTTTAGTCCAAAAGACCTGAGAGAAGTTACAGAGCCAGAAAATAATAGAGTACTGTGATGACACTTCGTATGTAACAAAAAATGAAATAGTCTGGCTACTACCGCAAACCATACTGCACTCATATCCATACTGCATACCCAGAACAGTTTTGGACTTCTAGCTTTCTTTTCAGAATTTCTTGAGGAAATAAGTCTACTGACCTACAATGTTTGGAAGCAGAGAATTTGGGCCTTATGCAGAAAGATATGACAAGTCTCGATATAACCAAAATCTGAAGAAAACCTCACCAGAGTCTGTAGCAGAAACAGTGACTTTTTCCTTTTTTTTTTCATCAGGTTCTAGTTGTTTTGGTTGGCAGTTCCTCTGCTAATAGATTAAATGGGTGAATGACCATTTCCCCTCTGTGAGACCAACTGGCATGACACAGCTGGCATCCATGTTCTAAATTTTTATTCTCAAAACTGCGCTGCTTGATCCAGACTGTGTTTTAAGTGTGGTCATTGGCATCAGTTAACCTCCAAGATCAGCCCAGATATTGTGAGTTCTCATTATGGTTAGTCCAGACCAAAAGAAAGTCAGGAGCAATGCTAACAATTCAATAATACACATTACCACAGGACTCAGCTGTGTTTTCAAAATAAAATCATACTACTAACTGAAACCAGAATTCTCTTTATTTTCATCAGCATTTATGATGAGACTCACTCAAGTAGGGGTCCTGGATGAGCAATGCTTACACATCCTAGATGACAAGATGCCTATTCTGATGGCTGAAGATGGTCCTACTGAAAGTGACTTAATAGTGGTAGAGGAAATGTACCAGTTACTCAGAAATAATTTTCTAGAACAAACACAGCTTTCTTATTCAATGTTTCAGCTCCTTTATCTTACAATGGCAGATAATTAATTTTTGTTTAAAAAAAGATTGATCACTATAGTGAATATGACTAAATAATTAGCTGCATATAGAGAGCAGGCAAGCAGATAAAAATAAGCAAAATAAAGCCTTCTTTCCTTTCATCTGTCCTTACTTACCTATATGTCTTTTGTCATTGAGAATAATGACTAATATAAAATTACGTCATATGGCATCAGCCCTGACATTTGTCTGTGTAAACAAACATATTTTTCCAAGTGCAACTGGTTTGGGACAACATTTTGGAGACATCTGTAATACAGCTTCATTTTTGCTTGGGTTACACCAATTTTGTTAGAATCCCCAAACCTCATGGGAAAGGCAGGAAAATGGCAATAAGACCATAAGAACAGTTAAGGCAACATTCAGTGAGTGGGAGAAGGACACATGCTATGTGTTTCTTGGTCTCACACGCAAAAGGTCTTGGACAGCTCTGTGAAATGGGTATGGTCTGGGGAGTGATTGTAACCTATTTCAGACAGGATACGGGTGCTCCTGTTGCCTTTTTACATTGTGCTTCTGCATTCAACACAACAAAGATAACTCAGCCAGAATGTGCTGCCCCATTTACAGTAATATTGTGCTGGATTTTCCAGAGGAACATTCTGAGGAGAGCGCAGCAGAAAGTCACATTTTGTTTGAACTCGGTGGAAAGATTCCAGATTCATACCATACCACAACAAATTGGAGCAGTATTCTGGCCAGAGATTCTCACAAATTATGAGATAGAAAATATTCCTTTTTTTTCATGGAAAAAAAAAAAAAAGGAGAAACAACATATGAATCTTCCTGAAAGGAAATAGTCACAGAAGAATTAGCACCCAAATGACTTTCCAACGTCCCTGAAGAGGAGAACATAGATCAAGTCGGTACCATCCCACCCAAGCTGCAGAAGGACAGCACAGATGCTTCTCCAGATCTCTTCAATAATACACAGGCTTTTATAGGACAAACTAATGGAGTAGCTGTGCAAGCACACAGGGCAGAAAGAAGTGGTAAAAAAAAAAACCTCTCAAAACTCCTAAGCACACTTGACATTCCACCTCGCATGTGGGGCTAGCAGATGGAGAGCCAACACATTACTGAGGAAAGCAAAGCTGCAGTGACACAGAAGAAATGTCAAAACTTGAAAACAGACTTGGCACTGAGGGGATAGCAAAAATTTATCATCAAATGATGGATGGATAATACAAAGTGACACTGCCCAGAGAAAATTATGTCCCTGGAGAACAGCCCTCTTCGGGTAAACCGTCATGGTATTTGTCTGTAATCTATGTTTGCATACGATTCTGTAATTAATCATATTATTTGGAGGTGTCTGCACCATTTGTGAGGCCTTTTCATGCAAGAGCAGGGTTTTTATGTAGATTTCATACACATATCTCTAGATATTTTCTCCTAATGTTGACACCAGGTTAGAGGTTAAGCCTCACTTATTACATGGAAGTGGAAAAAGGGCATCTTGCAAGTTTCAGCTACTGTATCTTTAAAAGCTACCTATTCTTACAAATTAAACACATTGTCTATATATTAAAACCTTTTTAAGAAAAATCTTATTAATGTTGAGTGTGTATCCACAGGAAGACAAGAGGAACTGAGAAGGATTTTCCAGTCAGATTCTGCTTACCTACATTTTTTGAAATCCCAATCTATTATATAAATACTGAAATCAGTATACTGAAAAGCATACATGCATCTAAAACCTAAATTTCCAACTTTTTCTGAGAGTCTTTCATAAGATATAAGCTTTGAAAGAGGTTATGGATGTGATTAAGCACTCACAGCATTAGCTTTTCATTTTAGTGGAACTGCATTTTCACCAGTGAAATTGCCTAGATGTATATATATATGTATATATGGTAACTCATATATGTGACAATTATTTCTGTGGGAGGTACCAAGAACCTGCATTATGACCAGTTCAGTCTGGGACAGCACTTTAAAAAAACAGGCTGGATATTGTATACACACAAATGAATTTTTATCTGGGGTCATCTGTTTCCATGGAAGATTTTTTTTTGAGCAAATGCTATCATTAAAAGGGAAAAAAAAAAACAATTTAAGAGGTTTTATTAGCCTCTTGGATACAAATCTTCACTTATCTCTCCTATAAATTAGAATTAATGTTCATTTGGTAAATTAAAAATATGTTAAAAACATAAAATAGCTGCCTGTACAAGGCCCTTTAAACCACATCAAGGATAACGCTCAAATTATAATGGCTGATATAAAAGAAAAATGGTGTATATAGAGATAACATTTTGCTCAAAGACAGGGAAATACTCAGATACTCTTGGGTGGCATTGCTGAGAAATACTGGCTTTGTAGTAACAATTTTTTGTGCTTGCAGAGATGCAGGGGACCACAATTATGATTGCTATGAAGAATCTGAGCAGGGAAAATATACAACTTCTCATAGACAGAAGATTCTGGCCACCAGATTCCTTATCTGGGGGACAACTGTGTGATACCTGAACTGTTGAATTCCCTTGCATCGTACTCAGTAACAAGTTGCAAACTCTTGGAGTCATGTACTGCATTTTATGGAATGTGCCATGCTGGTGATACCGGCTTAAAATTGTGTTTTTCACGGCTGTAAAAGTGAGTAGAGTCACTAACACAGTCTGGAAGCTGCTGCCTCATGTTGGCTGTGTCGCGTGGCGACCTCATCCCACGGGGTCTACTCCGTCCCCCCATGGCTACTCCAGCCACTCACCCGGCTCAACAGCAGGACTGCGGTGGGCAAAACTGCCCATGAGGGGAATAGGCCTATCCCTGACTTCAGGCAGTGGCATAATTTGACAAAAGCTAACGCAGGTGCAACCTGAAACTACTGACTCCTATGCAGAAGCAATGGGAGTCTACTTCATCCTGTGTCATACAGTTAAATGTTGGCAAGCAAGATACTGCAAATCCCCAAAGCGGACATGAGCTCGATCTTCATTATAAACCCCAAGTATTAAACACGGATAGTATTAAACACAGCCTATGTCGACGCCTGAGAGCACGGTTGCCTTTTTCTTTTCTTACACTTTTGTAGATATTTGCTGTTTGCTGCAAGAACCATAAGCCCTCAGTATACAGTTGCTCTTTTATAGTCTGATGAGGAAAAACCTATGTGGGTTTTTTGTGTTTGTTGTTTATTTTTTAAAGGTGGGCTGAAGAGAAGTAAGCATCCACATTAGTTTTGTGAGCGAATGAATACACAAAGGACAGTTTTTCCCTTTTTTTTTTTTTTTTTTTTTTGCTACAATAGCTTTTCTTTGAACTGGAGCTTTTATACATGCTAATTCATGGCATTACAATTTGTGTATTACTGTTTTTCTGATCTGAGTGCAAAATGCTGATGAGATACATGTTTCTGACTACAAACAGTATTAGGTTTGTCTTTGAAAGACAAGATAATAAAACTGAAATATTCTTTTTGCCTATATAACAAAGGCATTTGTTGCTTTATTTATTTCCTATTACTATCAATATCTGTAAACATAAACAAAATAAAAAATATATATTTTCTGGAAGACATTCAGAGATTGTCAAAATGTTTACTATCATGACAAGTATTTCCAACCACTATTTCTAGCTGCTACTATAAGCAACACATAGCTGCTGATAGGAAAAAAAAATGCCTTGATGCAGTAATTCTGATGTATTGAAAACGGACATGGTTTTATCCATGAGTCTGTGAAAAGGAGCACATTATGAGGTATTTGGAGTCCAGGTTCCAACTCAGACTTTCATCCACCCTTGAGAGAGGGAGAGGCTGTTGCTCAGAAGCAGTGCTTATATCAACATGAAGTTCTGAAAGTCACAGGTTTTTATTTAATATGAAGTCATAAAGAAAAAATGTATATTCAGATTGCTTTGCTTTCTCCAAAATACTTCAGAGGGCAGCAGGTGCTGCATGTAACATGCACAAAATCAGTCATCTGAATGAAAACAAGCAGCAGACTGCAGGCTTGAGCAACACAGTGATCGGGACCCATCACTCTCCACTTGTCAGTGCTTAAAGGATTTTGCATTGATTTTTCAACTCTAACCTTTTGATAGCTAGAACAACAACAAACTATCCCTTCTGGCACATTTAACATCTTAGATGCTGGGTGTCCTACGTATGGCCTGACTGGAGGTGTCCCTTTCCTGACCTGCACAGTCTCGTTAGCATTACCAACCTCAACGGAGCTCCTAAAGCCGTTGAAGCACCAACAGCAGCTGCTTGCCAGGGTCCCTCCGACACATACCCTGGGGCAGCCTACCTTTGTTCATTTTGGAATTCATTTATGTATATTGATTTTCGGGTCATGAATTAAGGAGATCTTTTAGACAATTAACCCTTTCAAGGCAGGTGGACTATGGATGCATGCTTATGTGTTGTGATCCTAGAGATCATCATGTGGTATCAACGTGAACCAAATTATTTCTCCCTAAAATGGCTGTCTTTCCAAGACTCTGTGGAAGTTAACTTTTTGGAAGTTAAAATTAAAGGCTTGAAGTAATAAGCTATTAATATATTTCTTTAACTGGAGAAAGTCATTCAGAAACATCCTGAACTTCATGCATCCTCTAAGGAAAGCATAAAGGTCAAGCTATTTCTCAGAAAAGACATGTTTTCAAAATAGTCTGGCTTCAGCAGAAAAGACAAGTTAAAATAGTTCTTTATTCAGTTTGGAGTTATTTTAACACGGTTCATTTAAGTTATTGAAATGGCAGCACAGCCATACGAACAGTTGCATCAGTTGGATCAACTGGAACGAAGTACTGTGAAGATGGGAATCAGCATTTGGAAGAAGGAAAAAAGACAAACTTGCATTGATTTTGCCTCCAAAGCCATCATGAGACCATAGCCAGAGATTATTAAATGGACCTCTATTTATATAAAATAGCAAACAAGGAAAAAAGGATTGCTGCCCAGTCAGACATATTACAAATAATTCCGCAAGAGCTCCAATAGTTTGTTCAAAGACTGTGTGGGGTTCACAGATTTGTAAAGAAGCTACAGCTCAAGCTTTTGGAGATTGCACTTGAGAAAAGATAGGACTGTCCTGCAATTCCTGCTTACACAGTGAAATATCCATGCAACAAAATGATTACTGCCTTAACATCAAGGTTCAAATGGACAAATATTCAGAGAGAAGAGGGTGAACTATAACACTAACATAGTCAGTAACTTTGTTTTGCCAAAAGATGGGCCTTCTCTGCCCTTCATGCATTCAGCAGAGTGCAAACTTCAACATCAGCAGCACAGAAGTTGACCAAAGGGAATCGCTTGGAATGACTTAACTTTCAAGAATTTCCTTTGAGAAGAGCACAAAGGAATTGGTACAAGGGAAACTGTAACAAAACAAGAAAGCAGAAGAGAAAATAGGAACATAGGTGAGCTACAGAGGCAGAATTATGTAAAAAAAAATGAGTATCTCTTTTATAGTAGAATGAACATTTAGGAAGATTGTGAACACAAGTCTCTGTTTATCTCAATAGTTTTCCTGGTAAAATATATTGAAGAATCTCAGTTTATCTCCTGATATAACTTGTCGTTTCTGCTACAGACACAAGGCTATGTGGTCCAGAGATAGCCAAGCAAATGAAGTCAGTAGGGTGAAAGGCACAGAGCACCACATCTTGTAACCCAGGGCAGTATCAGCTCAAGCCTAAAATAGTAGCACCACATGAGAGCTGTGCTGTTTCTAAATTAATAAGCTATGACTCTGTTATCTTAGATGTAGTGTTACACACATACTACACCTTGTCTGAGAACTGACATTTCTGGCTTTGTAACACACCACTGTATGTCATAAACACTTATATGGTATATAAAGAATAAAGGAATGCCAGTAAAATATGGAGACTTGAGTACTGAAACAAATCTTTGATATGTTAAAATGTCCACATTTTAAACCTAAAATGTTTATAAATTCCTTATGATGTTACTATATAGCACCAAAACATCTCAGTTTTCCTCTGCAGCAGTCTTCTGGTTTGTAGCACAGGCAAAAAAAATGTTAATTATGAAAATTTTACGAAAGTATAGATTGAGAGAAGTATGAGCAAAAAACACCCCTCAATTTATTGATAAAAGTTGCATTAAGGTGAGTATGTATTATTTACAAAATCTTCTTTCTTTTTTCTAGCTTTAAAATGATGAGGAAATAGTAAGAAAAATCTCTAGAGATCTGACAAAGGAGAAGTGAGATAAGTGTAAATTAAAAATAAATGAAATATCATTTTGTAGTGTAAATGATGTGTAGGTATGAAATACTAGGTTGAATCACTAAGACTGCAATATATTATTCTTGTTGGCCCCTGGAAAGGTATTTAAAAAAATACATAAAAAAGAAGGATAAACGTGAGTCAGTAGTTTCTGTGATTCTTTGAATCTTCATTCAAGCAAGAGATAACAGGAGGTATGGAAGATGATGTTTCAGAATTTTTTAATATGGACTATGGTAAAGAAATATATGAATTACATCAAATATTTGCAATTCAATTCTCAGGAGCCAGTGAGGAGAACTTTTTACACTGAAAATAAGCAAATGTCTCTAGTCACAACTTGCAGAAAGTTCAGACATGTCATATGCCTTAATATCAAAAAGGGAATGCTTGGTCAAATGCCATTATTCACTGCATGTCCCACCCTGGCTACATTTTGTTCACGTGGGGTGTTTATTGAGGAGAGTATAAAGAACATAAGTTTTTGGTAATGGTGCAAAAGCAAAGTTGTTAAATGGTAATTGTGCAATCTGCAGTGATAATTTCACAGCCACGGACACCTCTTGGGGACTTCGCTAGACCACTCAGCAGCAACACAGATCTAAGTGAGAGCACATGCAAATCAAGCAGGCAAGAACAGTGTTAGCTGGGGTTTGGGCTTTTATGGGAGGTTTATACTGGCTGCGCGAGAACAGATGTTCCCAGGTCCAGCATGCAGCATGCTGGTTAATCCTTCAAAACATTTTGAACAAATCTGAACCAGCAGAGTGGGTTTACCCTGGATCAGAGCTTTGTGGCATGCAGCCACAAAGCTTTGGATTCGACAGAAAGAGCCCTAAAGCCAAGTTTTCTGTCTTCTTGAACCACAGCCCAGGTAAACATGAAAATAATTTTTGTTCCATAGCACCATACTGCCATGCTGAATGGGTTACAAATGGGACATATGTGGTATCTGAAATATAGAAACATTGCATTTTCCTTTAAAATGGAGTACAATTAATGTGTCAGAAGAACAGTTATTTCTTCTAGCTAGGGAATAGTGCTAATCTCGTGCTCTTTGTACCATACTTATATTCATTGAGGGATGGTGTCTGGTTCTGTTCCTTACTGGCAAAATTCCACAGCGATGACAGCACAGTTTTTCTCTGTTCCCTACCTTGACCTTTCTAGAAAAAGAAATTACAAAGCAAATAAAAAACCAGACAACTAAACATGTGTCCTTACACAGACTTAATACTGGCATGCAGCTGATACACCTATATCTGTTTGTAAAATAGATTACTTCTTGTTATTTTAAAAAATTATGATGTAACATGCAGAAGACAATCTATTAGTGAAAATTCATACTAGATTGCTATTGTCATGTTACGGTTGTTGGTAAATAATCATAAACTTGATTATCTCTTTTTTTTCCTTCAAGAAACTAAATTTAGTGAACTTCCTGAATTCAATCTCTATGAACTAGAACCTTAATTCTAAAAATTTATCTCAACGAAACTAACTTTAATGAGATTCAGGATTTTTTTTTAAAGGGGAACAAAATGATAAGATAAATCTTTGTGTGAGACCAGTTAAACATGAAACAACATGTAGCAAACCATCAAGTCTATTGCGTATGTCCTGAATAAATCATATTTTAACAGCAGTCAGGAATCTCAGTTTAATGAGATAGATTAATGAATACTGAGGGAAAATTGCCACTTTCTGTGACAGAGAAGCAGTGCTAACTGCTTCGAGTAAAGAATCTCTGATTTCTTACCAACAGAATACAATTTTTCCTGAAAACTTTTCTACCGAATCTCCAATGCATTGCAGAAAGCAATTCACTGGGGGCCTGATCCAGTTGCACTGCAGTCAGTAGACAGGACTCCTTCTGGGGTTTGGATCGAGTCCTTCCTGACACTGCAGGGTGGGGTTAGCAATGCAGAAAGCTAACGTTTCCAAAACTCGCTATCTAAGACCAGATGTGCAAGGCAGGAAACCATATGATTAGATTCAAACAATAAATAAAAAAGGAGTAACCCTTGTTTAGAAGCATTTTCCACTAGTGGAGATTTTCTAACCATGACAACATAGTTCTGCAGGATTCAGCATTAAGTCATTGACTCACTGAACTTTTATCCAGTAAAACCAACAGAACCTTTGGGGAGTCAGGATTAACTGGAAGAACAAATGTAAAAGATCACTTCACGTCCAGCTAAAGCCAGAAAAGGTTTTAGTACTGAACTTTCTTCTGGTTTTCATTTTCTGCGTTTTGAGTTACTTATCTTATTTGAATCTGCTGTTGCAGGATCGCTTTAACTGTTACAACTATGTTTCCAGCTAATAAAATTAGATATTATTGAAATGAAATATATTCCTTGAAATTAGTTTTCCCTTCCTTCCTTCCTTCCTTTACCTCCTCTCACTCCCACACTGTCTTTGTATTTGTTTTCTGTAAAAAAAAAAAAAAAAAAAAAAAGGGTATTCTAGATCAAACTGAAAGAAAAAGGAAAACAGATGAAGAAATACATTATGATGTCAATGGAAAATGAAACCAAATGGATCCAAACCAAAGGGGTCTGTGCATGACAGCCTTACAGGCTGCATCAGTTCTCAAACCCTGGTGGTTCCTGAAACGGGCATATACTGTGGACCAGCCTCTATTTTACATCAAGTGCAATAGGAAATGCTTGTAAAATGGGCTGGAAATATCGTCATTCTGATTTGGTAGCTTTTAACCAGTGCCTAAAGGAAGCGGAAGGCCAATCTGCACT
Organism: Crypturellus tataupa; assembly: GCA_034781795.1. NCBI lineage: Eukaryota > Metazoa > Chordata > Aves > Tinamiformes > Tinamidae > Crypturellus > Crypturellus tataupa. Next base: position 5,221,849 of record JAWLRI010000001.1, on the reverse strand, counting down.
CTTTTTACTTCCCATACCTTCCATGTCTAAGAAGGGGAATGGTGCCTCTGACTATTGTGATCACTTAGCAACATAAGATGATTATCTATGAAATGGAGGAGAGAGGGAATTATGAGGTTAGCACATAACTGGATCTATCCCCAGAACCTATTAAAATACATGGTCAGCTTTTGCAGGAGAAAATGGCCCTGTGCTAATAAGTCTTTAAGGCGCAAAGTTTTTACAACTGTAAGTAATTGGATTAGCGTCTGGGAGCAGCCACCAGGAAGAGGGTGCTGAACACAAGCTGATATCTTAGACATGCTTGAAATCTCTAAATTTACCAGTCTCTCCTTACCCGTTTAATGTTGCTGTACAGGAATATAAGAATTTATACCTAAGCACAAAGGTGGACATTGTCCTGTTTTCACTTCCATTCATTTCTCTGTCAAGGAGGAAACAACCGGCATCTGGACCTGTAATACAAAGAACAGCTATGCAGAGCAAAACAGAACTGTTATAAATCCCAAGGCAGAATCTGTGAAAGCTTCTCTCTCCCTTGACACTATTATTATGTTTATTAGTATAATTAAAGGATATTTACAATGTAGCAATTGTTAGTGAAGAATAAACTTAAACTGTTTCTCCTACCCTGCATCCTCATTTCTCCACCGAGGAAGGTATTATAGGAATACAACTTTCCCAAGAATAAAATCAGCCAGTTCTATTGTGTCTAAAGAAGTAGGTTTAAAAAGAAATAAAAGTAGCAGCATTGTTAAACAATTTACGATATTTCTATGTCGTGATACAGAAAGCAGAGGAAGAGTTTCTAAGGCTGTAGTTCAGAACCATTATATGATCTGTATGCACTGGCAGAATCAACTCTTCAGCTTGATGGAGGTCAGCCCTGTTCCAGCTGGGGTCATTCTGATTAGTTTAGGGTGGCTTCTGAGCCAGCTGGTAAACAGATGCTTTCCTATAAGTTGATGGTTTAGAATAAATTAGGCCAGATGCTCTGATACGGGTTGACAAGAGAAAACTTGATAAATACATTGTATTTTCCTTAGTTATTTTTGTTTGTGATGGGGGCAGGGGTAAAGATGTAGTTATTAAATCAAACAAGTTGACAACAAATAAAACTCATGAACTGATAATGTTCGTAAGACTCATCTTTAGCACACCACAGACCTGTCATCCTACCTTGTAGCTGCAGTCCTAGTCACAACCGTGTATGAAAAGTGACTGTTTTCATTTATGTTGCCGTTATGGTGACCTGGGGCACCAAGGAGACTCGGGCACTAACTGTCCCAGGTGTTATATAACCAAGCGATGGGAACATTGTGCTGGATACAATGAAATTGCCCTTTCTTCTGTAAAAGCTATTCTTATCCCTGCTGGAAGACACAGGATGGACTCTCATGGCTCAGAATGAGTCTCAATATTTTGTTTGGATGATGCCTAATACCATTTAACAAATTTTTAGGAAAATGGAAAAGCTGTGTATGTATGCATTCTCAATGAGCACTAATTACTGTTTTTCTGTCCTCCCTTCCCCTCTCCTTTTATTTATTTATTTATTTCCACTCCAGGGACTTCCAGGCCTGCCCTTAATTAGATTTTCTCAGAGAATTTACAGTCCCTGTTAACTGCTGGCCGTCGGCTCTTAAGCAAACACAAACACTGATGCACAGAGCCCAATTCTCCTGTCCCCTCCTCTGTTCCCTCTCCCTCTGCTCACCCAGTGGCCTTGCACCAGACCAAACAAGAGCCAGCTGTGGCTTCAGGGGCTCCCATGGCTTGTTTCTCTTGTTAAATGATACCTTTCTGAACTGCCTTTTCTGTTGGCATCTGCTCCTGAAGTGAGGAAAGCAGGGCTGTGACACAGGGATTGAGAGGGGAAGGAGGCTCTGCGCAAGCACCCAGGGTCTGCAGAGCAAAAGCACCTGTTAGTGGAAGTGTTAGGTCTGCCCAGGCTTTCAGCAAGAGGAATGAGGCAGCTGCTCTGCGCTAAGCTTATCAGAAGATGCCGAAGGCAAAGATTAATGTTGGGTTTCTTTCCTTTAAGTCACAACCATCAGCATCTATGGAACAGCAACTGTCGAGCACATCAGGATTTCTAGGTGCTATTGGCACTTATAGCCAGCATGCCTCACAATTTTGTGACAAGTTTTGACTTGGAAGCATGTCATCTAGAGCATTAAAATGTCAGCATGTCATATATGCAGATGCAGATTCCTGAGTTAAGGCATAAGTTAAATGCTGAAATGAACTTGAAAGCCCACGTTGTATGAATTTAAGAATCACAAAACAGAATGGAAATTAACTGTGTGGTCACCAACTGGAAGTCATTTTTATGCCTTACATAATATACAGAAATACCACATTTTGTCACAGGAATGTGAAGCACACTTGTGAAAATTAACAGGATGAAGACAATGCTTCACAGAGCGAGGAACCTGGATGTGAGATGGTGCAAAAAGCTGCAACTAGTCAGAAATGGACATATGTATTATGGGAAACTCTCTCCTAAACTTTGCATTGTCACGTGTGCTTAGAGGATGGAGGAGAAGCAGTTAACAGAAACTACAGAGAAATTCACTGCAGCTGAGAAATGACTCTGGAAATTGAAAGCGCTCTCTTAGGCTTTTGTCGGCAGATGTCCTGCCATTTGGGTTCAGCACTGTTCACGCTCTAAAATCAAAATCACATGAGGGCCTTGGGGAAGCAGAGTTTTCAAACTGCTTCCCACTATGATCTGTCAGAAGTTTTCCATTTAGAAATACCACCCTGGACTGGATGTTGTTAAGATCACAATTCCGATCCTCTCCTAATAAATGAGGTTTCATAAGGATTTCTTCCCTACTGATAGTCTATTTTTTTCCTTTATTTTTTTTTCAAGTAATTTTTTATCCTGACTGTCAATTTTTAACTTTCATTCGACTCATTCCTCAAGAGAGATTTTAAATGTGTTACTTCCCTAGAGAACTTACTCCTTTCCAGAACCACAACATGATTTAGCTTTAGGGAAAGGTTTTCCCCCTCCAGTTAAAAATGTTCCTCCACAACTCTCTTTTTTTTTTTTTAATATCTATGAGGAGTTCTGCTTTCAAAGATGTTGGCTTTGCATTCATCTTTGGCTTGTGCATCCCTCCCAGCGCCTCACCCTCTTCTGGGGCAGTGGGAGCAGCGGTGGCAGAGGGGGGTCCCTGCATTGCTTGGGTGTGCGCAGCCCCTGTGATCACTGTCATCCCTTCCAGGGCTGTCTCTCCTTGTTCAGCCAGATGCATAATCACTGCGAGGACGATACAGCTCTGTATTTATTCTTTCTGCCTTCAGGAGCATCTCAGGCACAATATGTGCATTTTCACAGGTATATTCTTTCCCAGTAGGAGGAAAAAAGACAATGGGCAACATTTCTAATTTGACTGTTCATTCAGGGGCAACAGCTAGGAGCCCCACACACAGAGGAAACCAGTGTGAAGCCCCACTTCATGGCACAGCTTCTGCAGCAGGGAACTACAGATTGCTACCTGACCTCATATATCTGATCTCCACATCTTGGAGACTGCTGGTGCAAATACTGCACTCTAATCAGGAGAAGGGTTTTTACTGTGGTGGTAGTTGAACACTGGAAGAGATCGTCCAGAGAGGTTGTGGAATCCCAACCCTTCGAGATACTCAAAACCTACTGGACACCATTCTGGGCTGTTTGAATAGGTCTCCAGAAGTCCCTGCCAATCCCAACCATTCTGTGATTCTGCACTCCTGTATAGGACAAGGAGCTTTGTGTGTGGGAGAAAAGTAATAACCCTGCAATGAAAGTATATATGATACTAATAGGTAAGGCTTAAATGGTCAGTGAAAAAGATTTGATTTGTCTCCCTTACAGTAGTTCCCAAGCTCCAGGGATGCAAAAACAGCAAGGACTTTGTCTTATGCACTGAAGAACTACAACTGTGGAAGCTCTGGCACCTGATCACTTAGGCCTGACTAAGGCCAGCATCTCCAGGACCTGCCCTACAGGATTAGGGTCCAGGTAGTGGAATGCAGTGACTTTGTCCAAGGACTCTAACAGCTATTAAAATACTCCATTTTATTCCTTTTTAGCTGCTGTATCACTTTGACTTATACTCTATTATGCCCAGAGATGGATTCTCAGCACATTATGAACCATGGGTAAAGAAGCTTTTTTCATTCTTTCCACATTGCCAATCTTACTCGTACAGACCTACCACAACGTGTCCTGCACTATGTAATAAAACATTGAAAAGAAGACAAGCATAACCCAGATAAAATTTGTGGTTCACCACATGCATGGCAATGCTGTCACTGAATCATCATGCCAAAGCAAGCCCTGGTCTCGCGTGCTGCTTTATACTGATGTGTGAGTTTTATCTAAGTGGGTCTGACAGGGTTATATGCAGAGGTCTGCAGTGCCTAAATTAAAGTGTTTATATAAAGAAATCAATAAACCTCAACCAATTACTTTAAACAAAATACAGAAGAGTGACAATTTCAGGAGAGTAAAATAACTGAGACTGAATCAAATAAACTATCTAGAACAGTGGTGCCTTGTTTGCTTCTGTTGGTAGTTTGTTTTATTGTGTGTGGTTATTGAAAGGTTCAGAGATATTCCTGAATCTTTATCCTGAACGGGAAAACCTACTTATCTCTGCAGTTTCTTTCTGATCTCTCATTCTGTTTTAGATTATGTTTATGATTAAATAAATAATAATAAAAAAAGGAAAAAAAATCCTAGAAGACAGAAAACAACTCTCCTACTTTATATTATTTTCATATGGAATTTATAAGGGGTTAATAGGTGATTATTATCTGTGATAAGATGCAAGTAATCTACTATAAATAGTTAAGAGCACATCTGTAGAAGATACAGAAAGTTACAAGATACCTATTGATCTGCTTGACATTGTAGCAATTGAATGTGATGTTTATTAAAAGCATATGGTTGTTGATCCAGAAAAAAGCAATCTGGAGAGTGGACAAAGGAAAGGAGGCCTCAAGTGCATGACCTTTCCTATCATTTCTCTTATTCAGTGCAGCTTGGTTTAACTTCTCCAAAGGGAGAGCTGCTCTACCTACTTCCCCAATAATTTCCTGCCCATGAATTCAAAGGAAGATTAAACTTTTATGTTGTACCTTATCATAAATGAAACTAGTTAAATTAAAATACATTCTAGATATTTCCATCATGAAAGAAGTAATGAAAGTTTTTAATACAGTTGATTTCTAAATGTGGATCATCTTGTAACCTCTAGTATATGCCAGCCTATGACCAACAACTTTTTTTATCATCAGATCTGTTATATACTGTCCTTGATTGTTGGCAAAATACTGACAGAAACTGTGTGCTAAAGGAGGCAGCATATTCGATCTCTGTTTTGGCATCACAGAATCACAGAGTGGTTGAGGTTGGAAGGGACCTCTATAGATCACCTGGTCCAAGCCCCCTGCTCCAGCAGGGACACCCAGAGCACGTGGCACCCAGGTGGGTTTGGAAGATCTCCAGAGAAGGAGACTCCACAGCCTCTCTGGGCAGCCTGTGCCAGGGCTCTAACACCCTCACAGGAGAGAAGTTCTTCCTCATATGAAGGTGGAACTTCCTGTTAAACACAGGAGTTAAACTTACATCCATTACCCCTTGCCCTGTCACTGACCACCACAGAGAAGAGCCTGGCCCCATCCTCCCTACAATCGCTTCTTAGGTACTTGAACATGTTGATTAAATCTCCTTTCTCCTGGAGAAAAGAGCCTTCTTTTCTCCAGACTGAACAGGCTCAACTTTCTCAGTTTTTCCTCATACGATAGATGCTCCAGTCCCTTAAACATCTTTGTGACTCTACGCTAGACCCTCTCTAGAAGCTCCACGTCTCTCTTGTCCTGGGGAGCCCAGAACTGTACCCAATACTACAGAGCTGAGCAGAGGGGTAGGATCCCCTCCCTCGACCTGCTGGCAACGCTCCTCCTCATGCAGCCAGGAGCCCATTCCTTCTTGGCCACGAGGGCACATTGCTGCCTCATGGTTAACCTGTTGTCAACCAGGACTCCCAAATCCCTCTCTGTGGAGCTGCTTTCCAGCAGGTCAACCCCTAATCTGTAAAGGTGCCTGGGGTCTTTCCTCCCCAGGGGCAGGACCCTGCACTTACCCTTGTTGAACCTCATGGGGTTCCTCTCTGCCCAACTCTCCATCCTGTCTAGGTCCCCCTGAATGGCAGCACAGCCCCATGGAGTGTCAGCCACTCCTCCCAGTTTGGTGTCATCTGCAAACTTGCTGAGGGTGCAGTCTGTGCCCTCGTCCAAGTCATTGAACAAGTTGAAGAGCACCAGGCCCAGTACTGACCACTGGCCACAGGCCTCCAATCAGACTCGATACAGACATGGAGCACTTGGAATTTATGGATATACCAGGATTCTGCAATGAAATGTAAAGTAGAGCTGCAAATATATGTATAATCTTTGGCAAGGTAAATGAGATCCACTGAATGCACAGTACTCTCCAAAACACCTCTGGAATCATGTTAGCTAAGATAAGATATAGATCTTAGATAAGATATAATTAGATAAGATAGATATAGTTAGATAAGATATAATTTTTGTTAGTTTTCGAAGATGCAATAAGTACGTAACTCTTTCTTTACTAGTAAAAAAAAGTGCTATTTTGAAAAACCTGTTTTCCAGAAGGTTTAATGTATGAAAAGCTTGTAAGTACCCTCTATCCTTCTATAACATGAAAGAGAATATTATCCTTTTCAATGCCTTAAATGCTCATTTTGCTTTTATAGATTTTTTTTCTCAGTTTTCAGTGACTTTTCAATTCTCATCTGTTGATACAAAATAACAAAGCTCTGGAAGGTCTTTAGCTTTGACTCTGAAACTGTCTTTGGTTGTAAGAATATAGTCTCTGAATGAGTGAATAAGCTTTCAGGATCAGAATTCCTTACTTCGCTTTCTTTCCCTTCCCTCCTTGACTGCCTGTTACATTTGTAATATCTTGTTAGTCCAGGACAGCTTTGGATAATAAGAGACAGCTATAAAGAGATGAGTAATTAAGGTATGTGGCCTAGGAAAAGGGTACACCGTGTAGAATATTACAAAATATTCCATGGCATTTTATTCATTTATGTAGTCTTGCATATTTCTTGCTCATTATTTACACTACACCGATTTTTTTTCCAGTTAATCACAATGCAGTATTTAGTACTACTGTCCTATTTAACTAATCAAGTTCTTTGTTTTGATCGGAAAGCCTGGGATTAAACTAGGATGATTGAGAGAAATGATTTGTACTAAACATTTATGGATTTTATATAAAGACTTGCATTTGAAGTTGATTACCCCAAGGGAAGGTTTTCAAGAAATTTTACTCAGGAAAGTTTATGTTTTTCAGATCTAGCAGAAAGAATAAACTCACACATTTAATCTATTTTAGTTAAATACACATTTTTGATTTTTTTCTTTTTTTCCCCTCTAAATTATTCTGTTCTACTCTACACATATATATTCTCCTATGAAGAATAGTGAGACCAGAAATACTTCAGTGAAGCAGTACTCCTTGTGAGTGAAAATAACAGAACAGAGGTATTCTATCTGCCTATGTTCATGCCTTCAAGCCTGTGTAGCCTGTCTATTTTCAGACTTTCAAGACTCTTACAAGGTAGTTTCCTGGACAAAAAAAAAGTCTTTCTTTTTTTCTTCCTTTCCTTTTTTTTTTTTTATTTTTTTTTCCTTTCCCCACCCCTCCACCCCCACCTTTTATTCCTTTCTTCAGTCATATTGCCAGTGTTCTACTACCGTCCCCAAGCTCTTATGTGGCTTCCACTACATCTGTTTAGGTAGATGGTTCTAGGTGCAAATATCCCAGTGCTGTGTGGTGATTCAGTCCCAGGCAGGATCCCTCAGTCCAAAATAACTAAGTTTTGGACATTATCTTATTGTCGTATGGTGGTATAATTTCTACTTAGAAAGTACACTTTGTTCAGGGTCAGACTGTTTCCACATATGATCTTCACTTTAGCTTCACCTGTTCTTGCAAGAAAATGCTTCCCTTTCCACATCTGGCAGGTGTCTCCAAATCCTTATTAACACCATATGTGGTACATTCACTTTCTTAAACCCCTTAGCCTTTAAAGAAGTCTTGTGGAGGCTTTAATTCTCATTATATTTTTCTGTTCCAGTCATATTCAAATTAAGACCTAAATAAAACTATGCCTGCTTCAGGTGTGCTCCTGTCAGGCTCTTCTATATCGAACTGACTGAAATCAAACACCTTCTATGTGTTTTGTAGCCTGTAAATCTAAACTCAGATCTAGCAAGGTGAGGGTCTCATCACGGCAGAGTAGTGAGGCTTTGGACATGGCATGTTCTTATTTTGGCAATTTCTGCACATCCACCCTGTGGATATGCACCCTTTGCTTATTATTTTAATGGCTCCTTGTTCCTCTGTAGGAGTCTCCTTCCACGAAGTTCACTGCAAGATCAGAGCTCATGTCAAACACTCACAGCAACAGACAGTCGTACTAGGGGCTCACAAGAACTTAACAAAAAGATTTCACTCTTTTAACATCAAAAATATGCTTAAAACACACCAGATGTGTTCCTAAATACAGAGATGAGTGAGGGATAAAAGCTTCTTTTATTCTTGATAAAGACATTGATTTTTAATTGCAACTAGTGATTTGTTCTAATTAAAAGGCTGTATTATGGTCATGATTTGTTTGGGCCACTGTGATTTTGACAGGATCATTTATAGTTATTAAATAATTTAAAAAGGGTGTTAATTTTTTTTCTGAAAGAAAGACTGAAATGAACCCCAACATTATTCTGATTCTGGTACAGCTGTTTCAATTTTCAAACTGAACTTCTATTCTTTCCCTTATGTTTTAAAATGTAATGTGAAAGAAATAGGAATGAAGATAAAATGGGAGAGAATATCTAGCTCTGAGTGTCCTGTGCGAACAAAAGAATAACAGTAAAATACAAGGCCATTTATTTTATCTATTTGTTTATTTCGAACTATTTAGAAATATGTTGTTCTGCCAAAAGCCTGAGTGCACATGCAAAGATGTGTACAATAAATCTTGGGAATTAAACCCACTTTCATATGCTGTGGAGAAAACAAACCTGTTGGGGAAAAACTTATGGAAATAACCAGGGGCAAAATCTGTCCTCGGATGTGTACGTTGCTTCCAGGGTGATCAGTAGAAGGACATGTGCATCCCTTGTTTCAGTTCACACGATTTCCACATCAGGATTAAGGAATAGAGCCTAAAACTTGTCAAAATCCTCAGATTTCCTGCTGGTGCAAGCTAGGATCCCATCCAGTTACAGGTTTGTTCCTGTCAAAACTGACATTGCCCTAAACACTATAGGGGGTGAACTGTGTGCCTTTATAACAGTAATATGAAACAATATCCCATACATACCCTTCTTGCACATATGCTCTGGATATTTTTTTTCAGGTTTCTCTGACCTTACAATTTCTCCAAAAACAAAAGAGCACAAAAAGTGGGGGATTAGAGGAACCTCGTTTCCAAAGACAGTGGCTAGACAAACAGCCAAAAGTGAAGAGTGTTGCAATTTCCTGTTGCTACAGTTCAAAGTAGGACTGGTTCTGCAAAGTTTCTTTTAAAGTGAATTTTGCTCTTAGGCCATAAGCACAGGGCAATGCGTGCATCACCCCGAGCCAAGAGCTGCGCTTCAAAGCTCGGCTCGACTACTGACCGTAGGCCTGAATCCACTGAGCATTCTCCTGGAAGTTTATGGGTCTGCTCAAAGTAGAGTTGTGGCTGTTAGTTTTAACTTACCTCTCAGTTCCATTTAATTTATTTCTATTTTGAGTCAAAATTATATTTTTACAGGGAAGTGAATACTAGTCTTTTGTGAAGCAGGTGGTTTTCTGAATAGGCCCTCTCATTTCAAATACTCTGAAAGAAATGAGAGTTCTGTGGTTTGCAGACAAATAAGTCTTAAAGGTTGTACGTTTCTGCCTTCTGAGTTGACCTTTTGTTACTGCTGAGTTGAAGTCAGCCATGCAAGACCTGGAAGAACAAAATGGGATTAGATTTCAGAGACATTAAACATACCCTGTGGACCAAACTCTTCAGTGCATGACCTAAGGAGTAATTCTAGCTCGCTGCCACACATGGCAATATGTAGATCCTAAAATCAAGCTCATTACGATATTTAAATAAACAAGAAAGAGAAGAGGACCAAATGGGAAAAAGTGGAAGCAAATGAGCAGCAGCTAACAGAAGCTCTACTTGGCAGCTACATCCCCTCCAGAAACTGATTATGTGGTTATTTCCATGTCTTAAAAAGAGTCTTCCTGAAAAAAAAGTTAAACACTGAAAGAATAAAGTAAATTGAAAGAAACCAGTGTAAAAAAATATTAATGACTTGGACTGTGATTAGGACAGACTTGTTCTGTAGAGATCTCACTTACTTTAATTTCCTGTTCTACCTGGCTGTGGTCTGTCCCTCTCTTGTTTCTTCTGCAATACAAGATCTTAAATTCAGCAATGATTTCACATTCTCTTTTGAGACTTGATTAGAATGTTGTGAAATTAATGCAGCTAAAACCAAACAGTCTAAGAGCTCAGTTTGCAGGAAATTCAGCATTCTTCTTTGCAGCTCATTTCCCAGTACTGCAAATGATAACTCTCCCAAAATGGAGTAATGAAGTGTAGATTTCAAATCTGAATCTCTTATTGTGGATATGAGTCTACCTTGAAGTCTATCTTTGCTTTTTGTCTTGGATGAAAATGTGGTTTGGCTGAATCAAGAATTCTCTGTCCTTTTCCCCCTCTATGATGAAGAAATCCTATTGCTCTGCCTCATGTGTTTTTGCTATATGAAACTCAACATTAAAGATAATCTGCTTTTCCAAACGACTAAATTGTCTCTCATGTAAGATTAAATCAATCTGTAGTCCCCAAACGTTTTTAAAGCTTCTACTAATCAATCAAAGGAGATGCTGCTCTACGACGCTAAATACTGAACTGGTACAAGCTCATACTGCTGGTTCAAATTTGTTCAAAATATTTTGATAGGATAATTTTGTCCTGGCAGACTTGGGATCAGATCAAGTATCATCTGTTCTCCTGCAGCTACACAAAGGCAGCCCAAGCACCATATGGCGTTCTCTGGCACTGCACACACGTCACAGCAGAAACACGATCACACGTTTGCACCAGACCTAGATCCGATTCCTATTGCTTTCTAGTGCACTGATCCAGTATTAATGAATATGGAACCACTAATAGTTTGCCTTTGCTTTAAAATAAATGACCTACTAATATTGAGTATTGAGTTTTGCCATCAGAGATGTTAAGAGTCCCTCTCTCCCAATAGAACTAGAGTTGTTTTTTGGTTGCTGTTAGAGCTGATGAGCAGAGAAGCAACATGAGAGATAAGGGACACACCAGGTCAGGGAGTGCTTAATCAAGGGGTAGTTAGTTATGCAAGGGGCTGCAGTTATGTATCTGCCACTGTAAAAGCAATGCCCATTTTCTGGTCCTTTGGTTAACGCAAGTTCTTTCAGTAGCTGCTGCAAGGAGCTACCGAAATGATTTACACAGACATACGCATGCACACACAGGACACTGGTCTTTTCTTAGAACTTTCTGGCCAATGTCCAATCTTTAACTGCAAAATTTATATTTAGGAACTGTTTTTGCTGTGACCTTTCCTCAGAAAATGGATTTCGGTCCTGCATAAGTGATTCACTAAATGTTAAAAAAGTAGTGAATAAAGAGGCTCAGAGTCTTATGCTAAAATATTCTCTAAGGAGCATTTTTTGTTACTTTTTGAACCCCATGTTTTACTTTCAAATGTACAAAAAGCATCCATATATTTCAATCTGAAATGTCGTTCATTTTACAAAGGTGGACTAATGAAGAAGAAGGATAAGTGAATTTGAGATATCTTAATAAAAGTTGTTCATAAATACTTTAAATCTACTATAACTTTTACAAAGAAACATTTGGGGGGTTTATTATCAGTACCAAACTTTTAAAGAAGTATTTCTGGAAAATACATATATATATATTTAAAATTCTAACCAAGTGTAAGCCTAAAATAACGTTTCAATATGTTACAACACTCTGATTTGAGAAAGCCAAAAGATTTGTTTTGTTTTCAAAGCATCTTGAATTACTAATAAAGTAAAGGAAAATTCTCAGGTAGTAAGCGGTTTGAAACTTTTCCATTAAAAAAAAAAGAATATCAGAATTCATTTCTTAACAGCAAAGCAATTTTGTAATGTTGCACATGCATTTTTTTTCCTAGAAAAGATTTATGGATCTGACCCTAATCAGTTCACACCTGGGTAAAATGAGTGTAAGCAGATGTATAATGCTTCTGTTATAATGTGGTATTGCTTCCACTCACAGGGGAAATCCTGGCTCCAGCACAGTCAAAGAAAGTTTCTCCTGCTCATTTCTTCACACCTAATTCATGTTTCATCTTTAAGAACCATTGATTTCACACTAGACTAGATGTTGCTACACTTACTGGTACAACTGCCAGTTCATTCACAATGAATAGTCTTACTATCGCAACAATTTAAATTTTTTTACTTTATCAAGGGCCAAAATAATGGCTCATGCCCTAGTTATTTCCTGTCTAGACTACTATACTGGTCTTTTGGATAGATTTCCTGCTTTCAGTATTGTTATTTTCAAACAAAAATGCACAAAACTCTGTATCTTGTTTCTTACTTTTCTAAGCTCTTAAGAAGATGATAGACTTCCTCCCTTGGCTTGTAGCAGGTATACCCCCCCATTATAGCAGGAATATACCTCCCTCTTATAGCAGGAATACCTCCCATAGTGAGGAATCAATTGTTTATTTATGCGTGAACTGAGTTTACCTGAGGAAGCAGGAATTAATCCTGCAGGTTAATCTAAAATAGATTCTCCTTTTGGTAATGGCATACTAACACTTTTAAGCCTATGAAATATCTCATTTATTTTGCTCAGATGAAAGAAGACAGCACCGTGCCTGAAGCAAGTCAGAGGTCAAATAGTCGGGTGGGCTTCATTCATCACTTTAGTATGATCTTATAAAAGTTTACTGTCCTGTCTAAATTAACCATATAATCTCTTTTCTGGGCAACAGAGAGTTGCCAGCAAGTCCAGATAATTATTTATATCAACTTTCTTAGATGTCTGATCTAAGCTGCCATGAATGGTCTCTTTAAGACACCTTTTTCAGTGTATTGAGAGATCTATGTGCCTAGTCTACACTAGGCACTAGATTAGATCCTCAAATTTTGGAGAGCTAAATTAGATTGGAAGAATCCTGTCCTTTCTTTTCCGCTAGATATCTTCTGAGTTGCCAAGAATGAGTGAGTGCTGATGACAGCCATGCTACCCATGGAATGGCTATTAGAATAGCTGAAGAGGCCACTGAGTCATTATCTTTTATCTTTTAATAATCATTATCTTTTACTTGTAATTGCAGTCAAATAAATTAATCATATTTATTATAATGTTCCAGATTCGTAACTCCACTGTTATGGAATGAGTGGTGGTAGGGGTGTGTGACACAGTGCACTTCATTTGTGGGAAAGAAATAGTAATAGGTTTTCTTGATAATGACAATGGTTTCACAAGATTCTGTGGCAAGGTCACTTATTATTTATTGCGTAGAGGTTCAAGATATACACAGAATTACCTCCCGTTGGGTCACGAGGCCCAAACTGTCCCCCCTTGCTTTCCAAACCCCTCTGAGAGGAGTCTGACTGCAGCTGGATCCAGTCCCAGTCCCAAGCCTGGTCAACGGTTTATGACTAAGGGATTTGTGCACAGTTACAAAGTAAAATTTACAAGTTCAAAAAGAGAGTGTGCTATAGTCACTTACCAGGAATCTGTAGTGGGAAGGATCTCTTAACCCCGAGGAGTGTCCTTGAGAGGCTCCCTGCTCAAGGGGAGATCCCGGCATGCAACCCGCTGCCTTGCAAGGAGAGCTCAATGGGCTCTCGACCTGTCCCCATATTTATAGGGTGAGATGACTGACTTATGGTCATTCTTTCAATTCAGAAATGTCTGTTGGCTGGTTGGTGTACACACAAATAGCCTTATCTCCCCATCAGGATACGGCATTCAGGACTGTTATTGATGGTTAATGTCCAAGTGGGGGAAGAAATCAGGGAGGCAACGACCAGGATCAGATAATGTGGTAGTTAACACCTGAACAGGGCTACCTGTGAGAAGTCAGCATGAGCTGGGGAAGGAGCGCATCTGTCATATTCAACCTTTCTGTTTCAGTGTCTTGCTCTATAGTATTTGATTAAATGATGAATCAGAATCTTTAATATTTTAGTTGGTTGCACTTTGTATTTCATTTTTTCCTCTAAACAGTGACTTGATGAGATTTGTTCCATATACTTCTCCTGTACACTCGATTTCATTCACAACTTTCTCTGTATGTTCTGAATGTTCTTCAGAAAGTTATAATCCAAGACTAATTCATTGACATCACATTGTGCCTTTGTTTGTACTGGAAACAGAGGCAGCTTTAGTGCCTGTGTGATTTTTTAAATCTTTGAGACTTCAGTTGTTTGACTTTGTTCTTCTATAGCCGTGAGTTTTGTTTTATTCAGTTTTGTATTTAACATGTTTTTATACAGGGTTTGCTATTCATGCATGTTTCCAAACCAATATTCCAACAAAGCTCAAGTGTTCTGTTGATCTCATTGTGAACAGTTTTTAGGAAAGATTTTTGGAAGCTTTCCAATAAAAATGCAACAGAAGCAGACAGGGAGAGGTTAGGCAAACAGTGCTGCATTATACATGGCCACATATAATACCATGCTCAGGAAGGACTGAAGAAATGTAATTGTTGAAAGGAGTCATTTATAGGGAAAAACAGTAATAAGCAGAAGTAAAGATTTCAGAATTGTCTTTAGTAAAAAAGAGGACCAATGTTATCTGCAATCTGGAAGATTTTGTCTCAGTACCAAACTTCCTAATTTTGAAAGGATGTGAACAAATTATCTTTCCAGTTCATTAGAAGGCACTTTTACCAATATGCAGTTTTTATCATGTCTGTTTGAAAATATCATTAAATACAGGGTGATGGTAGTATTGATTAGTTAGGATGAGCTAAGTATTGTTTTTAATTACTATGATAATTGAAGATAAAAGATTGTGACTGCCTTATGCTATTTCAGTGCCAGCTGTGCAGAATCTAGTATCTAAACTGACCTGTTAGAGGTTGTCCTCTTCTGTTTCTTTCTTCTTTCAGAGAGTATGTTTTACCATAATCTGGTCAACCAGTGAAAAATGTCCATTTTTTTTCTGTGAAGATATTCTAGGCAGCTAGCGAGTTGCTCATCCTCTATATTAGTAAGGATAAAGGCGTACACGGACCTGATAACAGCCTCTTTTCAAAATCATGATGTTGAAGAAAATAAGAGCAAATGTTTTAAACTGATATGGTTCCTTCTCTGTCACACCAGAATCCATTTTTTCATCAGATACTGAACTATGCACAAGGAAAACTCATAAACACAATTTTTCTTCACGTTTGAATTATTTTGGGATTTAATGTGAATCCTTGAGAATACTGAATCCTTATAGTATGGATGCAAATGTCACTGTTGCAGATGGAAGTGCTCTTTTCTTAGAACAGACATGATTAATTTTGCTAAGACTCTTGCACAGTTAAAGATTTTCCTTTTTCTCAAAGTGAGGCACTGAAACTCGAATCCTGGGCAATTTCTCAAGAAAATAAGATTTATTACAATGGGCTCATCACTAGTTAAATATTAATAATATCTAAGCCAAGATGCCTCGAGTATCTACTAGATTTGCGTTATTCTACATCAGCTTTGAATTCCAGATTTCCTATGGCCATAATAGAGAATAAGTGACAATAGTTATTTACCAGAGATTTCTTTTCAGTTCAAATTTTGTTTTGTCAGCACTGATAAGCATGCATCAGTAATAGGTACTATGTGTATATATATATATATATACATTTTCCCTGTAATATTAAATTTCAAGTGAAATAAATTTCCTCTCATCTCTTTACTACCCCTCACTGTAGAAAACCCTACAATATTACTTCACTCATTTGTTCTATTTTTTGGCTCTCCTATTGGTATGGTGTTCATAAGAACCACATTTATGTGCCTAATTTTAAGCCTGCTGAATGAAAACTGCTTTACTTGACATCAGGTAGTGGAAGCTTAATAATACTACTCACAGAAAAGGTATAAGATCTTAAACTTTTACTAAAACTATTGGTGAACTTTCATGACTTACAAGTAAGCACTGTTAAAGGAGATTTCTTTTTTGTCTAGACATTGCCTAATACAACGAAGAGAGTTAAAAATTATAAACATCTTGGCATTTCATTTAAATGCTTATGAAGTGAGATGATTTCATACAAGAATGAAAAAAAAAAATGCTCTCAGCAGACATATGGAAATATAAGGCTATATCTATGCCACATACGTATCCCCAGACTAGTATCAGTCTCCTCTGTCCGGATGCTGCGCGACATAAACGCGCTGTTGCCAGATTCAAACTGCCTTACTGACTTTTGGATCTCAACATGTGCTACGCTAGTGCTTTAGGCAGGGGGGATGGCTAGACACTCAGCAAGAGAGGCAAATCTGTTCACATTCTTTGGTATGGTAGATCTGTTTTGTGTCATTATCAAAGATGTTTCGATTGTCCCCAGCCTCTGCAGAACAGCTGAGAAGGGCAGAAACTGAAGAAGATGGAGGAGACAGTTGCAAGGACAATGTCAGTTCCAGCCTCTTCTGTGCTTGTCCTGCCAGAATATGCTCCCAGAAAGGCACATACGAGGAGGGAAGAGAAGATGAGAATGAGCTGCCTCTCTGGGATGACTTATTGACCTCAAGTGGCAAAAGTAGCAGAAGAGGCAGAGTATGTCTTGGTGGACTGGGTTATGGGACCTCTCATACCCTCAGCCACCCAGGTGAGTGGGATCTGAGCACACTTCCTGCTGCCCCAACAGCTGAACCTGAGCCATACAAGCACTACTACACTGGGGCACAGAACTCTCCCTAACATCAGGGTTTGTTTTTTCCTTTCTTATTTCTGTTATCTTAGGCAACTACCTACTTTGCCCAAAGCTGACACATTAGATGGGTCCAGTAATGCCAAAAGAGTTCAACAGTTTTTCTTATGAGAATGTGCTTCTCTCATCAAAGAGACAGGAAGAGCTTTTTTGTTTGTTTTGCTGTAAAGATGCTAAAAGCATCATTAGCACCAATATTGGACTTTGACAAATAAACTGTATTCTTAAAATTAATTTTCGGCAACTAGAACTCTGAAATGAGAACTTGTGTGATGACTTCATCCTTACCCTCTCTACCAAAACCCAGGAGACCCCCAGACTTTAAACTCAAGCCAGGATCTCTCAAAGGTCCCCTAATTTAACGTGATGTCATCACAGACTCTGAAAGGATCCCTTGATTTGACCTAATGGGCTATCCATTCAAATTACTTCCCCAGGCACAGAGCTCCCTGGCACAAGTCTGGAGGGAAGTCTCAGCAGTGTGTGTGATTTATATGTTTTAGCTAGCCAAGTCCAAAAAGCCACTCTCTTTATGGTACTTAGGGAAGCCTGCATGAAATAAACCTGGGATTGGTAAAGGCATTGGAGAAGAGAGAAGGTAAAGTTCCCTGAGGTCTATGAATGATTATGATGTACATAATGAATTCCTTTATCTCCTACTTTTTATTGACCACAAGTATAAATACAAAGTAAACATGCTTATTCCACACAAAACCTTATGATCTGATTAAGATATTTCAAGATACACACAGGCAAAATACTACAAGGGAAGTAGAAATGGTGCACTTTATAAAACTCTAATTTTGGGTTTTTTTTTTTTTTTTTTTTGCAATACATATTTCTTTATGTGCATTTCCTATTCTGTAGAATGAATCGAGATAGGTGGTCCAGGAAAAAGAAGCCATTCTTGAAAAGGTGAATGGGAAGAAGTAGCTTTCTTGGAAGGGGGCAGAAGGAGGGAAAAAAATCCCATGCTGGGCAAGAATGAAAAGCATCCTCCAAGCACAAAAAGTCCTAAGATACAGTTAGCTTAGCACACAAGCAAGCAGTGCTGTAGACTCACATCACTCCGTCAGCTAAATGATACTAATCTGTTCAACCATGAACATATTTTCAAATAAATTCCTGGTGTGTGTTTGAGCTTTGCATAGCTGCAAAGAAGTTGGTAAATTAGCATTTACTATGTCCTTAGTAAAAGGATTCAAAATCAGACAAGAAATCCCAGCCTCTAGGTTCAGCTGCCTGTGAGGTCTGTCAGGGAAATGAATGCCAATCAGCAATTAGAGCAACTGACAGAAGCTATATGCTGTGAAAACAGCAGAGGCAGATATATTCTCATTGGTTGCAATTTGTGTGCAGGACAGTCATTAAAATGAGGAAAAATGTAGCAGCAAGGCATTTCAAAGGAAAGCACTGGAACATTTTAATACTTTCCATGTACACTTCCTTTTGTCAATGAAAAGAGACAAGCATGTCCAGAAAGCAATTCACTTTCCTGTAGAGGATGAATTGCTTGTTGGAGTGAATTCTCTCTGCTTGTTTGCAATAGAAAGAGTGTAGCTAATTGAGAGGGAATAAACCGCACGTTTTAGAGAGAATCTGTAACAGACTAATGACTGTATTCTTGAAATTGTTTCCCTAAGATAATCATCTGTAGGGTTGAACAGTATATATAAAAAAGGTTATTACAGGGAGTACAGGTACTTATTTTGCCATTGCAGATCTTTAGAGACATCTTCACCTGAAATAATGCAAGCATCTAAATCCATACTTACCAGTGATATTTAAAAATGCTCACAATTTTTTCCTCACAATTTTAAAGGAACTCAGAAGTAGAGAATCTGTCTTGCATTTCTGGTATATATTCTGATATATTTTTGTTGTTAAGTATAATAAAGCCTATGAATAGTTTCAGTTGCACTTCTAATACCATGGTTGGAGTTTTTGTTTTGTTTTGTTGCTTTTTTGTTTGTGCTTTTATAACTGAATATGCTACCAGAAATTAGATATATTAAGTACTATATTTTCAATATTAAGAGATATATTCTCAATTCCAGCTGACTCTTAGCTTTAGTCCAAAGATGACTGCAGCAGATACAGTGGAACTTGCCTGGTCTGTTTTCACATTTCATAAATCTCACATCCTTCATGTACTGATTCATGCAGGCTGCAGAATCTCACGCTGCAATTTCTACTGTGTCAAACCAATATGTTTTGCTGACCAAAATATTTCTTTCAGAAAACTATCCAGTCTTGAATTAATCCTTCAAAGGGAAAAGATAGTTACCTAATTTAAGGGATCTCCACCTAGATTATTTTTGCAACATAGAGCACTAATAGGCTAAATTACAGAGCCTGGGTAGAAATTTCTCCAGAGAGTTGGGTTGTAAAACATAGTACGGGTTGTAATTCATGGATGAGGCAAGGGAGACAACAAGGCACCCCTTTGAGAATTTGGGTTGTTGATATTTATTTTCTCATTTTTGTGACATAATGGTTGATACTCCAGAGATATAGTCACAGGTCAAGCCTACTCCTCAACTTTCATCGCTGTTTACTGACTTCTAGCATCAGGTAAGTAACTAATTCAAAAGGAGTCAGGTAACCACAAATTCCCAACGGGTCCAATCACAACACTAAAAATCAACCAATCAGTCAATGAATCAAATAGAGAGAAACCCACCACCCAATCCCAAAACTTGTTAATTTTGATCTGCGCTCTGTCTCCAGCAATGGACATAAGCAGAAATTTAGGGAAGAATAAGAAGGCAGACAACGTATGTGGTAGCTTCCCTTTATACTCTTCCAGCCTCTGCTTTCAGCTAAAGATATTTACCTAGCTAGATGTAGTTTCCATGTCGTTAGCATTTTCAGTGAATGTTTTTGTTCCATGAACTTTTGCAGTCTTTAAGGCTTAAGAATATATGCACTATCTTTCAGAGTGCAGTTCCACATATCTGCTATTGACTGAAGGAAATGCCACTTTTTTTTTTTTTGTCATTGGTGGTGGGGTTTTTGTTTCTTTTAAATCTATCTCCTCCTCACTTCACTTGTATTTCCTTGTCTTAGTCTTGAAAGACGATGAAAAGTCTGTCACTAACCACCTTTTCCCCAACACAAGATTTTTATACTTCTACTGTATTTTCTGAAGTCATTTCTGTTTTAGGCTGGGAGGGACCTGGCTCATCTCCAGAAGCCATTCCACACTTTGTTGACCTTCTCTGAACCTCCTCCAGCTTTATTCTTGTTTTGGAGATATGAACCTTAGGTATGCAGTTTTTAAGATAAATATATGCAGTGATTCAGGTTTTATTCTCCAACCCTTTCCAACAATTCCTAATCCTGCTTGCCTCTATGCTGAGCTTTGAGATGAAATTTTTGTGAAAATATCAATCATAATCCCAGCTTCTCACAACTCCTGAGAATCGGTATTGCAACAATCTTTTTAAAGGTGATTATTTTATATATTACATATATTTTTTTTTTCCCCAGGTGTATCATTTTATGTTTTTCTGTTTTGAATTTTATCTTTCATTTTCTTGCCTAATAGCTCCTTCTTATACAGTTCTTTCACAATGCCTTACAACCAGTCCTCATCTTTACTTCAAGAACAGTTTAGCAAACTTGCTTATTGATCTTCTTGTTTCAAGTCAGGTATTAATAAAATAAACATCACAGGTCTCAGCACAGCCGCATGCAAAAATGCACCCGTGCCCCTCTGTTGCAAGAACTGACCATTATTTCAACCTTCTGTCTTTCACCTCTTAGCAAATGAATTATCTATGTGAGGACTTTCTTAACCATTGCTTCTTAACCATGGTTTCTTAACCATTTTTTCCTTAAAACCCTTTGCTGAGAAATTTTGACAAAAGCAGAACAATTTCAACAATGGACCTTTACCTGCATGCTTGTAGTGTCTCTTAAAATACTCTATCAGGTTTTTGAGGCAGTATCAAAGAATATTTGAGGTTGAAAGGAACCCCTAGAGATCATCTAGTCCCACCCCCCTGCTCCAGCAGGGACACCCAGAGCATGGGGCACAGGGTGGCATCCAGGCGGGTTTGGAAGATCTCCAGAGAAGGAGATTCCACAGTCTCTCTGGGCAGCCTGTGCCAGGGCTCTGTCATCCCCACAGTAAAACTGTACTTCCTCACATGGAGGTGGAAATTGCTGTGTTTCAATTTGTACCCATTACCTCTTGTTCTGTCACTGGCCAGCACCAAGAATAATTTTCCTTTTGTGAAATCTACATAAGCATATCATATATAGAAAACTACCCATAAATTCATTTTTATTACTATTTCAAAATTACACAATTTTGTATTAAAAAAAAATCAGACTTGAGAGACTGTACTCTTCAGAAATATGCTGGAATCATTCTTAGAAGCTAAACTCACTTTTGCTACCTTCCAGTCATCATATTTCAAGGCAATTTTAAACAGATGTTACACTCTGCTAGTAGTAATATAGCTACCTCACCCTTTAGAGATCTTTTGGAACTTTTGTCTGACTACTAAAGTCTGGTTCTGGCATCTTCTTACTGTTGATTTTGTTTATACATCCTGTGTTCAATACAATTGGGACTCCCATCCCCAACTCAATGAAGCAGATGCCCTGAGTAACAGCCTATAATGAAAGGTTTTGATTTAACTAGTTCCACAGTGAACACACCAGTGCTTTTTCTTAAGTGACTCTGGTTAATATCAGTGGCCCTACAGACTCTTCTGATGGCTTTGATGAACTTAAGACAAACAAATAAAGAGACTTATTATTGCTTTGGTTTTACTGTTTTCTAGTTTTCCTTCAATCATTTTTTTTTGGCCTGGATTACTGTATTTTCACTGGTAAAGAACAGAATCACAAAATGGTTGAGGTTGGAAGGAGTATCTAGAAATCATCTAGTCCAAACCCTCCGCTCCAGCAGGGACACCCAGAGCACATGGCACAGGGTGACATCCAGACGAGTTTGGAAGGTCTTCAGAGAAGGAGACTCCACAGCCTCTCAGGGCAGCCTGTGCCAAGGCTGTCACTCTCACGGCAAAGTTTTTCCTTACATGGAGGTGGAACTTCCTGTGTTTCAGCTTTCATCTATTTCCCCTTGTCTTGTTACTGGCTACCATTGAGTTTCGCCTCATCCTCCCTACATTCTCCCCTCAGCTATTTATACATACTGATCAGATCACCTCTCAATCTTCTTGTCCCTAGGCTAAACAAGCCCAGCTAGTCTTTCATCAAAATATCGATGCTCCAGTCCCTTAATCATCTTCATGGCTCTGCACCGGACCCTCTCTAGAAGCTCCACATCTCTCTTGTCCGGAGTAGCCCAGAACTGCACCCAATACTCCAGGTCTGGCCTCATCAAGCTGAGCAGAGGGGCAGGATCCCCTCCCTCGACCTGCTGACAACGCTCCTCCTCATACAGCCAGGAGCCCATTGGCCTTCTTGGCCATGAGGGCACACGAATGGCTTATGAGTCTCTTCTCCAGCAGCAATGCATCCCTGTACGCAAAAAATCAGGCAGAGGGGGCAGGAGACCTGTGTGGATGAGCAAGGAGCTTGTGGC
>JAWLRI010000001.1:5156892-5172191 GCA_034781795.1 Crypturellus tataupa | reverse complement strand
GTTATATAAATGACAATAAATGATCTACTGACATGGAAGCTATAGCTTATTGACATGTTGATTAATATAAAAAATTAAGTGCTGGATGAAAAATGCCTCTTAGGCATGGACATTAACACCCATTCTGTGTACAGAAAGACAACTTCTCTCATTAATAGTCTGGTAAATAACTTTAATATTTGTTCTGGAAAACTCTGAGCATAAGCTAAACTGCAGTGGCTACTTTATACATTGGCTACTTTATACATAATCTTTTTTCTCCACTGAATTCTGTGGTAATTATGCATTTACTTAGAAACAACTGTGGAACCATTTGTCAAAAAGTCTAACAACAGCCTTTTATGCACGAGGAAGCTGTGGTTTTTATAGTGTTTAGTTTTTGAAGGTAAATGCAGTTCTTAATGTTTCTAATCAGCTGGAGCGGACCAGTTTTCCTGAATATTTCTGAAATGATGGAAATGTCATGTTTTTTTCTGTGGCTCTCACAAGACAGAATTTAGCAAATGGATGGGGACAGCTGCAGTTAGAAATGCAAAATAATTTTGTTTTTCTGGGATTACAACAGGACCTACAGATCTTGTTGCCACAGACCGTGGAAGAGTAAGGTTCAATACGTGACAGGTAGACACAGACTGAAATATCTATACATATACATTAGATTTATGCAAAGCAGGGAGGTTACTGCTCTCAAACTTCACATCAAGTAATGAGTTTCAAAACACGTCAAAAAAGTTTCTTCTAATGCCTAACAAAATCAAAGTAGAATCTTTTTCACTGTTTGCTATTGTTTTAAAGCCTCATTAGTGATATAAAATATTGACGCTAAATAAGCTGGATATTTCCAAATAATTTGGTAGCAGTTTTTCCCCCTTGAAATGTGAGTCAGTCCAAAATGTTTGAAAGATTGGCACATACTCTTCTCCATGATTTTTGCACATTGTTAATAACATGCTGAAAGTAAAGGCTGAAACACTTGATCAATGTGAAACAGAACGAACACATGTATCACAAAAACCTTTTGCTTGGTGCATTTACTGAGCTTTAAAGAGTCTCACAAGAAATCAATTTTTGCGGAAAATATTTTAACTTCTCAAAGCATTATCTGCTTCACAATTGTTTATTGTAGATGTCTCTGAGCTGGGATAATCTTGCTGTGCTGCTGAATGCACAGGAAGGAAAATTGAAAGGTGATGCAAGCATCACCCAGGGGCACCAAGGTTTATGATTAAAGGTCGAGAAACACATCGTGTCTAGGCTTTTCAAGAGTCGTCAAAATATACCAGCTTTTCCCTGAGCAAGTGGACATGTAGCTATATTTCCAATCAGAAAGCTCAGATGAGTACACAGAATATCTCCACATGCTCCCGCTCATCCAGATCAGCTTGAATGCCAGGAGAAATTCCAGGAAATCTTCAAACTGTATAGGGTCACTGTAAACCAAAGACTTTAGGAGCCAAAAAGCTTCACTCCAGATCCATAGCACTACTTGCATATGGGTTATGTCAAAATGGTACAGTGTTGACCAAAGTATGTTTGTTAAGGAGTTGCATATGTTTTTTGGAACAAAGCAGTTTATTATCCTCATCCCTGCTGTGCTGACCAATAGCTGTTGATCATAAGAAGTTGAAGATGAGAGAAATAAAGAATAAATCTAAAGAAGCTCTGTTTTTACAAGCAAATCAAGACAAAGCAATCACATATTTGTAATGAGAGAAAAGGAACCTCCAAAATACTCCAAAATGTATTCATTACTCATTTTAATTGAAAACATATATTATTGTTTCAGCATCATGATTTTTATTTCTCAGACACGTTACGTATGTCTTACTCTATGCTGTACAGCATAACACAAATTCTGATACTACCAAGAATCAATGTCAAGATAAACACCATTCCAAAACTTCACTGTAGAATAAAGAGGTAAAGATTGGGTCTATTTTTCTCATTTTAATGAGAATCAGAAGTATCTGATTGGTTCTTGGCTATCTCATTTATGGTGCTATGGTTTGCATCCTACAGCGATTTCAAGGCATGGAAAACAGATTCCTTTCAGAAGAGAAGCACTTTAAGGATGCTTAATGTACTCCAAACAGCATGCAGAGCCTATGGGAGCAGGCAAGGCGTTCTAAAATATAACCCTTATGTTATGGCCTATGGTATGGACACTGCTCCCTCAGCACCTGCTGATGTTGCATACATCGTTCTGAACTGCACAGCCACGTGGACTAGAGGAATCTGTTCTATTTAAGTGGTTTAACTTATGTGGCAGGTGTTTTGCACAGCAGGACTCCATGTCTACATCAGGAAACTGGTCCATATTCCAGTGTCCATATTCCTAGGACGTCCTTCTATAGATATCTTCCCATGTTTCATTTGGAATAAGTAACTGCTACACAAAGTGCTAGTAAACACCCATGTAAAGGAAATGCATTTACCCTGGAACAGATGCAGAAAGATCTACTAGCAGGAACAGAGATCCATTGTTGTCATTTGAGACTGAAATACTGTATTAACCTTCTAAAGTAAGAGCTGAGTGGAGACATAATTGATGAAAGAAGTATAAATTGGTAAAACCTATCTGACAATAAACTTAGCTAACAATCAAAGATAAAGTCTAGATATCAGAAAAGTTGTTCCCAGGAACATCCTTTTAAGAGTGGAAAAATAAGCTAAATAAGTTTAAGAGAATTTTATTTTTAAGGTTTAATACTAGTTTATATAGACAATTATGTGATATTAAATAGAGACCCATGTTTCCATTTTCCTTTGCCTCAAACAGAGTTTAGTACAATATTTTATCTTTAATTACACCATGGTTTCTCTCTGTAGACCGGCATATAATTCCTTAAAATCTCTTGGTTATTCTAGCTAGAATCTCACTGTACAACTCCATCAATGTCATAACTTCTTACAAAGTTTCCCTTATAACACTTCCATATTCTTCCACTATCTTATTAAAGGGATTAAATATTTTGTTTCTCATTCTTGTTCAAAAGAATGAAATGGCCTAAGTGACAGTATAGTGTTTCTATGATCTATTTATTAACAGCAAAGAATCCTGACACATTCTATAATGAAGCTATTGTATATCACTTTCTAAAATGATTCTGATAAATATTTTTATACCCTCAAAATTTCTGTGTGTTTCACTTCAAGAATATGTGTGCCCCTTCTGAAACTGAGCATTTATATAAACTATAAGACTGAAAGTCAAAGTATTTATTAGAGCAATTTCCCTGCCTGATGTAAATCAGTAAATCTCTAGTAGTTTCAGGGTGAACTCTATTAGTCAAGACTATTAATACTGTATTAGGAGTCATTTATTTCAGTTCTACACCATTTCTAACAAAAAACATTTTTGACATAAGAAATATTATAGTCTAATTTCTGTCAGTGAGTGACATGCAAGCTGGGAGCTTTGAAGTTCTTCTGCATTTTCCAAAACTGTGTTATTTCATGAAAAAAAAAATGTTTTGGTGATTGCTTTATAGAGCTGGAAGACTTCATGACAAATTCATTTAATCTTGGTATCTCTTATTTTTCTAATGTCTAAAATGTGTTTTAAGTTGCAGTTTATACAGGAAAATTAATCATGGTAAGTGAGCATGAAAAAGTAGTTTAATATTTTATTTCTGGCTATAGATCTTTACTTGAAATCCATTGAGCGGCCTTTCTGAAGATAATTCTTCTTTATTTTGTTTAGTCAACAAATGGTGGAATCGTATAACAAAAGTTCCAATTCATGGAAAGTCATGCCTCATAAAAACTCCTGGGGCTTGTACTGTTCTGACTTAGACCCCATGCAACTTCATTGAAGTCAAGTATCCATGGACTTTCACAAAATATTTGCTTATCTTGATCAGGCCACATCCAAAAGATACTTGGGATATGGTTTAGAATCTGTGCTACATTAGGAAGAGCTAAGAGTTTTACATTACATATCACACTTGCATCTTATTAATAGGCACTATAGAATCAGATGTATTTTTAGATTAAGACTTTTTGGCATGGAGTTTGCTGGAGTAAAGAGCTTATTGCATCTGAATTTAATTCCTGGTATAATGTGATCAAGGACAAGAGAGAGCTGAGCCAGATTGGAGTGGCTGAGTTTCACTGCTGTCTCATGGCTACTTAAATGACACTTCTGCCAAGCTTTTGTTGAATGATATGCTCATCTTTACTTAATATGAATATTTTAAGGCATTATTTAAGGTAAATTATTGAATATATAAGATTCATTGCTGCTATATCAAATATAATGTACTGCTGGTGATTTTTAACCTCTTAAATTTATTTGTTTGAATATTTCTCTTTTTTTTGCATAATTTCCTAAAGCTATGATACTGAAATAAAATTTAATAGCATTTATATAAATAAATAAAAATTCCCATCAAAATAGTGCCCTACAATAAAGTAGAAACTTAACATTGCTGACATTTCTTCCTCCTGGTGTCAGTAAAAGTAGATATAAACCAAGTCCATTTTTGAAAACATGTGCTAATGAAATTTAAAAAGTAGTTTGATGGATGATCTCCTGAAACCTTTTACAGATATACAATTGTAAAAAGCAAAGAAATTAAATCCAATAAACTGAATAAACAAGAGCTGTTGAAAGAGCCAGTTGCTAAAAAATATCCTATACATTTTAGATGCTTTTAGACAGCCAGACAGAACTAGAGGAATCTATTGTTCAAGAGTGTTTGAAATATTTTCTCATAAATTAAAAGCTCAAATAGTAGCCTGCTTTTTTTGTGAGCTTATATTGCGATAGCTTTGAAAGGCAAACAGTTTTCTGCGCAAGATTTGTCCTGCATGGTGGTTTTTGTTCTTCACTGTATAAAAAGGGAAAGTGGTAGCAATCAAAGGAAAAATAGTAAAAGAATAATAGTAAAAATACACATATACACCTATGTATATATGTATTTGTAATATATGTGTCATGAGCATAATTTGACTGTCCAAAATGAAATAAAAGTACCACCTTTGGGCCCATGATCAGGCTATTCTAATTTTCATAAATGTTGCAGTATATTTGATATCAAGGATCCAGGCAGTGTTTCCCACTTCATGATAGTCAGTTCCATCCTGCTTTGATGAGGTCCTTTGGAATAGGTGAGAAAAGAGATTTTGAAGCAGAGCACATGTTATTCTCATCCAAATTCTGATGTTCTAATTAAAAATACCCTTTACCCTTTGTCTATGTGTCTACAGTTATCTCTGAAATGCAAACGCATTTTCTCACCTTCAGTTTCTTTTTATGCAGGCAGATTATTCTCTGAGTCTGCCATTGCTTTCAAGAGGTCACATTTAGGACCAGACAGTAATGACTGTAACTCAGTTTTGTTTCTGCTCTATATGCCCAAGCACATGAGAGTTTTGAAAGCTTCATGGGCAATTGAAGAGTGACGAAGGTCACCTGCAGATAGAGCACATGCTTGACCATGTCCTAAACAGGCCAGAGGACAGGCTATCCTGAGACCTGGCTGTTGCAGGTAGAGTTGAAGAGACTCCAACAGCTACGCGCTGTGGGATTTGTAGAAAATGGGGTTTTCAAGGTGCCCTCATGCAGTAGAAGTACAGACAAAAGCAAACTGCTTTATAACTCTGCTTAGTTTAGAACAGCACGAGGAAAGAATTAAGTCCTGTAAAATGCCGCAAATTAATTGTTTCACATCCAACAGCTTTTGGCCCAAAGGCATTTGATACTGTCTTCTTGCGCAAGACTCCCCAGGTAATTTGACAGCAGCTGTTTTGCTAACATAAAGGTGCCTGCATCTAATAGCTAAGAGGATATGGTTTCTGATACCTCACTGCAGAGGATTAAATCATTTTGGAAAGGCTCCTGTCACCACTCTCTGCAGGCTCTTCACTAGCAATGCTCTCTGCTCGTTTCTCAGGGAACTTCCTTGGAAACCTCAGGCACTGACTGTAGCTTGCAGGAAGATGCCTTTTGAGAACTGGAAAATCATTTAAAGTGCCAGTGAATTGAATACTATTTTGTGCTCAGAAGAGAATTAGCCAATCTGTCCAAGCTGTAGGGAGCTTATAAAAAGGAAGGATATGTGGGAGCAATGAGAATGAAATATTTGCTTTCAAGACATTGCCTGAGGTTTTCACTCTATGTCAGAATTTGCACTCATTGTGTATGCAAAGCAAAACATCTATCAAAACCATTTGAATTTTCCCATTGCTCTTATAACAGGAAGAATAAAATAGATTAAATAATATGATTAGAAACATGAATCATAACTCTTAGTTGCTATGTTCCATGCTTTTTATTTTCATTGTTAATATCTAATAATATTAGTGCTAATATCTAATGATAATAGTGATGATCATACCGAGAATAATAGAAAAGACAATGATATAGAAACCATAATTAAACTTTAAATAAAATAGAAAGCAAGTATAGTGATTACTTTCACTACTAATTCTTCTTTTGAGCATTCTTCTGAAGGTTGTATATCTGGCATATATCCTGCACAAGCTTTTATTTGTACTTTAATCTTGTCTTTGTTGTGAGCGGTGCTTTCTGATGGAGAAAGGAGAGATGGCTAGGGAATTATTTGGCAGCAAGTGTGGCGATGGAAAGGAAACTATTCTGAAACAGAAAAGAGATTATATGTCAAATGGAAAAGTGTCAATCTGCAAATAAATACAGAGTGAAGACCAACAGGTGCCATGACTCCAAATCTTTTATGTTTCTATTCTGCATAAATGATACAGACAGGGAAACCAGCTGCAAATATGTTAGCTTTACTGAAACACAATACTACAGGGAGTACTAAATACCAGGCAGTTATCAAGGATACAGAAGAGGGATTTTGGATCTTCTTTGTAGAGCAATTGCACAACACATGTTAAATCAACATATGGTTCAAATGAAGGCTGGGATAAAGAAAAGATTTTTAAAGAAGGCTCAGTAGAAAGAGAGTAGAAAGAAAAGAGAAGAAATGTGATTTAAGAATGACAAGATTTTATAGAAAAATCAAAAAGCTCCAAAAGTCAGTTACAGAGTCCTGGAAATTACAAGAGTAATTAAAGAGATTTCATTTGTACCAAGTCACATTATTACACTGTGAACATGAGAGATTTTCCTTGCTTGTAAAAAGGAAAACTTGTCTCTTTTGTAGAAACAAGTTAATGAATCTGAATTTACAGGTTATGGAGTAGCTCACTAGGTCTCTTCCCCTCTCCTTATACTCTTTTGGATGAAAGATATGAAAAATGAAATATAATTTTTTGATTTATGAGACAGCTACTTGATAAGAATGGATTCTGTGCCAGTAATATCAGTGGGAGATTTTAGTTAAAATGTATAT
This sequence comes from Crypturellus tataupa, assembly GCA_034781795.1. Lineage (NCBI taxonomy): Eukaryota > Metazoa > Chordata > Aves > Tinamiformes > Tinamidae > Crypturellus > Crypturellus tataupa. The sequence goes on along the minus strand of JAWLRI010000001.1, from coordinate 5,164,869 downwards.
ATTTTTTATTTTTTCTGTACACTTTTGTAAATCCCATTGATAAATAATATGGTAGCAACATTGTTTATTGAAAAGAAACATATACTCTTTATGTTAAAATCTTTTCATGTTATGATTATTTGATTTTTTCCATCTGTATGAGAATATGATTCCAATAAGGGTTTAAAATAGAATAAAATAATTGTAGGCAATTTTCCATTCATAGATAGATAACACAAAGTGTTTGTTGTATTCCCTTTATAATGTACATTTAGAAAAAGGATGCCAGCCTATTGCCGTAATTTGTTAATTCAGTTATTCATTTAACAAAACTGATCCTGGGCTGTGCTTTGGTGTACAAAAGCTCATGTTCTAACTTTATTATTGACATCTATTGAGGAGATGGGAGTCATAGCAGAACAATTCTAATAGAATCATAAGAGAGCACATTGATTTTTGTTACAAACTCACAAATATTATTGTGATATTACTGCAGTGACTGGAATTGATCAGAGTCTAAATTAATGGTCTGTAATGAATGAAACTAAATCATATAATCATACACATACACACACACACACACACACAAAAAAAAAAAAAAAAAAAAAAAAAAAAAGATTTGCAGCATATTTCTAAAAGTCATCTGGTCCAAACCTGTTTTTCTTCCTCAGAGCAGGGCCAACTTCAAAGCTGGATGCAACTTCAATATTTGATTGGGTTGTTCAGAATCCTATCCAAACAAATTTTGAATATCCACAACGAGAAATTTCACAGCTGCTCTGAGCAACCTATTCCAGTTTTTGAGCAGTCTCACTGTGGAATTTTCAGAACATCCCGTCAGAACTTCTCTGCTGCAGCTGGTGCCCATAGCCCTTTGTTGGCTGCAGTAAAAAAATCCCCAGGATTTCCTACTCATACAAAAATTTACACAGAGATTTCTCTCCCAATTATTTTTAGAAGGACCCACGGCAATACCCAGCTGGTACTATTCTCCTTCTCTGAGGATTTCTTGCTAGAGAGTGACATAACACACATACATAGAACATATCCTTGCAGGTCTGCATCTACCACAGACTGAATAATTCTAAATAAACCTGGTGGATCAAGGAAGACAGAACATGACAAGTTCAAAACAAATTGCAGCATGCCCATGGCCACCTTCAAGAAGATGTCTCAGGGAACAAAGATAGAGGAAGGGGAAAAGGAAGACATGGAGCTCTCTAGGCTACAGTTAGAGTCGGGCTAAGGTCCTGGTTGTATGCAGTTAAATGGCAACAGGCATTCAGAGATAAACAGTCTCTAAAAACTTTACAATTCAAAATATTCTGCAAATAAACCACCAATCACCCCAATCATTCACCAGTTCAGATATGTTAGTCTTTCAAATGCTCACACAGTTTAGATCAGTATTACAGATAATTTATATTTTCTTCTATGTAAATGTTCAACTTTTCCCTGGAGAATTAAAAAAGAAAATAGTCTTTTCGATTTATGGAAAATCCAAAAGAAAGTGTTCACTACAAAAAGAGCAGGCTTCTACTAAGAGATAGTGCAAATCTACTAGTTGAATAAATAACTTTTAAAAATAGCAAATCTACTAGTTGAATAAATACTTTTTAACAATAGCAGTTTTGTCAGTATTACTGCTATTTTTTTCCTTTTACTGGAACTATACAGAAAGATAACCTTATTTCTTGTTTAAATAATTATTTCCTAGTATAGCTATATTTTCAACTATGGCCTCCTTATTTGCCTTAGTTATTCCCTTTAGATAATTGGATATATTATTTTAATATGGAGAATAATATGAGAAATATTTTGGATCAGATATTATTTACAGTGAGAATAGACAAAAAACCCACATGTTCATAAACAACAAAAGTGAATTTAGCTAGCTATCTGCTTCACTCCCTCTTATAATTGAGAAATGATTAAACTAATCCAGATGTGTCTGTGTCTTTAATTCCATCTGTGTCACAGTCAGCAAGGGCTGTGGTAGTCAGTGAGTTATTGCATATTAACCTTCAGAGTGTTTGATGTTAGTCTGTTGTGCTATAAAAATAATCATTTATTCTCAAACTTTGGAGTAAATCCTAAGTAAATTCTAAGATTTTTCCAAATAAATCTTAAGTATTTTTTTAGTAGGGGGCATTTTCTCTTCCTACTAGCTATGCTGCTGCAGGACTGTTAATTCTGGTAAAATATTCCAAAAAAGCAAGATGAAGAAACTGTGAAATTGAGTCCCAAGAGGCATTATAAAAAGTCAACAAAGTTGTCTTATAACAGCTTGCAGACATGGAATTGTGCATCCATATTACTACATATTTGTATAGACACTATTGAGCTGCCCTATTGATAACCTTAATTCTTTAATTCTGAATGCCCCAAGCGTCTCTAATGACCAGAAAATTACGTTTATTTACTTCATGTGAAAACGCTCTTCTAAAATATTTTTTTCATATTTGTTTTACTTGCTTCAAATTGCTGTTTATTAGATTCATATGATTTCTTTTCACTCCAGTAAAAATGAGTCCCAGAATACAACCCAAACATGGTACACTATGGCTACCTACAGCTGTTTGGATTTTACTGGGAAAAAAATACAGAGTGAGCAGCAAGCAGAGGTGCTCACCTTTTATTCTTCTGTCTCATTCAGTTAAAAGGACAAGGAATAAGCAGAGTCTCTCTGTTCACTACCGTCTGTTTGGTGTCTAACTGCAGATCACAGTGAATTTGCACAGATGCAGATAGGGCAATATTGAAACCCAGACTACACGTCTGTAGCTTTGTGAAAAGTGAAGTTTAGTTGTGGTTATTTATATCTATACTTCAAGGACAGCAAGGAAATAATGTTTTTAAGGTTAAGAAGGAAGGATGAAACCAGCCTGAAACAGAGATGCTAGAGATTCCTTATACTCCTACTGCTGTTTGCACAGCAAAATTGCTCATATTACCATTCCTTCCATGGAATCCAAAAGACAACAAGCTAGGTGATGTGCATATTCCAATGTTCTGAAATCTTCACTGGAAGGTATTTAAACTACTGAATTGGACAGATTAAAAAATAGGGACTGAGAGAACGGTCCACATATATCAGCTTGGAGGGGCTTAGACCAATAATATTTAATCACAGAAAGAAATATTAGAGACTATATCTTGTCCTCTCTTCTGCAAAAAGGGCTGCTACTCACTGGGATCAGCCTCATGCAGAGACAGAGCCTGGATGGATAGCACTTGCACGCTGCAAGTTTGGGGTTAGAGGGAAGACCACTACAGAACTAAGCTACTTCCTTTCCAAAAGACACCAAGTCAGAAGTTCAAGCATGTGTTATAAATTACCATAATACTTTCTTGTCATCAAGTATGAAAACCTTTTTCCATTGTCAAATATAAGCAAACTTTATCAGCCTTGCATATAGAGGTTGCTGAGAGGAAGTTAACTTTACAAATCTGGGCCCTGAAAACCTGGGGCTTCTTGCCCTTTGAAATATTTTAGAAAAGAGAGAAAACATTTACATATAGATCAGTCCTCTTTTCTGGAGACAGCATACATTAATCAAAGTGCAGTCCAGATCCTTCACGAAAGCCCAGTTTTATAGGTCAATAACAATGCTATACAGTAAGTAACTGAGCTTCAGCTTGTTCTTGCATGCTGTATACATGTGGAATGGGAATAGACCATTCGAAATAATGCATCCAGAAGTCCTCTTCAGCATATGTCGGTTTATGCAAAGAAAGACAAAGAATGCAAAGGCAGGGCAAATTCTGTGTTGGTCCTTCAAGTCACCTGAGAAGTAAGTAGTCTTATTTAACACATGGAGTATGTGTCTGTACACTAAACAAAAAAATGTAGGATATAAACTTCACCCCATGGCTGTCAATTGCTTTGCCAAGTAGGGGGTTTCCATAACCAACAGATTTCTCCGATCTGTAGCTGCAGAGGCAACTACCTCATTTGGCCCACCGGTGGAAAGACCTCTGGAACGGTCAGAGTCCAAAATACCTTGGACCTTCTGCTCATGTTAGCCGTTTAATTCCTGCATCCTCAATCCTTCCCCCTTACACTCCTGCTGCAAGCATTTAAGCAAGTCAGATGAATCATTGCAGTTCCTTGGCATACTGCTCCATCAGTTCCTCCTAGTTTTACAAGCAACCCCCTATGTTTGATGGGAACTATCCCAGATTTTCCACGCTGAAGTTACATGAGCATACCATGAGCCTAAGCCAAAGATTCTGGGTGAGTAAGGGTACTGGAGCAAAGTTTTGGATTATACCTTCCCTTGTCTCCTCTTGCACAGTCAGTGTTTAAGAACTGTGTTAAACTTTGCCTTGGGGCACCTTTTTGCCATACTCTCAGGGTTAGGGGATGCCCAAGCAAACAAAAAAGAAACTCAACAACTCATCAATGCTTCATTTCTGCTTCTCAAATGATATTGGTGGCAATATCATAGAGACTACTTTGATCAGCCCTGGGGAGTGAACAAGTCTTGGCTACTAAATGGTCTAGCGAAACAAGAGGTGGATTTGTGCATGCATGGAGATGACAGATCACTGCCAGGACTGATACTAACTTGTCATATCCTGACATGGTCATAAGCTGTTGCTTATGGAAACCCACAGCCACATGGATATGACAAATATTTCAACACAAGTATTTCTCCATAGCCTGGCATTCTGACACTCTTTCATTTTTCTGTTCTGAAGATGTATTGACATTTATATCCTGAGGGTATGAGAATGGCATATAGCCAAAGACCTTCTGGACCATATGATGCTTAAAGTAGGAATTCTTTTTTCCTTCCCACTTATTCTCCTAATAGACTTGACATGTCTTTCAGATTTTTATATTGTTGGTTGTCAGTCTGTTATGGATGTATTGACCCAGGTGTTCATTCACCTGCACAGAGATATGGTTCTATTGGGATTATTCCTTTTAGACCAACTATGTTCCACCATATTCCATCCACATACAGAAAACTAGATTTTCTTCCTTTATAATTTCTTCTTTTTCTCATGACAGTCCACAGCCTCAGAGTAGGCCTGTCTTACCATGGCAGCTATATATTATAAATGGGAGGTCATAATCTCGGGTGAAGTAAGTTGAAAGTGGTGCATGCGTGCATAAGGCTGTTGGGGCATGGCATGAAGACCTAGAGAGAAAGGGGTAGGTTGGCACGGATGACACCACATATGTGGATTGCTCTGTGACAGATCAGCTCCTGAGATTTACTCTCTCAACTCCCTTCATCCATCAAGATGGGCAAGAAGAAGCCGAGTAAGAGCAACACATCAGAGCTGGCCAGCGGATTTGGTTCTGGTGATGGTGAGACTATAAACAGAGCAAGTCTGACTAGAAATAGATTCAGTCAGAACATTCAGCAAGGTTGCTGATTTCTTTCAATAAACAATACTATAACTTTGAACTCTAAAAGAACTGTCTCTTTAGATTAATGATCTGGCATCAACCATGTCTTTTTCCAGTTACAAACTGTTCCAACAGTAAATAAAACAGTCTTGTAAGACAGGAACAAATCTCATTTTAGGCAGGAATGTTTATCTAAAGTAACCCTACTCTGCCAGAGCAATGATCTGTAGTAGACTTAGGGCACCTCACTGCTTGAACTCTAGTTTGAGAAAGCATTTCTTAAAGCACCTTGCTTGCAGCTAGATTTAAACTGCTTCCTGACTTGTTATGCTAGTAATATGGTTTCATCTCACAAATACATTGATCATTATCTTGTTTTAAATATGTGGTATAGTCTGGAAATGTCATGATTATAAAGCCAGCTGCCCACGCTGAAACCACAGCCTCTTAAATCCTCAACCTCAGAGGCTGTGACCCACTTAAACTACTTTTATAGAACACCTTGTAATGCAACCAGGACAATTTATAACATGCTTCTATATAAAATCATAAAGGCTCCTCAGATACAGTGAGCCGGTCGACAGACTTGATTCTGGCCACAGGAGAGGAGGCTTCTATTTCCCCACTGAATCACCGATCTATTATATCATTGTGCTCTTGTTTTCTCAACTGCTAAACAGAGATAATGAGACATACTTTGTCCCATTAAACAAAATCAAGTCTATTTCAACAATACTGCAAGAAGACAAAAGTTTTTAGGGTGCTTTTGGCTTTTTATCTCAGCCTATAAACACTAAATATGACTGTCAGCCAAAGGCACACATGATTATGAAAAATATGTCAATGTTATTAGAACTTGATCTTAAATCCGTTAATGTCTGGCCCTCTATTAACTTGAACATTGCAAAATTAAACTCTTAAGAAGACCAGTCCAAACCAAATACCTCAAGTATGCTATTGTGTTGCTTTTTATATTTTTGGCTAAATCTGGAAAAAAAAAGCATACAACATGAAGAGCATGTCTATCAATCTTTGGTTATTCATCATTCTGTTCAAATATCTCATAAGTCATGCCCCACCACCCTCAATATAGCAAGGGGTGTTTGTTAATTAAGAAGTATATAAAGAATAAGAGATTTTTTTCAGAGTTGTATGTTAGATTCATCTCAGGCTTTAAACAGAAAAAGATGGAAAGAAGGGTAAAAAAAAAAAAGAAAGAAAAATGCATTAGATTGCCAGTGGTCCATAAATTTTAACAAATGCTAATTTTTGTTTGAAAGTTTGAAAGGCAATCATCTTTCTTCTCCTGCTCTTTTTTTTTTCTTATTTTTTTCTTAAGCCTTGTAACAAATCCAGAACTCTTATAGAGAGGAAGTAGAACATAGTGAAGTAGAAGAATGCATTTATTGCTTTCTGTACTTCATCTCACCGAGAATATGGCCATTCTTCTAGCTTTTTGCAAACCACTTTCAGGCTGATTGCTTTCAGAGCTATTCCCTTTTACACTAGCAGCTTCATACTGCAGCATCCATTAGCAGGAGGTATAATGCAGTAGGATACTACTGACAATTTTATTGACAAGGGGATAGTTTCCTTTTTTAAACGTCCTTTTAGAAATATTCAGAGAACTTCTTTGCCATGCAAATCCTCCTTGAATTACATTTAACCTGCAAGCCCTAAGGAAGAGCAAAAATAAAGTCTATTCTTATGTATTGCTTCATAAAAAAGAACGGGAAGGGGAAGCTGATTATTTTGTCTTATCTGTCTGTCATGTATTAAATAGGAATTAAATGGGAAAATCTTATTAGCTTCAGCAGTCGTAGGTCCATAAACACTCATTTAGAATTTCCATCTAGCCTTGGCTATTCCCAAGTTTCCACTCATGAGCGTTTTTTTATAAAGAAAGCTTTTCTACATCTCATAGAAGTTAGTAACTTCAACCTGTCTGTGACCCCAGAGTAACAAAGATCTCATAGCTTAGAAGTTGAAATAGTTGTAATTAAGGTAAAATTAAGGTAACCTATTTGCACAAACTTTTGCAGGATCCGTGAACCCTGCAATTCAGCTGCCAATAGGGAAAATAATAAAAATATATTAACTTCATAAGAAGTTAATCGTTCAGGAAAAACAACAACAAAACAAGACTCTAGAATGGCTCTATCTCATTTTTAATATAAATAGCCATCACTGGATCTTTCCTTAACAAGTAGATTTTTTCATGTCTTTCAACTCAATTAATAGAAGTTTTGGGAAGCTCCTAATAGAGGCAAAGATATCCATTTTTTCTTTCTGGGTCTTGTAACAAAAACGTGATCATCAATTACCTGACAAAAGCCTTGTAAAGTTACTGAAAGCAAACAAAGGAAAATGGAGAAACGCTTCAGTTTAGTCAGGATAGTTCTAACTTCCATCAGGGAATATCAATATTGACATGTTACGCTACTCAATGTGCGTTTAGGAACACACATTTAGGTATGACTTCAGCTAAGTTATGCCTGCTCCCCAGTTTGCCATTATATTTGAAGCTTCACTCAGATATAGTGTATGTTTTCTCTGTTAGGTATGACTTCAGCTAAGTTATGCCTGCTCCCCAGTTTGCCATTATATTTGAAGCTTCACTCAGATATAGTGTA